>CM067172.1:5597784-5665898 GCA_034093135.1 Erigeron breviscapus | reverse complement strand
AGCTCAGCAAGCTCGGTATATCGAGAATCAAGAACCACAAAAAGTATGCTTGTTCTCAAGAACTCTCAAATGGTTTGAGAGTTTGTGTGGAAACAAGCAAAAGTATGCTTGACCACAAGAACTCTCAAACGTTTTGTGTGTTCAGGGAAACACGCAAAACAGGCCAAAACCCTAATGGGCCTTGACAAATAGAAACACGCAAATACTATTGGGCCTGCGTGTTTCAGAACACGCAAATAGCCATTTGCGTGTTCCTGGTCATGTGCCTATAAATAGAGGTGTGTGTTTGTGTGTTCCAACAAGAGTGTAGTGAGAGAAACAACAAAACCTAGAGAGAGAAAACCAAGAACACGCACGGTTTATCTTGTGGGTAGTTGCGAATCACGCACGAACCGCAAACACACACCCGGTTTGGACGGCTTGTAGACTTAGGTTACCACGTCGGTTGGTAAGGTTTGTCTGGAGAGCCGTTTCACTATAGTAACCAAATACGGGTGTTATATTCACGCAAAAAGATATATATATATATATCATAAAAGGTAGATATAGAAACCGTGGGTTATCTCGAGGAATTCCGCACCTCGACATATCCTTAAGTCAATCTCGGTTCGGTAAGACCCGGGGGACTTACAACTGGTATCAGAGCCATAGGTTTTCAACAACCTTGGTTCGAGATTGATCACGGTTTGGGTATCCCGTTTTTGCGTGTTCTTAGGTGGAGAAGTGTTTTCGGGTGTTGTTTGGAATAAAGGTTCAAACTTGACACCAAAATAAGACATATCTCATTCCTAAGATCATTTTCTCAAGTTTTCATTGATCAAGGAACAATATCGGGTTCGGGATCTAAGAAATTGTGAGAAATTGGTGTTTTGCGTGTTCTTAGGGAATTGTACTTTGCGCGTTTCTGAAGTACTAGTACCATTTGCGTGTTTCGTTAATACCAAGGAGATTTGAGTGTTTCTTGAATTTTGAGTGTTTCTTGGTTTGCTTGTTCTTTTTGAGAGTTCTTGAGGCTTTGAGAGTTCTGGTGGATTTGAGAGTTCTTGAGGTTTTGAGAGTTCTTGAGTTTTGCGCGTTCCTACCTCTTGCGCGTTTCATTTGCGTGTTCCCATTTGCGCGTTTCATTTGCGTGTTTCAGTGATTTGCGTGTTTTAATCTTATATATAATACACAATGGCCGCAAATTATCTTAACCAATTAATACTTATGGACCATGAGACTGGTAAGGGTAATTCACCACCCAAGCTAATGATCATTGACCAATACTTTTCTTGGAAAGGTCGATTCGAATCCTTTATGCAATTCACGAACATTAGAATGTGGACTTGTATGACAGAAGGATATAGTGCCCCAACATATGAGGACAGTGGTGTTAACAAAGTTTATGCTTACCAAGATATGACTGAATCTAATAAAAAATTGTGTGAGGCAGAGAAAAAGGCACTATCATGTTTAAAAATGTCATTGCCACAAGAAATATTACATTTATTTAATGGATTCAATACATCAAAAGAACTTTGGGTAGCATTAAAAAATCATTGTGAAGGGGATGAAACACTTAAAAAGAATCGTAGAGACCTTCTAAAGCATCAGTATAATGTATTTAATGGGTTAAAAAGTGAAAACTTAGATCAACTAATTACAAGGTACTATCATTTGTTAGCTGAATTGCAAGCATTTGATGTTACCTACTCTGAGGAAGAAAAAGTCGAGAAATTTTTGAGTTCCTTGCCGGAAAAGTGGAGTAACTACATTACCACTTTGCAGGAAAAAGCAGATTTCTCCGATATGTCTTTGACTCAGATAGTTGCTAAGTTTAGGGGACAAGAAATGAACTAAAAAGGAGGGAAGCAGGATATAATAATGCTCAGATTCCCGAGCTTTATTACGGTAGGCCTACGATCAATGTAAGTCCAGGTTCCCCTGAAGGAAGCACAAGGGCATTCCTGAGTGAAGATGTTGACTTACAAAAGATCTTGTTTGACTCTGAGGGGAACATATGTCTTGTTTCAAGTCAGAGCGACAATGTAGGCAATCGTGGATATCCTACCTCCGGTGCTAGTTCCACCGTGCCTATAAGTGTCAAATGTGCGGAAAGTCACTTATCCGTTCTTGCGTCATTCGTGACATCATATGAACAGTTTATCCAAGGAAAGGTTCAAGATCCTAGTCTTATAGATGAAGACTACGAGCAGATTGATCCTTTGGACTTAGAAGAGATGGATTTGCAGTGGCAAATGACTATGCTAACTCTTCGGGCTAAACGGTTTTATCAAGAACAGGGAGAAAGGTCGTGGGTTCCAAGCTTGGCTTTGATAAGTCAAAGATAAAGTGTTACAATTGCGAGGGCTTTGGACACTTTGCTAGGGAATGCCAGAGACCTAAGAAGGATGATAGGTCTATTGTGACTCGTCAGAACTTTAACCAAGGTGGATCAGTGATGTGCTAAATCGAGCTTTAAAAATATAAACTAGAATCACCTAAGAACTCGCTACTACACACTATCGGGCAGTGTACCCGACCGTTTGCAATATAGTTAAAAGGTAAGACCGTGTTCGTTCTCGGGGATTGGTTTGAGCTAGTTGTATGGTCGAATGGTTTGGAAAACGGGTGTTGCTTCGAAAATCCTTTTGACAATAAAATTAAGATAAATTTGAAGGACAAAGTTCATAAAAGTAAAGAAAGTTTCAAACAATAATAATAAAGATCATCCACCTTGAATTCGCTAGACTTCAAACATGATTGCATTAAATTAAGACCAAATTCACTAGAGTTGAAATGATAATCGTGAAAGGATAAAGATGCTCACGTGGTACCACCAACCGCTCGCAAATGACCCAAACACCTAATTGCTAATTTAATTACCCAAGCCGGTACCACCAATGCCTAGAAAATCTCCTTAACAATTAGTTTATTTGATTATCCAATTAACAATTGTGCCTATGTGAAGATAACGTGGTACCACCAACCGTTATAAAACACGTTGACAAAATGGCTCCTTTTATTAAAATGATATTCACTATCATACCATGAACTAGTGATAATTGCTCATAGACAAACAACCATTTGAAAATCACATATGTATTCAACTAGTACCACTAACAAAAAACACACATGCCACCAATATCATAATAATATAAAAGAATTAAATCATCAAGATCTCGACACAATGATAATTGAAATCAACTCTTTGAATTAAAAATATAGCAATCACATCATTCGTCTAGTTTCATCAAGGTGGATGATTAAACGTTTAGCCACTCATGATCAATTCAAAATAAATTAAAATAAAAGAAGAACATGATGTACCAATCGTTTGAAATAGAAATTGCAAGACAATAAAATAGATACGATCTAGATGGGTGCTCGTGAATCTTCAGTGGATCCGCCTAAGAAAAACTTGCTTGGACACCTGATAGAACCCCTTGTAGAACAGCTCCTAGAAAGAATATTTGATAGTTTGGAAATTAGGTCAAGGGTTTGTATTTATACTCTTCAAATTCTGATGCCAAAAATCGTCCAGGTCTTCAGAACCCGTGCACCCACTGCGGCGCAGTGGGATGTGCCTTCCCTACTGCGGCGCAGTGGGGTTAAGTCACAATTTTCCGTGGATATGTACTGCGGCGCAGTGGGCATGTGAACCCTCCACTGCGGCGCAGTACAAATCTGTGTCTTGAATTATGGTTCTATTGACTGCGGCGTAGTCTCTGTTTTGCAATCCCCACTGCGGCGCAGTGGGGTTAGTTCACAACTTTTCGTGGATATGGACTGCGGCGCAGTGGACAAAGTACATTCCCACTGCGGCGCAGTCAATGCTTATGTTGAACACTCTTCTTTTGATCCCGAAACTTGCTGAACCTCGCCATCCTCTCCCACTTGAATCAACTCTCGATATCATAAATCACTTCTTGACCAAAGATCACCCAAAAATGTGCCAAATAAACGCGTAACCTGTTTAGAGCCTGAAAACACTAACAAACACCATAAACGCGCCAAATGCACATAAAATCGACTTTAAAACACTTAATAAATTGGCCAATAATGATGTGGGCGATAGGTATAAATTGGTCACATCAAATCCCCCCACACTTGAGCATTGCTTGTCCTCAAGCAAATCCAACATTTAAAGAAAAAGTAATCCTTGGCAAAGAAGCTAAATAAACAATTACGAGTATCAAAAAGAAGCAATACCAAGTATGTCAAAGACAAAGAAGTTGGGTGAAGCAGTTTTAATCTTAAATGAAAACCCGAAATGTTTGACAATATCTGAACAATCCACAAGCCTCAATAACACGAACTAAGCACAAGTGAAACAAATGAACCTATCAATATCATTCTACTCCAACGAACTTACATTTGGGATTGAATATATATGAAGAATCACTCAAAGCTCGGTCGTGATGTATACTCTTTTACCATAGGCTTGAACTAGGATCATAGCTCCACCGACACGGCGCAAGCACCAAGTACATCGTCAAAATAGGCATAAAGGACAGTTGTATAGTTAGGCTAAGGCTATGGATAACGGATATGTACAATGGAATATGGGATTTTAGGTTAGAAATGAAAGGGAATACTCAAAAGAAAACGGTATGTATGAAAAATGTACAAAATAGTCTAATCAAACCCATACCATTGATTGCCAACAAACCACCAACCCATAAGATGTCATCCCGCAAACACACCTTCAAAGTACCAAGCAAACCCGACACCATTGTGGTGTATCAACTTCAAACAACTTACAATCAACCAAGTCTTCCATTATAATGATACAACAAACCTTCTTAGACATTTAAAAATAAGGAATACCAACTAGTAGCCCAAGTTCTCTCTTTTCTTTTCTTTTTAATTTTCAGTTTTTAATCTTTTTATTCTTTTTGAACCATTTTTACTCTACTAGTAGGCACCCTCTTACAATGATGAACATGTCTATAACACTTACTTTCTTTGTTTGAACAATCCAAGATAATCCTCAATAACTTGACCCATTGACGTATTCTCATAGACAAGAATGTTCCACTAAGCAATCCACTGAAGCTCTCCCAAACCATCCAAACAAACCAATGACAATCAATGGTCCCCCAGATTAGACTATCGGTATAGTTAGGTAGAGTTTAAATATATGAGTGGATTTATACAAAGGAAAAGGCTAAGTTAAAGGGATATATAAGTGTATGATTGCACTAAGGTATACAAAGAAAGGAATAATGTATATATATACAAGTGTTTGTATAAGGGTTTGTATAGTAAAGGTATGGATATACAAAAGAAAAGTGAAAAGAAAGAAAGAAAAAGTATGGTCAAACCTAAATGCCAATTCGTCATCCGATGTACTTAGTCACGATCACCAGGCCAAGTTCTAGAATCAACACATCACCGGCACACTCATATCAAGAGAAGAACCCGGAAATGGAATGGATTAACCTCAAACACGCACATCTTAGTGCAGGGCATCAAAATGAAAACCCTTACTCCCGAATAAATCCAAGAGCCTAAGAGAGGGACGTATTTACAAGGCAATCAACCAAAACCGTCACCTGACACAACTATGTATGAAATGATGAAATCTCACATTTTGGGTGTTTTGGATATATATGAGTATGCAAGTAATGTTATCAATCCCGAAGGACTAGCCAAATAACCGTTCAGAACACATTCCGCCAATTAAAAATTTTTGCCAAGGAAAAATTTTGTAGTAAAATTGCTTATTAAGTTATCATAATTAAGTGACAAAAGCAATTTACCACAAGGACAAGTTCAACTCAAGTTTAAATTCATATCAACTTCTATCATTCCACCAAATTGAAAACACCAATTTTAAACATGCACATCACAGTGAAGAGCTCGAAATGGAAACTCCTACCCTCGGATAAAATCCAAAGGCCTATGAGAGGGACACATCAACAAAACTGGTAGAAATCTCAATAGCAAAACAACAAAAGAGATAAACCCGGTAGCTTAAACCTATTTGCCACCCCCCACACTTAAGATGGACAATGCCCTCACTGTCCATATTCGGTCAAACAAAGGTAAATAGGGGTAAGCAACATAGATAGAAAAATAAGAGCACATACCGGAATAAGGACACATTCCGTTTTGAAACAAGTTAGTCGACCCCGTGTCACAAATGGTGCTTCCGAAAAAGGAAGAACACTTTGCTTGGCGGGAGAAACAACTTGTACCAAAACGGAATGTAACACCCGTCATTTAAAAAACTGGATTTTCAAAAATCTTTGCCATACGGCGTTAAAATAAGCGGAAAAGGATCTCATATAAATCTGATCATCCGTAACCGGATGAAACATTTGAAAACATTTGGTGTTACTAAATGCATCATCAAAATAATAAAAGAAAACCCAAGTCTTGGCACCAACATAAATGCCAAGCATTATTACATAGTCTTTAATCATAATATCGTAAATGAAGTAGCCAAACAAAAGGCTAAGGGTAGTTTAAGCATCAAGAACATAAATGCTATCGTCTTAAGGTCTCTACCCATCCTCACCAAGCTATCCTTTCTCTAGCTCCAAGCTTACCTAATCTGATGGCACAACATTTTCAAAGAGCAAGTGTTAGCTAATAAATTAGCTAAGTAAGAATAACATATTTGAAAACATTTGCCGATTAGATATATTAACAAAATCATATCATCGTTATATGTTAATATCGCAAGAGCATCATAAACATCATAAACATAAGAAACATCATGAACATCATAAGCATCATATAGCATAATACATTAGGAACATCATAATCCTAAGTGTGCCTAACTTTCTTACGCAACTTTCTTTACTTCGTATCTTTTCTTTGTTTCTTTGCCTAGACGTAGGCTAAGTGACATAAGCCACTTATCATAGGGATGTGGGGTTGTGTGTAGGCGGTCATAGACCATACATGGAGTCCTCACACCCGACATGATGGGTAAACCATAAGGTGGTCCATCGGCATCGTTAAGGAATGACAAAGTCAATCCAACTGAATAAACCGTTTATGCCTTTACGCATTGGTGGTTAGTTACTCCACTCGGAATAAACAAACATAACTATGTCACAAGGAGCAACTCAAGTGACCACGTACGCACCAGCTTTACAACTAGCATGGGTTAAGCTTAACACAACTTTAAACATGCTCGAGACTTCTTTATTACATTAGTTTAGGCTACACTTTCACCTAGACTAATTACTTTTATCTTTCTTTACTTTATATTAACGTAGGCTACACTTTCACCTAAGTTAATCACATATCATCTTTACTTTAGGGCCCTTAACGTGCACGTGAACATGGCAATCCTAATCAAAGGACTAGTGACTAGGTGATCAAGCCACATATGAAATCTTATCATAAACATATCATCACTTTCATGATCATATAACATAATCATAACATCATTTCATAATCACCTATCATAATTATGTCATCATTACATGTTCACTTTACATAAGCATATCATCATTTCGTGTTCACATATCAAAAGCATAACATTGTATCATGATTAATTAGCTTAAACATAACATCGTATCATGATCACATAACATATACATGGCATCATATCATATTCACATTTCATAAGCTTATCATCATTCCATAATATGGGAACTTACCTTATGCCTTTGCAACCTGCATATACATGTCATTCATCATAGAAAGGTAAGCATCATATCCCATATCAACCTCCCATAATCCCCTTTACTTTACTTTTAATCATACTTAAACGTTCAGAAGGTTTTACTTATGAAAAACGTGTTTTGTTGTACCACCAGGTGACAAAAGATGTTATCTTACCTTGGTACAGCTTATGAACCTGTTATGAACTGATTATAGTGCATGCTAAGTGCTCCCAACAACCTAGAAGTATAAGATCGAAATATAAGCTAAATGAAATACTTTTGTGAAATCTGGCATGGGGTGCGTCGCACCTCCCTTATGGTGCGTCGCACCAATCCATCAGAGAATTCTGATCAGATGTAGGTGTGCCGCACCTACCCTTTGGTGCATCGCATATCGGGCTCCATTCGAAAATCAAAATCTCAAATCTGACTAGTGGTGCGCCGCACCTCCCACTTGGTGCGCCGCACCTGGGGTGTCGACCAGAAACCCTAATTTCAATCTTTGATCAAACGAATTCCATACGAACCCATACCCCAAATCCAACCTGGGGACTTAAAATTAACCCTTTTTATTGCACTTTCATCAACTTTAATCATCCTATTAATCCTTTAATCTTTGCTAACACATATCAACCATTTAATCACCCGAAACACATGAATTCGGTAAACGTTTTGCATTATAACCCAACCCAAACCCCATGGCCTGGATTGAATTCACTTCTAAGACATACATGATCAGATTTAAGAGTAAGATCAGCCATATTACCTGTAGATGACTCAAACGATCCAAGATCTAAACCAAACTTGCTCGAAACGACACGAAACGATTGATTCTTGGAGAAAACTTGTTTTGAGAGGAGGGGATCTGAACCTAGGGCTTATGCACGAATTTTATGAGGTTATTGGAGTCTAATTAGGCTTTAACTCCTGGCCACAACTTTCCTTATATGCCCATAAGTCCCTCGACTTCCTAAACTTGACTTTCTTAGCTTATTTAACTTACCGGGAGTCTTAACATTCTAACAAGCACTTATCTTACATACATTACTTTAAATTACTTTCATTTAAGTTACTTTACTCATTTCATATTAAATACATAAGCATTTAATCACATAATCCCATATAGGGCACATAAAGTTAACGAAACTTAACGTCAACTAACGGAAGGTCAAATAGTCAAACTAAAAAAGTTTAGGATGTTACACGGAAAGTGCGAGAGTTGTGTGTGCGTAAACAAACCAATCACAAATATAGCGCTGAACTTACTACCAGCATACGCACACCATCACACAATCAACACATTGATGCCATAGAATAGAGATGAGAAGAGAATCCAGTGGGTTCCCTCCACACTTGTGTTCCAAAAAGCCCTAATTTTTTTTCAAAACCCTAGTTTTAGTTTCGACTCAAATCCGGATGAACAAGTGTTTGCATTAGAAATTGAACACCACATTAGCTTCTATACCCCATAATCAACAAAACCTACAAATTAATTCAAGAATTAAACCCTAAAATTTTGAAAAACAAAAATTAAAGAGAATAAAAAGAAAAAAATCAAGAAAACTTACTCCTCTTCCCATGATGATAGTGAATGGATGATAATCTAATAGAAAGAAGGAAAAGAATGCAAGATTGATGGTGGATTAATGGTTGATTTTCGGAGCCTTGGGGGTTTTTTTAAAGTACCCGTCGGTTTTGAGAGAGAAAAGGAAGAAGGATAAGATTTTTGTGGTAAAAAAAATAAAAACTTTCATTTTCTTGCTCTTTACCTCGCTCCCCTTGACCAGTCAACCAACCCCACTGCGGCGCAGTGGGCTTTGGCCGTCACCCACTGTGGCGCAGTGGTCCTGTTGCACAAAAAGTCCGTGGATACAGACTGCGGCGCAGTCATCCAATACAACCCCCACTGCGGCGCAGTGGGGCTTAATGCAATTGATGGCCGTGGATTTAGACTGCGGCGCAGTCATCAAGTTCCTCCCCACTGCGGCGCAGTAGGGATCCACGGCTTCAGAACCACCTTTTTTACTTGGACAATTTTTCAATGATAAATATACCTTATTCTGCTTCACACCAAATCTGTACCTGCACTTTCTTGACAAACCAAAATCAAATTTAACAGACTAAATGAAAATAAAATGCAAACACGGGTTGCCTCCCGAGAAGCGCTTAATTTATTTACGAGTCGTTAGCTAGACTCGACCATCTTTCAAGTTTCGGGTTCAAAAATGGGGATCTCCTCAACCATCCCCTCCTCTTCCAAATACAACTTTAATCTATGACCATTAACAATAAAGGAACCGTCTCCATTTCTCTTAAACAGTTCAACATAACCGGACGGATAAACATGCTTAATTACAAAAGGTCCAATCCACCTAGAAGTTAACTTAGGTTGTTTAGTTTTAAACTTTGACAAGAACAACAAAACCATAGCCCCAACCTTAAACTCCTTTCTACGGATCCTTTTGTCATGGTAAACTTTTGTTTTCTCCTTATAAAGCCTTGAATTTTCATAAGCACCTAACCTAAGCTCATCGAGCTCATGAAGTTGCAACATTCTGAGTTCACCGGCTTCCATCATATCTAGGTTCAAGTTTCTTAACGCCCAATACGCCTTATGCTCTAATTCAACGGGTAAATGACAAGTCTTACCGTAGAGCAACCGGTATGGCGTGGTGCCAATCGGCGTCTTAAAGGCCGTCCTAAATGCCCACAAGGCATCATCTAGCTTCTTTGACCAAATTTTGGGGTTATCCCCAACTGTTTTTTCCAAAATTCTTTTTAAAGCCCTGTTGGTGTTCTCCACTTGACCACTGGTCTGTGGGTGATAGGAAGTAGAAAAATAATGACAAACACCATATCTTTTTAAGACCTTAGCTAGTTGATGGTTTGCAAAATGGGTTCCACGGTCACTAATTAAGGCTCTAGGGCAACCAAAACGAAAAAACAACTGTTTCAGAAAATCAATGACTACCCTTGCATCATTCGTAGGCAAAGCCTTGGCTTCGGCCCACTTAGACACGTAGTCAACAGCAACAAGAATATACTGAAACTTATTAGACGGTGGGAATGGTCCCATGAAGTCTATACCCCAAATATCAAACACTTCACATACCTGAATACCTTGTTGAGGCATTTCATCCCGTCTAGTGATGCTCCCTTGCCTTTGGAAAATGTCACAAGTCTCTACTAAAGTTTGAGCCTCCTTGAAAATTGTAGGCCAATAGAAACCTGCATCAAAAACTTTCTTACCCGTAACTGAGGGACCGTAATGACCTCCAGTTGGTCCATAGTGACAAGCATCAAGAATCTCCCTAGTCTCAGCTTCAGCTACACATCTCCTCACCATACCATCTGCACAAACACGGAACAAGTATGGGCTCTCCCAAAAATAATGCTTAGCATCCGATCTAAGCTTCTTCTTCTGCTGAGATGTAAAATCATCAGGTATTTCACCTGAAACCAAATAGTTAGCTATATCTGCAAACCAAGGACCATCATTAGTATTATAAATAACATTCAAAGACTCATTGGGGAAGTTATCATTGATATCCCCCTCTCGGAGTTCCTCCCGGTGAGGATCTTCCAAACGACTTAAATGGTCTGCAGCCAAGTTTTCAGCCCCTTTCTTATCCTTTATTTCTATATCAAATTCTTGTAACAACAAAATCCAACGGATAAGTCTAGGCTTAGCATCTTGCTTTGAAAACAAGTACTTTAAGGCTGAATGGTCGGTAAAAACTATGGTCTTACTCAAAACAAGATATGATCTAAATTTATCAAATGCAAAGACCATTGCAAGCAACTCTTTCTCTGTAGTTGTGTAATTTTGCTGAGCGGGGTTCAATGTTTTACTAGCGAAATAAATAGGCTTGAAATGCTTATCAATCCTTTGCCCAAGCACAGCTCCAACGGCATAGTCACTTGCATCGCACATCAATTCAAATGGCAATTCCCAATCCGGTCCAACCATGATAGGAGAATTAGTCAACTTCTCCTTCAAAACCTGAAAAGCACTCAAACAAGCATCATCAAATACAAAAGAGACGTCCTTCTCCAACAAGTGGGTCATCGGACGAGTAATCTTAGAAAAATCTTTAATAAAACGGCGGTAAAAACCGGCATGTCCAAGAAAACTTCTTACCCCTTTCACATTGGAAGGCGGGGGTAGTTTGGCTATAACATCAATCTTAGCCCTATCAACCTCTATCCCGGCCTTAGACACTTTATGACCTAGCACAATACCCTCGGTCACCATGAAATGACACTTTTCCCAATTCAAAACAAGGTGTGCCCTTTTACACCGTTCCAACATCCTTTCTAAGTTTTGCAAGCAAGTATGAAAAGAGTCCCCAAAAACCGAGAAATCATCCATGAAAACCTCCATGGAGGTTTCAAGCATGTCCTGAAAAATAGCTATCATGCACCTTTGAAAGGTGCCCGGGGCTTTACACAAACCGAAAGGCATTCGCCGGTAGGCAAAAGTACCAAATGGGCATGTGAAAGTAGTCTTTTCTTGGTCTTTGGGATCGATGGGTATTTGAAAGTACCCTGAAAACCCATCCAAGAAACAAAAATATTCGTTACCTGCAAGTCTTTCTAACATCTGGTCAATGAAAGGAAGGGGAAAGTGATCCTTACGGGTGGCATCATTAAGCTTATGGTAATCAATACAAACCCGCCAACCCGTTATAGTCCTAGTGGCCAAGAGTTCCTTATTTTCATTTTCAACATTGTCATGCCCCCCTTTTTGGGCACACAGTGGACTAGACTTACCCAAGAACTATCAGCAATAGGGAAAATGATCCCTGCATCTAACAATTTAATCACTTCTTTTTTTACAACCTCTTTCATGTTAGGATTAAGCCTCCTTTGTCTCTGGACAACGGGCTTAACATCATCAATAAAATCAATCTTATGTTGGCAAAAGTTAGGACTAATACCTGGAATGTCGGTGGTCTTCCAAGCAAAAGCCCGCTTATGGGCTTTAAGCACAGCCAAAAGACAATCTTTCTCGTCACTCGAGAGTGAGGACGAGATAACCACTGTAAAGATGATTTACCTGCCAAGTAAGCATACTCCAAATGGGCAGGCAATGGCTTAAGCTCCAGATCTGTAGGTGGTACATCAACTGAATTAGGTACCCTTGAGCTTCCATCAGCAACAACCTTCTCAAAGCTCTCATCCTCTGGAGGTGTCTCCTCCAAGCTGAGTGCCATAACCTCTGCAAACAAATCATCATCAGAAATATCACCCGAACCTAAATCGGCAATCTCCTCATTTCCCAAATCTGTCTCCATCAATTCCTGAAATTCTCGGTCTAAAGCATCATCAATGACATCTATCCTGAAACAAGACACATCAGTAGAATTAAGAATGCTTATATATATTAACCTAAAAAAAAACCTCCTATTCCAACCAAAAAATAGTCGCAGCCAAATATATCTGGCCACCACGATCACTCTTCTTCCAATCGGTTAGGTGAGCTTATTGATTCTTAATCTTTCTTTAAATTTGAATCAACTATTGATGCTTATTTATTAATTATTTAATTTCTTTGATTTTGCCCAACTTTATAGATACATGAAAAGCTAATGCATCTGTTGTTCATCTATGAATGAATCATGAATTCTGTAAGGCTATGTTCTTGAGTTTTTTTTAAAAGGGAAAGGAAAGGATTGTAAAGGATTTTAAAAATTTTTGTGTTCTTAAGTTTTATTTAAAAGAAGAAGAGAAAAGAAAGGAAAAGATATGGAAGGAGAATTCAATAGATTTTGTTAAGGATATTTTCTTCCCATTTTTGGGATGATTTGAAAGGAAAGAAAATATACTCCTTCTCTTTCATTTATCTTCCTCCTTTTATAAAAAAACTCAAGAACACAGGCTAAGCCATGTATGTTTAGCACTTGTTGTGCATCATTTAGCCATGTATGATAATGCTAATTCTTTGTTTTATTTCTGGGTAACAGGTTGGTACTTTCTTTTGGAGCAGAATGTAACATCCGCGAATTTTGACCCGTTGACTTTTGTGTAATTTGACTAACAAACTTATGAATGAAGTAATTTGGGCCCATTTATGATTTTATGACTAAGTGGTATGTTAGTCGAGTCGTTAATATGTTGTTTGGCGTTTAGTAGTGTAAATGATTGTTTATATGGCTTGTGGGAGAAACGGGTCGGCCCGTGGGTAGTCCATGACCCACCAGCCCTAGACCCATTTTCTCCCCCCCCCTTATCCTTTCCTTCCTTCTCTTTCTATCTATCTCTTATCTCTTTCTCTCTTTCTCTCAAAAGCAAGACCAAACCCATTTCAATCTCTTCACATTTTCTTGCATCAAACTAGTAGTGAATCGATTATAACACTAGAATCATCATCATCTATACCACATTATCGCTATATCAAAGAATCAAAGGCCAAGTTCTTGCATTTTATCCATTTGACCTAATTTCGGGTTCTAGCTCAAGGAGACGTTTTGGTAAGTCTAATTTACCCCATTTACTTCTATTTATGTTTAGTAATGCATTTCTGGTCATTTTGAGTATTGACATGTTCTAAAACGGCTTTAAATGAAAATTGGGTCAATTAGGGTTTAAATTAAGGTTTTGGATCGTTTGGATCGTTGATGATGTTACGGATGGAAACGAGGGTTTGGGCAAGTGTATTTAAGTACTAAAATGTCATATGCATCTTCAAAACGAGTCCATAAGTCTTAAATATCGGATTAGGGTTTTTGGTTCTTGAATTTAGGGTTTAAGTTCGTGTTTTCTGCTTTGAAAATCTGCTGCTGCTGTCCTTCTTCATGTAACGGCCGTTACACCTTGTAACGCCCGTTACATAGTGTAACGGCTGTTACATGGCCGTTACAGTAACTTGGCTTGTGATGGAGTTAACGGCCGTTACCTTTGTGACGCCCGTTAGGGACTAGTTTTGTCGAACATTTTCAAACGTCAATAACTTTTGAACCGTAAGTCCGTTTTAGACGTATGACCTATCGTTGGAATCGTGAGAGAGTCTACTTTCTTATAGTAACATTCATTTCGTATGAAACTTCTTTCATTTCTAAAAATGTCGAGTCTAATGCGCATTGTTCATACTCGTTTAAGTTGTAAGTGCGTTTAGGGTTTGCAAATTGACTTAACCCTTCTAAATCAACTTGTTTGAGATTGTTGAGTTGACATTATGTTATTATGATGAATATATATATAGGTTGTGGACGTGTGGATCCTATTACGCGCTTGTAATCTTTTATAAACTTCTTTGCCGATCAAGGTGAGTTTCGTATCTCCCTACTCGCTTGAGATTCGGGCTGAAAAGTGTAAACCTGGCGTGTTTATTTGCATTATTGATTTGTTGATTGTTTGACTGGATTGTTGGATTGACGTGACAGTTCGTTTTGTTTGATTGACTTGGTTTATGTTTTAGTTAAGTATTACATTTATATTAGGATAGACGTACATACATGGAAGTCGGTTATGCCTTCATTGGGTTCTAGATGTGGTGGGAAGGCTGCGGGTGACCCTATATATAAGCATCTGGGACTCGAAGGAAGTAGAATCCTCTTAAGTGTATGTACGTATAGTTGGTTTAAATTATGGTTAATGGCTTATGTTTGTTGAATATCGATTGTTGGCACAGGTTTATCGTATATTGATTGATGACACAGGTGCATCGTATATTGATTGTTGAATTATGAATTATGCATTTACATTTGATTGTAAGCATTGCATACATTGATGATGAGCCCTCGGCAGGGGATTGCCGACATCCTGGTGCATAGATGTATGCACCCGTTAGGGATGTAGTTCCTGACCCCGAGTATATAGACATATATATCTCGATGATTTTGAGATACAGCCTTGTTCATTGTTATGACAGAAGGGTATCGTTGCATTGGTGACTGCGTTCACGCATAGGATAGGCATGTGGCTTATTCATGCATTTGCACTTACATTGATTCATATATCATTTGTGCATTCTCATTACACATTTACTTGTCTTGTGTAATCTTGTTGTTGGACGATATTGTGTTGCTTAGAGGCTCGCTGTAAGTCATGTCTAGCCTCTATTCTTATGTTGTGATTATTGATGTTGGTTCTTTATGAACCATTACTACGAACTCACCAACCTTGTGTTGACTATGCTTAGTACACTTTTCAGGTAATCAGATTCTCCCCGGACGTGGAGTTTAGTTGCTTGCTTGCTTGCTGTCTAACCCGGACTTGGACCTCATGGATCAAGGATTCATTGACCCTCCTTTTGCATTATACTTAGGATCGTTTGCCATCTTGGATGTATTATGTTAACGTTGATGGCTATTTGCTCCTGTTGTATTTTGTACTTGTTTCTTTGTATGGATTAACTGAATCTTAATTGCATTTAGTTTGTTTATTGTAATTCCACCGGGTGCTGTATGATTTCCGTGACATTTCGAGCTCCGGCTTGGGGTGTTACAGAATGGTGGCCAATGCGTGGTCGTAGAGAATTAGGCGGTTTGACCTAGACTACGGCTTAAGTTAAAACTCTTCGTATAGCATGCATGGTTAGGAAATTCGTGTGCAATGTGAATTATGTGAATCCCCGTGTGAGTTCGTAGTTAAGACCAATTGTGTGATAGCTTGAATTCAATGTGATGAATGTGGTATTATGATTGTTGTTGTTATTTGTTGGAAGCTAATTTGATGATTTAGGGCAAAATGAAGGGATGCCATTAACTTAGTATAATATGTGGCAACCCTAAAAGAACCCGATCAACTCTTTTATGGTTACCCGATATTATAGCAAGTTCATGACATCATGGATTGCGCACGTGTGACTTAAAGTATAATAAGGAACCGATATGTTTAATGGAAGTTGATTAGGTGGAGGGTTAGCCGTTGGTACACCCTGTATACATACCCGGTCAATAACTAGTAAGCATATCGAATTCGGATTATACTTTGAATCATTTGTGTTAGTTGTCTAATTGTATGATGAAATGAACATGATTACTTAAATTAATAATGAGGTATTGTAATAAATTCAACATGGTGTTATGATACGTGAAAATCCCTTATGATTCTAACACTGTTGCCTTAGCATAATGTTATGAAATGAGTATGTGGTATCGGTATGAGAGCATTGACTACTTGTGTGACTAACATGCGAGCATTTGAGACTAACTCTCGGGTCAACGTGTCACTTGTTTTATAGAAATGGAAAGACCAAGAAGAGTCCGAACAAACTATAGGGCTGAAGAAGAAGAGCCTCAACCGGAAGCTCAACCGGAAGTACAAGGTAGGGCCGTGGTAGAGGCCGTGGTAGAGGCCGTGGTAGAGGCCGTGGTAGGGGTCGTGGTGGAGCTCCTGAGCCAAACTTGGCTGAGGTAATCGCTCAAACGGTTGCCGGCATTATGCCAACCATCATTGCTCAAGTCACGGCAAGTCTTGGGCAAAATAATGGGCCTCAAAATAACGAAGCCCCAGAAAACGTAAACAATGAAAATGATCAACCTCAAGCCGAAGATTATGAGGAAGAGGAACCAATGGGAGTTAATATCGGGATGCCCATGAATAACCAATATGGTGGATACCGTCAAGGGTGTATCTTTAAGGATTTTAAAAGTTGTGGGGCACCGGAGTTTGATGGGAAAGGTGGTCCCACGGAATGTATAAGGTGGTTTGAAGCGATAGAGGCGGTGATTGAAAGGAGTCATTGCACCTATGATGACCGGATATCCTATGCATCCGGCATGTTTAGGCATGACGCCTTGAGTTGGTGGAACCAGGAAATAACGTTGGGGCGGACCCAAAATTTGGAGTGGATTGACTTCAAAGACAAAGTGAAAGCAAAGTTTTGTCCTCCATATGAACTCCAAAACTTAACCATCGAATTCGCAAACCTAAACATGGAGGGAGCCGATTACAAGGGCTATGTGAGACGATTTCAAGAGTTGTCCACCCTCATCCCTCACTTGGTGGGTACCGAGTTACAAGCCATCCAAAAATTTGTATTGGGCTTGAACCCTCAAGTCCGATCTTATGTTAACTCAAACATGCCTACTTCCTTGGCTAATGCGGTCAACCAAGCCGGGAGTGTGACCGAAGATCTTTTGAGGAGTGGTGTTTTGAGAAAATCCTCGTCAAACAAGAGGAAGGAAGTGGGTGAGTCTAGCGGAGTAAGGAAAATGGGGAAGTTTGACCCCAAGAATGTAAATAGGGGTAGGTTAATGGCGGCGGTGGAACCGGTTAGGAGGGCTTATACCGGGCCTCATCCTTTCTGTGGGAAATGCAACAAGCATCATCCCGCCCATAACCAATGTGGTGCATGCTTTAATTGCAATCAAGTCGGGCACCTCTCCCGAGATTGTAGAGTTCAAGAGCGGGCCCAATGAATGCGGCTCCTATTCGGGCCGTTCCTCCTCAAGGTAACCAAAGAAGAGGTGAATGTTTTGTGTGTGGTAGCCGTGACCACTACCGTGATAATTGTCCTCGATGGGTGGGACAACAAGTCCAAGTAGCCGTCCACCCCAACCAACTACAAATGGTCGGGCCTAATCAAAACCGGGGACAACAAGGCCACCAAGTGCAACCACGCGGCCGAGCCTTTGCGGCCAATGTAAATGAAGCCCGCAATGACCCCAACGTTGTAGCAGGTACTTTCCTCTTAAATGGTCTCTATGCAACCGTCTTATTTGATTCCGGGGCCGATTATAGCCTCGTGTCTTCTAACTTTGTGCCTTTGATTGATGTGCATCCGTGTGCTCTAAACTATGTGCTTGACATTGAAATGGTAAATGGGTCACTAACTAGAATTAGCCAAATACTCCGTGATTGTGTCTTGACTTTAGAAGACGTCGACTTCTTCATCGATCTTATGCCTTTAGATATTGGTAGTTTTGATATTATAGTGGGTATGGATTGGTTAGCGGCGGTTAATGCGACGATTGATTGTGGTGAGAGAGTTGTTCAAGGCGAAATCTCCGATTCCCCAAATCCTAAAGTCTTTAGTGCTACCACCACAAAGGTAGAATTGAAGACCGTTCCTATTGTTTGTGATTTCCCCGATGTTTTTCCGGATGACTTACCGGGATTACCTCCAACCCGTGAACTTGATTTCCGAATTAATCTTATTCCCGAAGCCGCGCCCGTAGCAAAAGCTCCTTATAGACTAGCTCTAACCGAAATGCAAGAGCTACAAACTCAACTCAAGGAACTCCAAGAGAAGGGTTTCATTCGCCCTAGTCAATCTCCTTGGGGTGCTCCTGTTCTCTTCGTTAAAAAGAAAGACGGATCCTTCCGAATGTGTATCGACTACCGGGAATTAAACAAGCTCACCGTGAAGAACCGATATCCTCTCCCAAGAATTGATGACTTGTTTGATCAACTTCAAGGAGCTAAGCACTTCTCAAAAATCGATCTTCGCTCGGGTTATCATCAACTCCGGGTACATGAAGATGACATCCCCAAAATGGCTTTTCGCACAAGGTATGGCCATTTTGAATTCACCGTGATGCCTTTTGGGTTGACTAACGCACCGGCGGTGTTCATGGACTTGATGAACCGGGTGTGTCAACCATACTTAGACAAGTCCGTCATTGTGTTCATTGATGACATACTTGTATACTCGAAGACAAAGGAGGAGCATGTTGAGCACTTACGTGAGGTGCTTGAACTACTAAGAAAAGAGAAGTTGTATGCCAAATTCTCCAAGTGTGAGTTTTGGTTGGAAGAGGTCCACTTCCTTGGTCACGTAGTGAGCAAGGATGGTATTCATGTGGACCCAAGCAAGATTGAAGCGGTTAAGAATTGGAGAAGACCCGAAACGCCATCCGAGATCCGTCAATTCCTTGGATTGGCGGGTTACTATAGAAGATTCATCGAAAATTTCTCCCGTATTGCACAACCACTCACCCTCTTGACTCAAAAAGATAGAAATTTGAATGGGGCGAAAGACAAGAGAACGCCTTCCAAACGCTTAAGGATATGCTATGTGATGCTCCTATTTTGACGCTACCGGATGGGATTGAAGATTTTGTTGTTTATTGTGATGCTTCGGGGCAAGGGTTGGGTTGTGTTCTTATGCAAAGGGGTAAGGTTATTGCTTATGCCTCTCGTCAATTGAAGGTGCATGAGAAGAACTACCCGACACATGATTTGGAATTGGGAGCGGTTGTGTTGCTTTGAAGTGTTGGAGACATTATCTCTACGGCACCAAATGTGTGATTTATACCGATCACAAAAGTCTTCAACACATCTTTACCCAAAGTGAATTGAATATGAGGCAAAGGCGTTGGTTAGAGCTATTTAGTGATTACGATTGTGACATCCGTTATCACCCGGGCAAGGCAAATGTAGTAGCCGATGCCTTGAGCCGAAAGGAGAGAGTGAAACCAAGACGGGCTCGAGCTATGAGCCTCACGGTAGGGCCAAGTATTCGTGATCGGATTATTGAAGCCCAAATTCAAGCCACCCTACCGGAAAACTTTGGAAACGAAAACCTAGACGGTATGGAACAACTTTTCGACCGAAAGGATGATAATGGACTATATATGGTTGAAAGACTTTGGATTCCTATTTTCGGTGATTTAAGAACGCTTATTATGAATGAAGCTCACCTATCGCCTTATTCGGTCCATCCCGGGTCGGATAAGATGTATTTTGACTTGAAGGAATTGTATTGGTGGCCGGGCATGAAGCGCGACGTGGCTAAGTATGTGAGTGAGTGTCTTACTTGCTTACAAGTTAAGGCCGATCACAAGAAGCCACCCGGATTGTTGGTGCAACCGGTAATGCCCGAATGGAAGTGGGAGCATATTTCGATGGACTTCATTACTAAACTACCAAAGACGAGAAGCGGCCGTGACACGATTTGGGTGATAGTAGATCGGTTAACGAAATCGGCTCACTTTTTAGCCATTCGTGAAACCGATAAATTTGACACTTTGGTTCGATTGTACATCAAGGAAGTAATATCTAAGCATGGAGTGCCGATTTCTATCATTTCGGATAGAGATGCCCGTTTCAAATCAAAATTTTGGGAAGCCTTTCAAAGAGCCATGGGTACCCGACTTGACATGAGCACGGCATTTCACCCTCAAACGGATGGGCAAACCGAGAGAACCATCCAAACACTTGAAGACATGTTGAGGGCGTGTGCGATTGATTTTGGTGGAAGTTGGGAAGACCATTTGCCGCTAGTTGAGTTTTCATACAACAATAGTTACCATGCTACCATTCAAATGGCACCCTTTAAGGCCTTGTATGGTAGGGTATGTCGTTCTCCTTTAGCTTGGGCGGAAATTGGAGAGAGTCAACTCATCGGGCCAGAAATTGTGATTGAAACGACAAAGGTAATATCTCAAATTAAGGAAAAGTTGCAATTGGCCCGTGAGCGTCAAAAGAAGTATGCCGATGTGAGACGAAGACCGTTGGAGTTTGAAGTTGGTGAATTTGTACTTTTGAAAGTGTCGCCTTGGAAAGGCGTCGTACGATTTGTGAAGCGGGGAAAACTTGCACCAAGGTATGTTGGTCCTTTCAAGATTCTTGAACGGGTTGGGAAAGTTGCTTATAGGCTAGAATTGCCTCAAGAGCTTAGCGGCGTGCATGATGTGTTTCATATTTGTAATTTGCGCAAGTGTTTGGCGGATCCTACACATCATGTGCCTATGGACGAAATTAGGGTTGATTCGAGCCTAAACTTTGTTGAAGAACCGGTAGAGATCATGGACCGTCAAGAAAAGAAACTCAAGAAGAAACGCTACACCATTGTGAAGATAAGATGGAACGCTAGACGCGGAGCCGAGTTCACTTGGGAGAGAGAAGACCATATGAAGTCCAAGTATCCGCATTTATTTGTTAATTAGGGCTTTGTTGAATTTCGGGACGAAATTCTTTTAACGGGGGAATAATGTAACATCCGTGAATTTTGACCCGTTGACTTTTGTGTAATTTGACTAACAAACTTATTGAATGAAGTAATTTGGGCCCATTTATGATTTTATGACTAAGTGGTATGTTAGTCGAGTCGTTAATATGTTGTTTGGCGTTTAGTAGTGTAATCATTGTTTATGGCTTGTGGGAGAAACGGGTCGGCCCGTGGGTAGTCCATGACCCACCAGCCCCAAGACCCATTTTTCCCCCCCTTATCCTTTCCTTCCTTCTCCCTTCTCATTCTATCTCTTATCTCTTTCTCTCTTTCTCTCAAAAGCAAGACCAAACCCATTTCAATCTCTTCACATTTTCTTGCATCAAACTAGTAGTGGATCGATTATAACACTAGAATCATCATCATCTATACCACATTATCGCTATATCAAAGAATCAAAGGCCAAGTTCTTGCATTTTATCCATTTGACCTAATTCGGGTTCTAGCTCAAGGAGTTTTGGTAAGTCTAATTTACCCCATTTACTTCTATTTATGTTTAGTAATGCATTTCTGGTCATTTTGAGTATTGACATGTTCTAAAACGGCTTTAAATGAAAATTGGGTCAATTAGGGTTTAAATTAGGGTTTTGGATCGTTTGGATCGTTGATGATGTTACGGATGGAAACGAGGGTTTGGGCAAGTGTATTTAAGTACTAAAATGTCATATGCATCTTCAAAACGAGTCCATAAGTCTTAAATATCGAATTAGGGTTTTTGGTTGGGTTTAAGTTCTTGTTTTCTGCTTTGAAAATCTGCTGCTGCTGTCCTTCTTCATGTAACGGCCGTTACACCTTGTAACGCCCGTTACATAGTGTAACGGCTGTTACATGGCCGTTACAGTAACTTGGCTTGTGATGGAGTTAACGGCCGTTACCTTTGTGACGCCCGTTAGGGACTAGTTTTGTCGAACATTTTCAAACGTCAATAACTTTTGAACCGTAAGTCCGTTTTAGACGTATGACCTATCGTTGGAATCGTGAGAGAGTCTACTTTCTTATAGTAACATTCATTTCGTATGAAACTTCTTTCATTTCTAAAAATGTCGAGTCTAATGCGCATTGTTCATACTCGTTTAAGTTGTAAGTGCGTTTAGGGTTTACAAATTGACTTAACCCTTCTAAATCAACTTGTTTGAGATTGTTGAGTTGACATTATGTTATTATGATGAATATATATATAGGTTGTGGACGTGTGGATCCTATTACGCGCTTGTAATCTTTTATAAACTTCTTTGCCGATCAAGGTGAGTTTCGTATCTCCCTACTCGCTTGAGATTCGGGCTGAAAAGTGTAAACCTGGCGTGTTTATTTGCATTATTGCTTTGTTGACTGTTTGACTGGATTGTTGGATTGACGTGACAGTTCGTTTTGTTTGATTGACTTGAGTTACGTTTTAGTTAAGTATTACATTTATATTAGGATAGACGTACATACATGGAAGTCGGTTATGCCTTCTTTGGGTTTTAGATGTGGTGGGAAGGCTGCGGGTGACCCTATATATAAGCATCTGGGACTTGAAGAAAGTAGAATCCTCTGAAGTATATGTACGTATAGTTGGTTTAAATTATGGTAGTTGGCTTATGTTGGATGAATATTGATTGTTGGCACAGGTTCATCGTATATTGATTGATGGCACAGGTGCATCGTATATTGATTGTTGGTTTATGACTTATGCATTTACATTTGATTGTAAGCATTGCATACATTGTTGATGAGCCCTCGGCAGGGGATTGCCGACATCCTGGTGCATAGATGTATGCACCCGTTAGGGATGTAGATCCTGACCCCGAGTATATAGACATATATATCTCGATGATTTTGAGATACAGCCTTGTTCATTGTTATGACAGAAGGGTATCGTTGCATTGGTGACTGCGTTCACGCATAGGATAGGCATGTTGGCTTATTCATGCATTTGGCACTTACATTGATTCATATATCATTTGTGCATTCTCATCACACATTTACTAGTCTTGTGTAATCTTGTTGTTGGACGATATTGTGTTGCTTAGAGGCTCGCTGTAAGTCATGTCTAGCCTCTATTCTTATATTGTGATTATTGATGCTGGTTCATTATGAACCATTGCTACGAACTCACCAACCTTGTGTTGACTATGCTTAGTACACTTTTCAGGTAATCAGATTCTCCCCGGACGTGGAGTTTAGTTGCTTGCTTGCTTGCTGTCTAACCCGGACTTGGACCTCATGGATCAAGGATTCATTGACCCTCCTTTTGCATTATACTTAGGATCGTTTGCCATCTTTGGATGTATTATGTTAACCTTGATGGCTATTTGCTCCTGTTGTATTCTGTCACCTGTTTTGCTTTGTATTGGATTCACTGAATCATTAATTGCATTTAGTTTGTTCTATTGTAATTCCACCGGGTGCTGTATGATTTCCGTGACATTTCGAGCTCCGGCTTGGGGTGTTACAGTAGAACCCAAGTTTGATGTCCTAATATGTGATGTCAAAAAATACCTATCCCTCCGGACGAGGGATACTTTTGTAAGTTTTGTTACCAAAAAAAAAGTATTCTCATTTATATGGAGTTAATTTTCATATGTTTCCTTCTTTAGTTTTCGTAATTATAGTCTAAAATTGTTGTTTGTGTTTGTCTTAAGTTTAGATATAACAAACTACAAATTTTTATTTAACTAAAGTTGGAAAAAAAGGGGGTTAACTAGATTCAATATTTATATGGAGTTAATTTTCATATGTTTCCTTCTTTAGTTTTCGTAATTATAGTCTAAAATTGTTGTTTGTGTTTGTCTTAAGTTTAGATATAACAAACTACAAATTTTTATTTAACTAAAGTTGGAAAAAAAGGGGGTTAACTAGATTCAATATTTATATGAGTTAATTTTCATATGTTTCCTTCTTTAGTTTTCGTAATTATAGTCTAAAATTGTTGTTTGTGTTTGTCTTAAGTTTAGATATAACAAACTACAAATTTTTATTTAACTAAAGTTGGAAAAAAAGGGGGTTAACTAGATTCAATATTTATATGGAGTTAATTTTCATATGTTTCCTTCTTTAGTTTTCGTAATTATAGTCTAAAATTGTTGTTTGTGTTTGTCTTAAGTTTAGATATAACAAACTACAAATTTTTATTTAACTAAAGTTGGAAAAAAAGGGGGTTAACTAGATTCAATATTTATATGGAGTTAATTTTCATATGTTTCCTTCTTTAGTTTTCGTAATTATAGTCTAAAATTGTTGTTTGTGTTTGTCTTAAGTTTAGATATAACAAACTACAAATTTTTATTTAACTAAAGTTGGAAAAAAAGGGGGTTAACTAGATTCAATATTTATATGGAGTTAATTTTCATATGTTTCCTTCTTTAGTTTTCGTAATTATAGTCTAAAATTGTTGTTTGTGTTTGTCTTAAGTTTAGATATAACAAACTACAAATTTTTATTTAACTAAAGTTGGAAAAAAAGGGGGTTAACTAGATTCAATATTTATATGGAGTTAATTTTCATATGTTTCCTTCTTTAGTTTTCGTAATTATAGTCTAAAATTGTTGTTTGTGTTTGTCTTAAGTTTAGATATAACAAACTACAAATTTTTATTTAACTAAAGTTGGAAAAAAAGGGGGTTAACTAGATTCAATATTTATATGGAGTTAATTTTCATATGTTTCCTTCTTTAGTTTTCGTAATTATAGTCTAAAATTGTTGTTTGTGTTTGTCTTAAGTTTAGATATAACAAACTACAAATTTTTATTTAACTAAAGTTGGAAAAAAAGGGGGTTAACTAGATTCAATATTTATATGGAGTTAATTTTCATATGTTTCCTTCTTTAGTTTTCGTAATTATAGTCTAAAATTGTTGTTTGTGTTTGTCTTAAGTTTAGATATAACAAACTACAAATTTTTATTTAACTAAAGTTGGAAAAAAAGGGGGTTAACTAGATTCAATATTTATATGGAGTTAATTTTCATATGTTTCCTTCTTTAGTTTTCGTAATTATAGTCTAAAATTGTTGTTTGTGTTTGTCTTAAGTTTAGATATAACAAACTACAAATTTTTATTTAACTAAAGTTGGAAAAAAAGGGGTTAACTAGATTCAATATTTATATGGAGTTATTTTCATATGTTTCCTTCTTTAGTTTTCGTAATTATAGTCTAAAATTGTTGTTTGTGTTTGTCTTAAGTTTAGATATAACAAACTACAAATTTTTATTTAACTAAAGTTGGAAAAAAAGGGGGTTAACTAGATTCAATATTTATATGGAGTTAATTTTCATATGTTTCCTTCTTTAGTTTTCGTAATTATAGTCTAAAATTGTTGTTTGTGTTTGTCTTAAGTTTAGATATAACAAACTACAAATTTTTTATTTAACTAAAATTGAAAAAAAGGGTTAACTGTTCAATTTTTGCCTTATTTAAATCGTTTTATGTTTAATTTTTAGGTATTTTAATTTTATTCGGTATCTATTTAATATACTTGAATTTCAATTTTTTAGCTTTGATTAATATATTTTGAGACTACCCGTCCATTGGACGGGCCTGAGCACTAGTCTCTATATATATAACTAAGAGAGGATATGTAAAATCATATGTGTCACCCTTTTTTAAATGACAAGTAGGATTTTAGCTTATTTGTCAAATTGTTATAATTTTTGATTATTTTAAGTTTAATATTATTTAATCAATTTGATTAATAATGATAAATATTCGTTATTATATACTTTTGTACATATACGTATACACATCTCTTTGCCAGATTTTGATAACTAACACCAAATCTCTTTAATATATGGATTATCTAATTAAACCAATTATCATGATTTCAATTTAGTTAGTTGTTAATAACAAAAAGAGACATGTAAGTATATCTAGACGATGATTTATACTTTTTTAAGTTGACCTTGTGTATATCATCTATGTATTATTGAACTTCACATTTTTTTACCACATTTAAAAGATAATTTGGATTTAAAATTATTAATCAATATAAAAACAAGTTAAAATGGTTTCAATAATATTAATGCATAATTATATTTATATGAAATTTAGATTTAATTTTGTTATTACGTACCATCTTTATAATATATACACATATAATAATAATGAAACTATGATCATTTTTTTTCTTCTTTTTTAAAATATATATATACGTATAATAAAAACAATATTATTGTCCATAATAAATTCAATATTACAGTTTATATAAATATATATCTTTATATATATATATATATATAATTTATTGAGAATAAATTAGGACTTATATGTTATTAGTTTTTGTTTAACAAGCAGAGTTTTTGCTTAGGTGTTAACATGTCATCATTTAGATTAACTATAAATTAAAAAAATAATATTATTTAATTGTTTATTTATTATTATACTAGTGTTCAGGCCCGTCCAATGGACGGGTAGTCTCAAAATATATTAATCAAAGCTAAAAAATTGGAATTCAAATATATTAAATAGATATACCGAAATCAACTTGGAAATTTGCTAGCTGAATAGCCACTCCATCGGTCAAAATACTCCTAAAATTTTCCGCCCATTCACCATTGACCGAGCCATGTATGATAGTGCCCTGCAAATAGCAAAAAAAACATGAAAAAACTGGTAAGTTCTCTTAGTGTG
Organism: Erigeron breviscapus; assembly: GCA_034093135.1. Classification (NCBI taxonomy): domain Eukaryota; kingdom Viridiplantae; phylum Streptophyta; class Magnoliopsida; order Asterales; family Asteraceae; genus Erigeron; species Erigeron breviscapus. Next base: position 5,638,786 of record CM067172.1, on the reverse strand, counting down.
TTTCTATGTATTTAATCCAATTTTAAAAAATAAACCCCAAACAAATTAACCATAAGAATCGAATAAACATCTTTGCATACAGATCCAGAAAAATTATTCAGGATAAAAAAGGAACTCAACCAAGGACATTCCAAACGTGAATCAAATGATTTCATCGGCTAATGCAAGAAAGATAGGGAAACAAATTCTTGATAAAAAAAAAGTCGAGCCAAAAACCTTGCAAAGCCATCTCCTGTTGTGTTAAATCCTAAACATAACGTGGTTCAAAGGGTTTTATCTAAAGGTATTATTTAAAATTGATATCATGCTTTTCATAAGATCCGAAGTATATCTGTCATACACAAACTAAAATGATGAATTGTTCCACCATGCTAAATAATCATACTAAAACATTCAACACCATCTCAATATGTAGCATTTTCCCCTGATAGAATAACAACGGCTAAAAAATTACACCATTAATGAGCTAGTTTCAAAACAGATTCAAAATAATCATAGTCAATATATTAAAGTAATTAGAATCTTACTCATAGCAAAATTCGACTTTTATCTAAAAGCTTATAGAAAGATATAATCGTAAATCTTAAGTATACACCATTAATGAGCTACTTTCAAAACGATATCAAAATAATCAAAGTCAATATATTAAAGTAATTAGAACCCTACTCATAGCAAATTTAGACTTTATATCTAAAAGGTTATAGAAAGATATAATCGTAAATCCTAAGAGTTAATATAGGTTACAAATACAAAATTTAATATATAATATTTAGATTAGTTAAGTCATATATCACAACTTAATCAATACGAAAGCTAAAGAAAAAACATACGAAAATTAACTCCATATAAATATTGATTCCAGTTTACCTTTTTTTTTCCAACTTTAGTTAAATAAAAAATTTACAGTTTCTTATATTCTAAAAGTGTAAACTATATAATTTGAAAAATACATACCAATTCATCAACAAAGACCATCTCGAACGTTTTGATTTTCTTCGGGTTGTTCCACTCCGAAACAGTCCATACATGCACAACACGGAGTCGTAGATGATGGTTAACATGTGTTGGCTTAAGATCTTCAAGATAAACTAATGTGGTCTTATTTTTTGTTGTTGAAGAAGCCATAATCTCTCTATATAACTAAGAGAGGATAGTTTTTTGATTAGTTGACAATTATGAGAGAATGCCATGTAGGATTTTTCATTATGTGTCATATTTACATTAATTTCCTAATTTTAAGCATTCCTTTAAAAACATACGAAAATTAACTCCATATAAATATTGATTCCAGTTTACCCTTTTTTTTCAACTTTAGTTAAATAAAAAATTTACAGTTTCTTATATTCTAAAAGTGTAAACTATATAATTTGAAAAATACATACCAATTCATCAACAAAGACCATCTCGAACGTTTTGATTTTCTTCGGGTTGTTCCACTCCGAAACAGTCCATACATGCACAACACAAAGTCGTAAATGATGGTTAACATGTGTTGGCTTAAGATCTTCAAGATGAACTAATGTGGTCATATTTTTATAATGATTAATTATGTGCAAAGTATATAAAAAGAAAAACCCTTTTGTAGTTGATCGTAGCTTCTTTTTTTGTTGTCGTACGTGAGTTATATTATAGATTACCAATAAAACCGAAAAGTGTAAATTAATTATTTTTAAATTTGGGTGAAATTGTAAATTGGTGATGAAAAAACCAAAAAGTGTAAATTAATTATTTTTAAATTGGGTTAAAGTGTAAATTGGTGATGGAAAACCAAAAAGTGTAAATTAATTATTTTTAAATTGGGTTAAAGTGTAAATTGGTGATGGAAAACCAAAAAGTGTAAATTAATTATTTTTAAGTGTAAATTGGTGATGGAAAACCAAAAAATATAATTAATTATTTTTAAATTGGGTTAAAGTGTAAATTGGTGATGGAAAATCAAAAAGTGTAAGTTAATTATTTTTAAATTGGTTAAAGTGTAAATTGGTGATGGAAAATCAAAAAGTGTAAGTTAATTATTTTTAAATTGGGTTAAAAAGTGTAAATTGGTGATGGAAACCAAAAAGTGTAAATTAATTGTTTTAGATTGGGGTTAAAGTGTAAATTGGTGATGGAAAACCAAAAAGTGTAAATTAATTTAGATTAATATTAAAAAATTAGAGGATTAATAAGGATGGAGGATTAGGCTAAAGGAGGGGGATTAAGGGTGCCAAGTGTACCCCAACCCCCTCTTTTAGTTATATTATAAATAGATTATTATATTATTAATTTTCCACACATTATTCGAATCATCTATGGTTATTTACTCTTATTTTTGCATCTAATTAAACTGTTTCTTAATTTCAAGTTCGAAACTTATTATTAGTTTTACGGTGATCTTCATTCTACACATTATTCGGACCATCTATGGTTAATTACCTTACATCTAATTAAATTGTTCGCTTAGTTGCAAGTTTGAAAATTACATTTATATTCATATAATGATATCCCTATTTCATTTTAAACGTATAATCTTTAACTATATATGATAAAATACTTATCCCATGCAACGCATGGGTTTAATCTAGTTGATATATATTAAAGAGAGAGAGTCACGTGAATGCTACAGAGTAAATTTTTTCCTTTTTTTTAATCTTGTTTTTTTTTAAAGTTGCTAGAAGTAATCTATATAAATTTTGGTGTTCAAATAAGTTTTATAGCTAATCAATGTAACACCCCAAGCCGAGGCTCGAAATATCACGGAAATCATATAGCGCAAGGTGGGATTACAATAGAACAAGAACTAAATGCAATTAGGGATTCAGTGAATCCATTACAATACGAAACAAGTACCAAAATACATAAGGAGCAAATAACCATCGAAGTTTACAAAAGAACATCCCAAAGATGGCAAGTCGATCCTAAGTATAATGCAAAAGAGAAGGTCGATGAATCCTTGATTCATAAAGTCCAAGGCCCGGGTTAACAGCAAGCAAGCAACTAAACTCCACGTCCGGGGAGAACCTGATTACCTGAAAAGTGTACTAAGCATAGTCAACACAAGGTTGGTGAGTTCGTAGTAATGGTCCATAAAGAACCAGCGTCAATAATCACAATATACGAGTAGAGGCTAGACATGACTTACAGCGAGCCTCTAAGTAACACATAACGTCCAACAACAAGATTTCACAAGACGAGCAAATGTGTAATATGAATGCACAAATGAAGTACGTAACAATGCAAGTGCCAAATGCATAAATAAGCCAACATGCCTATCCTATGCGTGAACTCAGGTCACCTATGCAACGATACCCGCCTGTCATCACAATGAACAAGGCTGTATCTCAAAAACATCGAGATATATATGTCTATATACTCGGAGTCAAGAACTACATCCAACAGATGGGTGTATACATCTATACACCAGGATGTCGGCAATCCCCTGCCGAGGGATCATCAACAATGTATGCAATGCTTACAATCAATTGTAAATGCATCAATCACGATCGTCTGTCATGAACCAACAATCAATATTCGTCAATCATAAACCAATAATCACAATATGATGAACATGAACCAACAATCGATATTCGACAAACATGAGCCAACAATCAATATTAACACCAATTCTATACGTACATACACTTAAGAGGATTCTACTTTCTTCAAGTCTCAGATGCTTATATATAGGGTCACCCGCAGCCTTCCCACCACATCTAAGACCCAATGAAAGCATAACCGACTTCCATGTATGTACGTCTATCCTAATATTAATGAAATACTTAACAAACGTAAACCAAGTCAATCAAACGTGATAACCGTCTCATCAATTCAACATTTAAACCAAATCAATCAAACAATCAACAACATAAGTAAACACGCAAGTTTACACTTTTCAGCCCGAATCTCAAGCGAGTAGGGAGATACGAAACTCACCTTGTCCGGTCAAAGAAGCTAGTATAAGATTACAAACGAGTAATAGGATCCACACGTCCACAACCTATAATTATACATCATAATACCGTAATGTCAACTCTACAATCATAAACAAGTTGGTTTAGCACAATTAAGTCAAGTCACAAACCCTAAACACCTTTACACTTTAACGAGTAGGAACAAGACGCAATCGACTCGACCTTTTTAGAAATGAGATAAGATCCATACAAAAAGAGTGTTACTACTAGAAACTAGACTCTCTTACGATTCAACGATAGGTCATAAGACTTAATTGGAGTCACGGATCAAAAGTTATTAACGTTTGAAAATTGACGCGCATACTTTCACAGCAACTATCCACTGCGTCGCAGTGAGCCAGAACCATGCTCACTGCGCCGCAGTGGCTAAGTCGAACCAAGACCAGAACATAGCACTGCGCCGCAGTGAGCAAGGGTAGAGCTCACTGCGCCGCAGTGGCCACTCCCTGCAGCCAGCACCTGCAGTTTATGCAGGAAAAACGAACCAAAACCCTAAAAACTCGACCCAAACCAATCCAAAACGATTTGTAGGAACTTGTAACTTGTTTTGAAGCATAACTAAACATCATTAACCATAAATACACATAACCCAATCCACGATTTCGACCAAAACATCAAAATCACCACCAAATCATTCAAACCCTAAATTTAACCCTAAATTGACCCTAATTCCATTTCGACCCAATTTAAGACTTGTAAATGTTCAAGAGGACTAGAAATGCATAAACAAACATAAATAGAAGGAAATGGGATGAATTTGACTTACCAAAGCTTCTCCTTGAGCTAGAACCCGAATTTAGGTCAAATGGGTAAAATGCAAGAACTTCAACCTTTGGTTCTTCAATAAGACGATAATGTGGTATAGATGGCGATGATTCTAGTGTTATATCAGTTTCAAAACACTAATCGATGCTAGAGAGATGAAGGAATGAAATGGTTTTGCTTGCCCCTTTTTACTTGAGAGGAAGAGAGAAGAGATAGATAGATAGAAATGAAAGGAGGAGGAAAGGATAAGGGGGAAATGGGTCATTGGTGGCTGGTGGGTCATGGACTACCCACGGGCCGACCCGTTTCTCTTCTCTAGTCAATTTAAAATCGTTACACATTTAAACACCGATCAAACATATTATCGACCCGAATATAACACATTGTCATTTAATTCACAAAACGACCCAAATAATTCATTAACTTAAATTGTTAGTCATATTACACGAAAAGTCAACGGGTCAAAATTCACGGATGTTACAATCAAATCTAATATAGTAAATAACAAAAAAAACTTAGGGACATTCCATAAATTTTATAAATTTCATTTGTAAAAATATAGTGATACAAAAAAAGGAAAAACAAAATAAATTAGGCCCCATGCTTCGTAAATGCGTGAATCGGCAAAACTTACCTAGGCTTCCCTTAATCACTTGGGAATTAATAGGGTCAAGCTTGCGCTTGGCAAGACTTGAACCCCAACCTAGGCGAAAAACTTGGATGCCTCTAACGAGTTAAGCTAACCTTTATTCGTTAATCTTGTATCCAAATAACTCATAAAACAAATTTGAGCAGTGTATTTCAAATAATTTGGAAGTCTTAGGTTCTAATCCGCTTATAAGCATAATATATAATGAGTATTTTTAACAATGTAATTATAGACTAGCTAGCTCGTGGAGTGATTTCGACAACATGTTTTAACTTCTTTGCATAGTACATATATCAATCGATACACTGAAGAAGAAAAAACCTAGGCGAAAAACTTGGATGCCTCTAACGAGTTAAGCTAACCTTTATTCGTTAATCTTGTATCCAAATAACTCATAAAACAAATTTGAGCAGTGTATTTCAAATAATTTGGAAGTCTTAGGTTCTAATCCGCTTATAAGCATAATATATAATGAGTATTTTTAACAATGTAATTATAGACTAGCTAGCTCGTGGAGTGATTTCGACAACATGTTTTAACTTCTTTGCATAGTACATATATCAATCGATACACTGAAGAAGAAAAAAAAGTTATATAAAGACAGAACTTTTAGTGACTTTGTGTATCACTCCAAGCTACAAATTTATATGATTTGCCTATATTTAGATTAGATATATCATTAAAACTCTAGATTTAGCAATATTTAAGTTTTAGGAGCCGTTTGGTTTAAAAATTTTCAATAAAACGAAGTTACATTTTTTCTTCTTCTAGTTTTGTTAGGTTAACATAAGAAATCTCTAATTTCTTTCCATCAAATTGAATTGAAATTTTAAAACTAGGCAACCCCTTAATGTGTCAATAAACTTTTATCACTTCTACACAAAACTTACCCAATATCCCTTGTTACTCATTTACTCCCCGTAGACAAAGACATTCCAAAACACAAGAATGTCGATAAAACACTTTCAAACAAATAACGGTCTGCAAAATTGAATAGCAATTTGGTTTAGACCACTGTTATAAGAAAGAGTCGAAGCAAGTTCGCTATGATTCAAACCCAAGGCACATGGACCTAGCTGTAGCATAATGGTTGTCAAGAAAAAAACCAATATAAAGAAAAAATGGTTTCCATGGAGAACCTGACATATCAAATGATACACCATATATGTGATCAATGAAGACATACAAAAATATCTCGTTACACAATACACATACTAGTTTAAGAAAATTTCATATTTCAGTTTGTTCCATATATACCATAAGAATCTTAAATAGGCGAACGTGATTATAACTTTTATATATATACATACAAGAGAAGAGAAGAGAACAGGGTCATCTTTAAATTTCCATTGCCTCAAATCTGTCACAATGCATCAAACTGTTGTTGCACTTTGCACATGATTAAGGTGGGGATGCCTCCTTGTGTTGGAACCTTTTAACAGCAACGTACGGTTCATAAGACCAAATGTTGCCAATTTGCTTTTGTCCAACACAATCCATCCTCGTACGAATCCACATCAGCTAATTAAGGCAAAAACCTTCAACAAAGGTACAGTTAAATTACATTATGAAGTGCATTACTAGAAATTTAATGACTAGACATAGACACAATGGGTATGTTTGGCACAAAAGCTTCGAGCTGGGGCTGTAGTTAGGGGCTTGGAGCTGGAGCTTGAAAATGGGGCTAGGGGCTGGGACTTCTATTTCAACCCTTCTTACACAAGCTTTTATTTCAAAGACCTTTCGGGGCTTTTAGGAGCTTTTCGGGGCTGGGGCTTTTGATCTCAGATGCGTATCCAAACGGGGCTACCATTTTAAGAGGGGCTTCTTTTTAAAAGCTCGGGGCTTTTAAGCTCCTAAAAGCCTCTACCAAACATACACAATATTGCTTAAAACATTCAGATATAATTTTATGTATTCATCACATACTTGTACGCACTTTTGTCATCTCGTATTACCACGCATAGGCATATCGACATTGTGAAATACCCACATGGTAATATGTGGATACAAGTAGAAAAATAAAATTAATATCCTATCTTCATAATAATGTAGAAACCCCACACATGTCAATGGGTTCGAACTATTGAAAGCCACTCAATTTATCACACTTAGGGAGGGGGAATGGCGCGAGATGGAGTGAAAGAGTGCAAAGAGAGAGTACTACACACCGCCCCCACTGTGTGTGTGAGAGAGACGAGGTCGAGAGGGAGGAAAAACGAGACCCCGGTCTCGCAAACGGTCACGCTCCATCTCTCTTTTCCTTTTCTTTTCTTTTTTCAAATTTTGGACCTTTGAACATTATTATCTTTTTTCATTTATATATTTCCATTCCATTTAACTTCAATCAGCTATCATATCACATTATCAACTAACATATTAATTTTTTTATAAAAAAAAACTAACATATTGATTATTGAATGTTGATTTATGTCTCAATTAACATATTCAATGTCAATTTAAGCCTCAACTAACATATTGAATATCATTTTATGTCTCAACTAACATATTAAATTTAATCAACTAACTTTACATCTACTTCTTCATAAAATTCACATTCAATCAACTTTTAAAACACATTTCACTCACCTAAACAATTATATCATATTCACCAACTATGGATCCAAGAAAAGGTAACATGAAAAAACACGGTTCAAACTAAGCCAACCCAAAATGTGGTTCAAACATTGGTTCGTCCTCAACCCAATCCAACCCTCTCCATCTCTCATCTCTGACTTTCTCTCTCTTCCATATTATTCATCCCTCTTCCACACTTAGGGTTTGTTTGTTCTTTTAACCATTAAGTGTCAAGATAAAATGACTGAATTTATAAATAACTTTTCTTTCTTGATTAAGTCAATTAAGTTGGATTTTGATTTATTAAGTCAAAACAAACATTCCTAATTGACTAAATGAATTAAGTTCTTTTTTATTAAGCTCATTAGGTCATAAACAAACAGGCTCTTAGACTTCCTGTTCCAAATGTCCTTCATCCAATTAATAAACACATACAATCGATTATACATGACACACCAACACCATCCAACATCATCCTCCCCACAAACACCTAAGGATAGATATCGTCCACCTCATTACCAACAACATCCTTCCCACAAACATCTTCCATATCACAATAAATTTTGCCTAAACACTTAAAAAGTAAAAAGTGTGTGGTCGAAGTGTCTAACCACTCTTAGATACTGTGCCTCTTCATTACAAGCAGCAAAATACCTAAATCATAATTAGATCATACACAACATAAAAAAATAAATAAAGGATTTCATATGCATTCAGTAAAACAAACCTTGGTCATTTGACTTTTGTTGTGTTCCTCAGGACTCTAAGCTCTTGGTTCCGGTAATATACAAGGTCCCACAGTTCCCTGATTTTGAAACAAATTCCCTTTATCAAACTATAGTTCTACAAACAAAATCTGATTAACAAAAGAAAGAAGTGCATAATTAATCAATCATTCTAATTGAGTAAAGGGATACAAAACCTATATCAGCAAAAAATGTTTTTCAGTATGTCCATATCTATTATCACTCTAAAGTATGCAAATTTAGTTATAGTAAATAAACAGTAAAATGAAGCAAAGATGATGGAGGTTTTTACACACCTTATCTACAATCCAACTTATTAAATCCCCAGGTTCACCAATAATCTTTACATGAGCATGCACCATCTTGAAAATGGTGGAATCGCTTAGCATCACGTATAACAATATCCTTATTAGTGATATTAGAAACAAGCTTCATATACTCATGGCAGTCTCCACATATTCTAAGATTTTTAAATATTCTAACCCGTTTATTTGGTTTGTTGTCGATAAGGGAAAAAGCAAGAGCCAATCTTTCACTATGATGGGAAAGTATTTCACGTTTTTCTTTGTCAGAAACATTGTGAAGCACATAATCTGTATTTGGAACATAACCTACAGAATGTAACTTTTTCTCCAATTCTTCCAACTTTTGATGTATTTCATGTATCCTTATGTGAGATGTATCTTGAGACAAGAACACATGGGTTTGACCATCAACGTCAACCCAACTGCACCCTGGTTCCTTTTTAATCCCTTGCCTCGACATAGATGCCCTAACTTGAGCCACATCATCCCACATCCCTTTGGCTGCAAAAATGTTGGATAACATAATATAGTTCGAATCTACTTCAGGCTCAATCTGAAAAAGTTTCTCTGCGGCCTTTTGGCCAAGTTCTACATTCCCGTGAACTTTACAAACTCCAAGGAGTGTCTCCCAAATTAAACTATTGGGAGTTAGCTTCATTTGATCTATTAAAGTTTCGACTTCATTAAACTTGCCCGCCCTACCAAGAATATCAACCATACAAGCATAATGCTCAATGCTCAGGGGAATTCTATAAATTTCAGTCATGGAGTAAAAATGTTGTTTTCCTATTTCTATCAAACCCAAATGGCTACATGCTGAAAGTATGCCAATAAAAGTAACTCCATCAGGTGAGACACCTTTAGCTAACATGTTCTCAAAAGTTTTAAGAGCATTCTCTCCTTGGCCATGTTGTGCGTACTGATTAATGATTGTGTTCCACAATACGGTATCATGTGATTCCATTGTTGCAAAGATCATCTCAGCATCATCAATGCATCCACACTTCCCATACATATCTACAAGTGCGCTTGCAACATATGAATCATCAACATGGCCATCTTTAATCACAAAAGAATGCAATTGTCTCCCATTTTCTAGGCTTGTAATCCCAGAGCAACCTCTTAAACAGCCAGCAAGAGTGAACTCATTGGGTTTAACACCATCTTTATGCATTTGATTGAAGTAGAAAATGGACTTCTCCCCTTGATCAGTCTGTGCACAACCAGAAATAATTGCTGTCCAAGTGAAAAGATCGATCTCATTCAACTTACTAAAAATCTTCTCGGCATCTTCCATGCATTTGGACTTGACATACATGTCAATCAGAGCTGTTCCCACATAACAATCACCACCAAAATTCTCTTTAATAACTCGGGCATGCACTTGCTTCACAAACTCACAATTTAAGGAGCTAGTACAAGACCGTATGGTACTAACAAATGTATACATGTTGGGTTTGAAACCATTTACTAAAATCTGCTGAAAGATTCTCGGTCCGTCACAGCTTTCACTGTCATGGAATCCTGATAAAAGACCATTCCATGAAACTAAATCCCGGTGACTCATTGCATTAAAAACTTTGCAACCATCGTCAAATGAATCATTCTTCATGTACATTGTAAGTAATGCATTATTGACTGCTGTTTCATTTGCATAACCATATTTGTAAACACAGGCATGTAGACACTGAGAATAACGTAGGTCACCTAGACTTTTAGCAGCGCTGAGAATGCTTGTAAGAGTAAACTGGTTGGGTCTCAATCCCAAAGATACCATCATGCAAAATAGCTCGGCGGCTTTTTCTTCCCTTCCTTGCTGCTCAAGGCAACAGATCATGGCATCCATGTCACAACATCAGGCGATTTTATCCTCCAAAACACCTTTAATGCATCATCTGCCAGCCCACATTTGGAATACATGTCAACAAGACTGCAACTCACAAATTCCTCATCTTCACACCCACTTACAATTGCCATACTATGCACAATCCAACCTGCTTTTATGTTCTTAGAAGTGGCACACCCTTTAAGAATAGTACACAATGTATATCTATTAAACTTCATTTCAGCTTCTTTCATTCTAGAAAATAATCTCAAAACCCTTTCATCATCACCTGCAAGAGCAAACCCATTAATCAATGAATTCCACGAAACCACGTTTTGTTCAGGCAACGAAACACACACCGTCTCTGCATAATCTAACTCACCACATTTAGCATAAAGATCAACGAGACCGGAACCAACATGCCCATCATCAAAAAACCCGCGTTTCACAATCTCACAATGTAACTGCTTACCAAACTCAACATTCAAACACAAACTACACCCTTTCAAAACACTAGCTAACGTAAACTCGTTCCACTTAATCCCTTCTTCACACATTTCACAAAAAACCCGAATCGCTTCACCACCACACCCTTCACTAACAAACCCACTAATAAGCGCCGTCCAAGACACAACATCTCTCTCAGGCATTTCATCTAACACCTTGCGTGCAATACTCAAACACCCACATTTCGCATAAAAACTAATCAATGACACCCACAAATGAGAATCCAACTCAATACCACTTTCCATAATCTGTTTATGAATCTTTTTTCCCTCGTTTACAGCCCGATTTTCGGCACAATCTCGGAGCTTACCTGAATACAATCTTAGCTTCTCTTTATCCCATTTTTTAAAATTCTTTCTTTTAATAGGTGGGTTTGATTCAGCTGCAAATAGGCTAGAATTTGTGAAATAAGAAGAAATTAAAAAATGATTGCTTTTTATAGGATTGATTATAAAAATTGTTGAAAATGAAATGGGTTTTTGAAAAAGTGTTAAAGATTAGATTTTTAAGAGGTATTTGAATTATGTGTTAATAATTTTGTTTGAATTTCCATTCAATTCGAACAGAAAAAAGAGGGAAATATGTGTATATATATTGTCTGAGAAATTTGCAACAAAAACAGGGCAGGATATTATGATATGTAATGATTAATCCTCCTCTAAAAATCCTCCTAAAACCTCAAAACTTGACATGTGGATTCCACCAATTCTCTTTCCTAATCTTGCCCCCTGATTTTTCCCACATGTCAATCTAATGTAATCCCTCGCAAATTTAACTAATGTTAATTTTAATATCTAGTCCCTTACCTTTCTCTAATTGTTAAAAACTGTCAAATTTACCTTTTTACTCGAAAAATCAGAACGAAAATCTTTCTATTTACATGTAAAACCTGAAATATTGCCAAGTAGTCAACCCAAATGCTAATTTCACTTGGAAACTCGTAATAACTTGGAAATACTTTTAGGATACTGAACGATTATTTTAGTTTCCTTTCAAGTTAATTTGAAAAAAAAATATACGGGTAAATGGTTGAGAAATCTATGGTACCATGTACCGTTTTAGTATCCAGAACGTATATCGCATAAACTCATGTCTCGTAAGTCATCATTATCACACATGAATCGCAAAATATAGTTTTTCCACTTGTCTTTCACAAGTTTTGTACCTGTGATCTCTTGCTTTCATTTGTGAGCCCATACATGTAATCACATGATGCCGGTAGCACTATGGTTTCACCTTATTGGTTAGTTTGAAAAGATATATGCAACACATTTTTATACTTCGCAAAAGTTACAAGTTCTCTTCGTAGTTCAAATTTACTCAAATTTCTATGCTTTGAAAATCAAGAATCAATCTTTACTTGATTCTTTTGGTTACACCACATGAATTTTCTTTCCGTTTATAGCTTTAAACTTTAATATATATTTTGTCTATATCTATACTAATTCTATAAAAATTGTACTTTATATTAACATGATATCGAAATACCCAATATACCACTACAATACAACATGATATCAACTATCGAAGACAATCAACGATTATGAAATTATAAACAAAACTTGAATATGGTTCAGACTTCAACCATTAATGGTTGCAAGATGCATAACCAATGTAACTAATTGATGTGTAGATTATTTGATGAAAAATACATAAACATATGTTTTAATGTTCATCGATCAATAATAAAGGTCATTAGTTATACAATTTTGGTAATATAAGGAAATGATAAACAACTATTCACTTTCTTGTGTATTAATTGGTTCTAGTCTTGAGGTATGTATTGTTTAACTAAAATATGTACAATAATACACAACTGTTGATCATAGCCAATCTAAAACAAGTATGAGAATTATATTCAGGTATGTATTGTTTACAAGTATGAGAATGAAAGACGGACTTCCATTCCTATCAAAAGTGTTTGGTTGATAATATTGGGATCAGCAAGTGGTAATACTCTTTAAGGATGTCTCCAATTAACTCTCTCCCCAACGTGAACCTCTGCCAGCATGTCAGCCTTCGGCGTGTTAAGGTTGGACTTCCGCTTCTTGTCATGTTGGTCCAAACTGTATGAGTGCCCAGTGTATTTACTAGAAAAATTGTGGGCGAAAAATTATTTATTTACTTATTTTTTAGTGTTTAATTAATATTTTAATTTAATTTTTAATAAGATAATCAAATGAAAGGATACTACAAATCGATTTCAATTTCGACCTATAATAATATAATAAAAATAAATAAATAAATATATTTAAATAAATATTATATTTTTATTTAGGTTATACGAGTAGCTTTTTTAACTCATTCTAAACAAAGTTTTAAGAAGTCTAGTTTCAAAAATTATAATCTTTATAGCAAATTTAATAGAGATTCGAGATTTATAAGTTATTTAGACCATAACTTCAAGGGAAGAAGAGAACAATAGCCTAACAAGCTTCAGTACGATTTAGGTGTCCAATGAGGTGCCAAGCAGACCCATCTATGATGGAAAACGACTTTCGAGAACACTTTTTTTGGTTGAGAATTCCTCATTTACCGAAAATACTATGAAACGTTTGGAAATGGCCGAAGTAGTCGAATAGGAGGATTACGCTCAGATGTCTAGTGTGCTCCAGCACCTCGATGTTTCCTTTAGAGATAAATCCTTACATACCCATACTGATTCCATAATTGAAATCAAACACCTTATAAACCAAAACCAATCCAAAAACCAATGTATTTGTTCTCTTTTTGTCTAATCGGCTAATCCAATCTAGAACCAAACTATTCTGTCTACAATGTCCATTCCATGTAGACCAATTGGAATGAACACATTACATGCACAAAATAATAATGCCACAGAACTTGATCATAACTATATGCCATCATCATTAGTCTATAAAACAAAACAGAGGCGATACAATCTTTGGATTCAAAATCCCAAACAAAAAATAAAAAAATAGAAGCACCATTTAGCTATGTTTTCTCTGCAACATACATATAACCTTAAATACCTTATGCCAAATCAAACAATGGTCAAAAGAGAAAAGGAACTAAGATTTTATAGGAAAATGAAATTTGAAGGGATTTTGAGTATGAAAATCACTATGTATTGGGTTGTTTTAAATTACGATTTTTCAGTAGGAGGTGGTGTCCCGGCTAGCCATCCCCACACCCCTCCTGAACTCTGTCTTTGTTTTGCAAAAGCTTCTTCAGAAGCAGCCTTTTGTCTTTGAAGGATTTCAAGTTCTTTCTGTAAGGTGTCCACTGTTTGTAGCTTTTGTCTTAGTTCGGCAACATCCACCTGTTGATTTTTCAGCAGTCAGAATTAATTACAACGTGAAAGATGTAAAAGTGTCCAATTCAAAAGAAATCAAATTTTGAGAGATATTAGAAATTAACCAGCATTTTTATGATTTAGAGTATAAATAACATGTATGCCATTCAGACATACAAGGCTATACTCTAAGTCAGATAAACAATCAATCTCAATAAGCTACAGATGGATTGGGTTCATATACAAAAAAAAATGGCAAAATACATGGATTGGGTTGACTCACAACCACCTTTTTTTGTCAATTTCCTAGACTTTTTCTATATATATAGAATGTGAAGATATATTTACAAGAATAACATAAAGCTTTAAATTCTATCAACTATGAGATTGTATGCATTTTGAGCAACTTTTAACACATTTAACCCATTCAACCGCTTCAATTTTAGTTATAATACTTTACATGACCCATTGGAGAGAAAACATAACCAAAATCAACCCACTCATTAGCATATGGTTTGAACTTGTCACCTCTAATAAACATGGGGCCAGCATTTTACATATAGGAAAGAGAATGAGCTTTCTTTTGGACCTAATGCTCAAACTCCTCAAAGGACCTGAACAAACTTATCGTCAAAAGCATTGGATATACAGTACCTTGTACAAGTCTGTGTTCTTGGATTCAGCTTCTATCAGCTCTTGCTTTAGCTGAAGTGATTGTGACTTCTCATTGCTGAGTGCTGATTCTAACTCTTCCTTTTCTGCCTTAAGTGCAGTAAGGAAACGCTCACTGACTTCATTCACTTCAGTTGACTGCACATTATTAGACACAATTACACAACACAATATAACACAGATACATAACTTATTGCAATCAAGAATAATTTAGAAGATGAATATTCTATGAATATCATGTGCAACTTGTCTCACAGATCTTTACGCTCATACATATATAAGCAGAAACCAGTCTTGAACCAACTCTCCTATTGATATAAAATCAGAAAACATGGAAGTATACTTGGTAGCATGTGTTTTAACTAGGTTTTGAAACTGAGTATGTGATTACTCTGACTAATATTTCTTCTTTCTTCTAGGATTACCCACTAACAGATATAGCAGAAATCAAGCAATGCACATTAGACCAAATTGTAATTTGTAAAGAAGTTGAGTTACTATACCCGTACCTGTTGTTCATTATTGTCCATGCCAATTTCCCTAATTTTTGATTCTTGACCAGCTTCAAAGTCTAACTCGACATCTCGAGTGCCATTTGTTGCATTCTGAGCACCAGAACCACTATCAAGGGGCAGGTGTTCCCGACCTGGTTGCTTGTAATGTAGATTTGTGGCTGGGTTTAAGTAAGTTGACCTGGTGAAATCCAAAAGCAATTTAGAATACCCTAGAAATCAGTGTGTGTGTGTGTGTGTGTGTGTAAGAGAGAGAGAAGGTACTTCCTACCTCATTGTTGTATCTCCCATTGTATCCTCCAAAAGAAACTAGAACATCCTCACCATTGTATGAGCTTAAGACCAAACTCAACCCCTGCAGACAAGAACCGGGGTCAGATTAAGACTTCTAAGAAAACTATAAAGTACCTTCCCTTGCAAAGTAAATACCTCACTGGCAAGAGGAACACGTCCTTCAACAGTTGTGACAACTGACCAAGATAAAGTAGACATGTTGAGAACAACAGTTTCTGAAACTCCTGCGAAAGAGAACAATAGAGAAAAATTATCATAGAGGTGGCAAAAAATGTGGGTCATGCAAGTGAGTAAAAGGTTAACGTGAATATTCTCGGGATAGATCTCGTTGAGGTTCAAAACAATTCTTTTGTCAAAAAGTAATATATCAATGATTAGCATCATATATAATCACAAAAAAAATATATTACTCAATAATCTACATTTTTTAACATACTGATTTAGGAGGTCCGATACCAAGTTACAGTTTTGGCGACTATCAGCCAATTTGACACGTTTCAACTTTTCCGAACTTTTGTGAAAAACTTGAGGTAACACATCCAAAATTGACCAATATATAAGGTTACAAGTCAAATTTACTAGCTCTAAATTATGACCATGAAAGAAGAGAGAGATGCTTAGTGTCACCCACGCTAGCAGCTACCTAGTATACATAACTCACATAACCAAAATGGACTGGTTGGGAAACAGGTCAAGATGTGTGAAGTTTTAAGCGGGTCAAAAAATGTCAGTTTAATGTATTCAATATTAACAACAAAAAAGGAACTAATCATAGATAGTTAGATACTTTGTACAATTCATTAGCATAACTGGATTAGGAGGTTGAAAATACTCGAAAAACAGATTGCTATACTAACCAAAGAATGGCCGGCGCAAGGAGTAACTGTCGCTGGAACATCGGAATTTGCTTTGACTTCAGCCTTTAGGAAAATAATCTTTGATCCTATCAATATCATTATCGACAAACAAACACTTACTAATCTTTGATCCTATCAATATCATTATCGACAAACAAACACTTACTAATCTTTGATCCTATCAATATCATTATCGAACACTTACTAGGGTTTTTAGCGATATAAGTAGTAAAGCCTTCACTCACTTTGATTGAAGAACGGGAAGAAGATATTGGAGGCATAGTTTAAATAACAAAAGTAAAAACAAAGAAAATCTGAAAGATTGAAGAAAATAGAAAAACTAACCTTTAGGTTTGGAGAGATGTTGGCTCCAGATATACTGAAAAATGAAAACTGTCGATTTACGTGGATAGGGGGAGATAAATGTGGGTAGTTGTAGAATTCCCATCAATACAAAGTTCACCCCTTTACTTTCTTTTGACTGCTAAAATTGATTTTAAATAACAAAACTTATATTTATTTACAATGAAACATAAGTTTTGGGGATAATTGTTTGGGGGAGAATTTTCGCTACTAGGATCCTGACAAAAAATTACACTTTAGTCCTTCTATGATAATTACTCAATAACGCGTTGTCTTAAAGGATCCTTAGTTCCGGTTAATTTATTAAACTCTGATTGTGTTATGTTATTATCTTAATATAACAGGATCTTGATATCTTCAGGATCCGTGATTTCACTAACGAATATATGTCTAGTACAATAGATATTATGTGCAGGATTGAAGTAAAAGCTTGCAACATAATAAACACGTGTTTCAACGGATAGTTTACCACTTCAACCACAAGAATCGGGATTGATAACAGTTTTACCATGTGAAGAATAAAACTCAAACGGTCATCTTTGCCATTTCTTCAGCGTAAAGAGCAAGTCCATGAACATCCCAGATATTTCAGAGATATAGTTCAACGTCTAGCTCTATAAATAGAAGAGGATCTCATTCAGAAGAGGGAAGAACGACACACAAATATACAAGCATCCGTCTGCTCTACAAACATACAACATTTTAGTTTCTTAGCTGTTATTTGTTCTCATTTCAATTCGTTCATTTCATTGTAATCATTCGCAAACAACAATAATAATAAAAGAACAGCAGGTAGGATCGATTGAATCCTCCTGGGGTTTTTTACCTAAGATCTCTTAATTGGATCAAGGGTTTTTCCTCGTCAACAAAATTCTGGTGTCGTTGTCTTTTACGTTTTATCTATAAGATCCTAGCTTTAATTTTCAGTTCATTACTTTTATCTTCAACGGTTTTCTTAATTACTCAAAGTATTTCTGTCTCAAAGGCTTTCATAAAACTCTTTTCAGCAAAAACTCTTAGTTTTGATTATTATATTTAAGAAAAATTTACCTTTATTTGAAGATCCTAAAACACCAAACCCCACCTACAAATCTTCGGTACTTGAGTTGTCTAAAATCCTTTCTAAAATTATCTTAGGTAATTTTTGACCGAAACAAAAGATACTCCACATATGTTAAAGGTACACCTATATAATTATTAGTTAATTAATTATGTCATTAAATGTCTTTTAGATTTGTTTATTTAACCATGTCATTTATTAACTTTAGTTGCTCAAATCTTGGAATTTATCCTACCATCACTTCTATACGCATTATGATCTATCATTTTTTTTTACTTCTTTTCATAGCGTTTTTTTGACGATTCCAATCTAATCACTTATATCCTTGTCATCTGTAATTTAATCAACTTATACTTAGCTATCTATCAATTACGTTAATTCATATTTGCATTAAACATAAATCTGTAGTTCGGTTCGTCTGTTTTCGCAATAGGTTACATACCTCACCGTACCCTTAAGGTATTTGTATCATTCTTTTATATTAATTTTAATTACTAGTTATTTATCGACTTAACTCTTTCTTCTTCTTCTTTTTCTTTTTTTTTTTATCTTTTTTTTTAGTATTGCAACTATCTGACTTACCTACTCGTTATACCCAAGTTTAATTTATTATTTTCTTAATTCATAAAATTTCTCTAACACCTTCAAATTTTCTTAATCCAACATTTGAAATGACTTTTTCTACAATAACTTATAATACGTTTTTTTTTCCCACTTATTCTAATAACATCCAACATTTATCCGTCCCCTATAACTCAATAAATTTATAATCTACTTATTAAATTAGATCAAATTGTTTATCTCTCTAAAATATTAGATCATGCTACACGACTCCCATTTTCATTTCACATTGTCATTCACTTTTCAAATTTTCATTATCTTGATTTCTTGTACTTATACTAATTAACATAATCAAGTCTCTACCTATCTTAACCCGTTCAACCTATATATAATTGTCTTTAATATAATTGTCTATTATGTTGATATATAATTGTCTTTAATATAATTGTCTATTATGTTGATATATAATTGTCTTTTCAAATTTTCATTATCTTGATTTCATTATCTATTATGTTGATATATAATTGTCTTTAATATAATTCTACATCAATGATTTGAAAACTACTTAGTTATACCAACAAAATCCTCCATAATGTAGACACACCCACATTTATATTTACAGGTTACATAAATAGTATCCAACTAGTTTTTGTACACGCGCGTTGCCGCGGAGTACGCTTTCTACACGACAAAGTTTTTACCCAAATTTATGTCAAATATTCGAACTCAAAATTTAAAAAATATAATTAAACATGTAGCAATAACAAAAAAAAATACAAAAGAGTAATAAGATGTATAAAAACATATACAATAACTATATTAATGCTTTAAATGTTATAAGAACGTAAGACGTAATGATGATAAAAGTTATTATATATTAAAAACGTTATTTATTACATATGAAAATAATCAAAACCAAATGTTTAAAAGTAAATCCGTAACTGTGTGAAAGTTGTCTGATGAAAAATCCAAAAGTTTAGTGTCACGAAAATGAAAACTTTGATGTAGGGCAAAAGTTAAAAGATAGAAAAAATTGGTAAAAAATATTATATGTTATAAGAACTTGTACATTTCAGGCATAAAGGACTTATAAATTTGTATAGACTTTTTGTATAAAAACATAAACAATAACTATATTAATGATTTAAATGTTACATGAACGTAAGACGTAACGATAATGAAAGTTATTATATATTAAAAACGTTATATATATATAAAAAAAAGACGGATAAAAATAGTCAAACCAAATGTTTAAAAGTAAAATCGTAACCATGTGAAAGTTATTTGATGAAAACATGAGAACCCAAAAAATTAGTGTCAAGAAAATAAAAACGAAAACTTTAATGTGGGACAAAAGTTAAAAGATAGAAAGTTCAGGGAGTTAAAATGAAAATTGGTAAAAATTATTATATGCTATAAGAACTTGTACATTGCACGCATAAAACACTTGTACATTCATATAAGTTTTTAGTATATTATAAATGTGATTTACATCATTGATATTCGTCATACGGGTTTAATCTTTTCTAATAAACCTTAGAAACCTACCTAAACATTTAACTTCTACAATTTGTTTTCCTTAATTGGTGAACTCGGCCGCACATCGCAAACAAAACAAAATCAAATCTTGATCTTTCATCCAATGAATTCTTGGTGTATTTTCCTTGGGCATTGAGCAAGTCTACAACTATTTACTTTTGGTATTTTTTTAACAGCGAGTTAATAGTTTATATACACGAAAGATATATCAATGACAAAGGAATTTTAGGCTGGTGATCCACATCCATTGTTATTTTATATGTTCTGTAACATTTGTGAAATTTGACTAGATTTGACTCGCAAATTTAATGTAAATGATTTTCGTTAATATACGTGAATAGTACCGTATACATGAATAGTAACTGAATAGTACCATATATGTGAATAGTAACAGTATTTGTGAATAATACGTATATGTGAATAGTAACCATATTCATGAATAATGATTGAGAATAGTGTCGGTGGAACAGTGTCGGTGGCACAGTGTCGGTGGTTAGCTAATAATTTCATTAATGAGACAAATATCGACATAACTTTATGAAAAGAAGGGATACGCGTGATGTTTCTTGTTGTTTATTGATCATGAACCTAATCCCTTAGCTGGATAAATATCTCATCTATTTATTTAACCTATTATAATCAATCATTCATTTATTTTATTATTTAGGAAATAAAAACCCTTTATACCATTTTGTTTTAGTATGAATAATATGAGTTCATTCAAAATCTAGTAAATTTAGCGATTTAGAATTAGTACAAGAGTTCAAGCTTCAAAGAAATATCTAATTTTGGCCATAACTTTCAAACCGTAACTCCGTTTTTGACGATTCAAATCGCCACGTCTTCGTAAAAGAGTCTATTTTCCAATAGAGAGATATGTTCCAAGTGGTCGAGTTCGACCAAGGTCGAGTTCGACCTTACTAATGCCTATATATACTAAGTGATCCTTTCATTCATTTCTTTGGTTTTTGGGATCAAAGTAAAAACACACACACATAATATTCATCAAAAATTCAGTTTTCATAAACAAGAAAAGATAAGTATTTGTGTTCAACCACTTAATCATTTTATTGTGTAATAATCAAACACTTGGTGTATGAAATAGGTCAACTTCGACCATTTTTGTACTCTGGTGTTTAACTTTTATACAATTGTAATTATGATTATGGGTAACATTTCATGCCATTGATCTTATCGTTGTACAAGTTCTTAAGAACCTAATTTATGAAATAGGTCAACTTTGACCATTTTTGTAATCTTGGTGTTGAATTCAGCAGATATTAACTATACTTATACGTGGCTTGGGTAACATGGAACGTTGGTGTTGAATTCAGCAGATATTAACTATACTTATACGTGGCTTGGGTAACATGGAACGTTGGTGTTGAATTCAGCAGATATTAACTATACTTATACGTGGCTTGGTGCAAATTCATTTGAGCTTATACTACTTTTCAGGTGAGTTTCGTTGTTCCCTACTCAATTGAGATTCGGGCTGAAAAGTGTACATATACGTGTTTATTTGATTGTTTGGTTGATTTGATTTATGGCTTATTGATTGTTTGATGAAATGAAATTGAATTATGGAACTAATTGATTAATGATTGATGGATAGTTTTGAGTTGTTATTTGATGGTTTATGCATGTGATTGTGATATTATAATTTATTAGGATAGATGTACATACATGGAAGTCGGTTATACCTTCAAAGGGTTTAAGATGTGGTGGGAAGGCTGCGGGTGACCCTATATATAAGCATCAAGGACTCGTTGAAAGTAGAATCCTCTTAAGTGTATGTGCATATAGTCTTGTTTGGTTTGTTGGACATATGGACTTGATTATTGATGATTATGCTTATTGAGACGTACTTGTTATGTGCATTATGGTTATTGAAGAAACGTACGCACCCCCAAACTATGGGAAACGTGAGCGGGAACGTACGCACCCCTTTTTGTATGGGAAACGTGTGCGAAAACGTTCGCTCCCCGGGGAAACATGTGCGCTATTGATGAATATGTACATCCGAGTGTATAGACGTATACACTTGTGTTGAATTGATGGTATGATGTGTACATCCGAGTACTTTCAAGTACTTGATGCCAAGTATTGGCCATACTTGATGATTTGATATGATTTTGAAGTACATTGCATAACATTGGCACGCATATGATGCACGTATTGACATTTACACGCATTTGATACATTGCATGACATTGATACACATATGATGCATTTATTGGCAATGATAGAAGTTGTACTTGATTGTATATGAATTATCTTGTATCATTTGTTGTTCGGTTATTTATGTGACATGGTTGAACGATATGTTAACCTCAATTGTTTGACAGGTGACGTACATGAGTTTATAGCAAGTACATGGTTGATGTTATTGTTTCATATGATTATGTTATTGATGATGGTTCCTTGTGAACCATTACTACGAACTCACCAACCTAGTGTTGACCTTGTTTAGTACACTTTTCAGGAAACCAAGTGAACCAGGGACGTAATGCTTGATTTGTGTTGCTTTTGAACCAGGGCTTGGACTTAGATGGATCAAGGATTCATTTGCCCAACTATTGCATTATGTCTAGAACTTATTTCAATATTTTGAATTTGCTTGTAAACGCGTGATGATTGTATGTTGTATTGTAACATGTGTTGTATTATAACTTAATAAGTTGGATTCACTGAGTTCAACATGTTCATATAGTTTATGTTCTACGATAATTCCACTGTGTGCTATATAATTTCCGTAATACTTCGGGCCCAGCTCTGGGTGTTACAGAATGGTGGCCCATGCGAGGTCGTAGAGAATTAGGCGGTTTGACCTAGACTACGGCTTAAGTTAAAACTCTTCATATAGCATGCATGGTTAGGAATTTTGTGTGCAACGTGAATTATGTGAAACCCTGGAAGTGTACATTGTGAGTTCGTAGACAAGACCATTTATGTGATGACTTGAGAACAATGTAATGAACGGATAATGAGTACAACGTGGTTATATGTGTACATTGATTGAACTTGATTATGATTGAGATAGATTATTGTTATTGATTGATAATGGTTATGTTGAACCTGAGTACTTGTAATGATGATAAATTATTGAAGTGAACTTGACATGATGACATGATAAGTAATAATTCCCCTTAAATCATAGCACAATGATATGAATTAGGTATGTTGTACCGATATGAGAACATTGACTACTTGTGTGACTAACATGTGAGCATTTTGAGACTAATTTTCGGGTCAATATGTTACTTATAGAAATGGAAAGACCAAGGAGAACCGGAGCTAACTATGGGGTTAACCCTGAAGAGCCACATGAAGCGGAAGTTCAAGGTGGTCGTGGGGGTGGCCGTGGTGGTAGAGGTGGTAGAGGTTTAGAGGTCGCGGTAGGGGTCGAGGTGGAGGCCAAGGAAGAGGTGGAGGTAATAAT
Source organism: Erigeron breviscapus (assembly GCA_034093135.1). Classification (NCBI taxonomy): domain Eukaryota; kingdom Viridiplantae; phylum Streptophyta; class Magnoliopsida; order Asterales; family Asteraceae; genus Erigeron; species Erigeron breviscapus. The sequence goes on along the minus strand of CM067172.1, from coordinate 5,614,906 downwards.
GAAGTGCATGCACCGGACTTGGCAGAGGTGATCGCTCAAACGGTCACTAATATCATGCCAACTATTATTGCCCATGTCACGGCAACTCTTGATGAAAACAATGGGGCACCACCTAATGTGCCTCAAAATGTTGAAGCTCCACAAAATGTGAATGATGAGGGTACTCAACCTCATGTTGTGGTAGGAGAAGAGAAGGAACCAGTGGGAGTGAATAATTATGTTCCCATGTATAACCAACATGGAGTTTACCGCCAAGGGTGTCAATTCAAAGACTTCAAGAATTGTGGGGCACCGGAGTTTGATGGTAAGGGTGGTCCCGTGGACTGCATAAGATGGTTTGAGAAGATTGAATCGGTGATTGAAAGAAGTCATTGCACACATGATGACCAAATTCCTTACGCATCTGGTATGTTTAAGGATGATGCTTTAAGTTGGTGGAACAAAGAGAAGGCTTTGGGCCGGACTCGTAATTTGTTATGGGCTGATTTTAAGAACATGGTGAGGGAGAAGTTTTGCCCTCCTTATGAACTCCAAAATTTAACCATTGAATTTGTTCACCTTAAGATGGACGGGGCAGACTATAAGGGCTATATTAGACGATTCCAAGATTTGTCTACCCTTGTTCCTCATCTAGTGAATATCGAGTCTGAAGCCATTGCAAAATTTGTGTTAGGCTTGACTCCAGAAGTCCGATCTCTGATAAACTCGGTCATGCCTACTTCTATGGCCGAGGCTATTAACCGTGCCGGTAGTGTTACCGAGGATCTTTTGAGGAGGGGAGTGTTGAGCAAGTCATCATCATCAAAAAGAAAAGAAGTGGCGGAGTCTAGTGGGGAAAAGAAGAAGGGAAGGTTTGATCCCAAGAAGGCAAATCGGGGAAGAATTATGGCAGCGGTGGAGCCGGTGAGGAAACCTTATCAAGGACTTCATCCTCTTTGTAATAGATGTAACAAGCACCACCCTACTAACATTCCATGTGGGGCTTGTTTTAATTGTAATCGACTCGGGCATATGTCAAGGGAGTGTAAGGCGCCAGAGCGGCCCCAATGAATGTGGCTCCTCTTCAAGCTGTTCCTCCACGAGGAAATTTTGCAAAGGGTACTTGTTATGAATGTGGAAGCCCTAATCACTACCGCAACAATTGTCCTCAATGGGTTGGACAACAAGTTCAAGTGGCTGTTCACCCCAACCAACTTCAAATTGCCGGGCCTAACCAAAACCGAGGACAACAAGGTCACCAAGTGCAACCTCGTGGCCGAGCCTTTGCGGTCAATGTCAATGAAGCCCGCAATGATCCAAACGTGGTGGCAGGTACCTTTCTTCTTAATGGTCACTATGCCACCGTTTTATTTGATTCAGGAGCCGATTTTAGCTTTGTTTCCTCTAGTTTTGTTCCTTTGATTGAAGTTCATCCGTGTGCTCTGAATTATGTGCTTGATATTGAAATGGTAAATGGGTCACTAACTAAACTCAGTCAAATACTTCGTGATTGTATTTTGACTTTAAACGACGTCGAGTTTTTCATCGATCTTATGCCCTTTGATATTGGGAGCTTTGATGTGATTGTGGGTATGGATTGGATGTCGGCAGTTAACGCGGTTATTGATTGTGGTGAGAGAGTTGTTAAGATACCTTTGTCTAATGGTAAAATTCTTAGGGTTCAAGGTGAAATCTCCGATTCTTCTAACTCTAAAGTTTTTAGTGCTACCGTCTCAAAGGTGGAATTGAAAACCGTTCCTATTGTCCGTGATTTTCCTGACGTTTTTCTGGATGACTTACCGGGATTACCCCCATCTCGTGAACTTGATTTCGTATCAATCTAATCCCTGGAGCAGCACCTGTAGCTAAAGCTCCTTACAGACTGGCTCTGTCTGAAATGCAAGAATTGGCAGCTCAACTTAAAGAACTCCAAGAAAAAGGTTTCATTCGTCCTAGTCAATCTCCTTGGGGTGCTCCTATTCTCTTTGTTAAAAAGAAAGACGGGTCCTTTAGAATGTGTATTGACTACCGGGAGTTGAATAAGCTCACGGTAAATAACCGGTATCCGCTTCCTCGAATCGATGACCTATTTGATCAACTTCAAGGTGCCAAGCACTTTTCAAAAATCGATCTTCGCTCGGGTTATCATCAACTACGAGTACATGAAGATGACATTCCTAAAACGGCTTTTCGTACAAGGTATGGCCATTTTGAATTCACTGTTATGCCTTTCGGGTTAACTAATGCACCGGCGGTGTTCATGGATTTGATGAACCGGGTGTGTAGTCCCTATTTGGACGAGTTTGTCATTGTCTTCATTGATGACATACTTGTTTACTCGAAGATGAAGGAAGAACATGTTGAACACTTGCGCAAAGTGCTTGAATTGTTAAGGAAGGAGAAGTTGTACGCCAAATTCTCCAAGTGCGAGTTTTGGTTGGAGAAGGTCCATTTTCTTGGTCACGTGGTAAGCAAGGATGGTATTCACGTAGATCCAAGCAAGATTGAAGCGGTCAAGAATTGGAGAAGACCCGAAACACCATCTGAGATCCGTCAATTCCTTGGATTGGCGGGTTATTATCGAAGATTCATTGAAAATTTCTCCCGCATTGCGCAACCGCTTACTCTTTTGACTCAAAAAGAGAGGAGATTTGAATGGGGTGATAGACAAGAACAAGCCTTCCAAACTCTTAAGGATATGTTGTGTGATGCACCTATTCTAACTCTTCCGGATGGAGTTGAAGACTTTGTAGTTTATTGTGATGCCTCGGGACAAGGTTTGGGTTGTGTTCTTATGCAGAGGGGCAAAGTCATTGCTTATGCCTCTCGTCAATTGAAAGTGCATGAGAAGAACTACCCGACACATGATTTAGAATTGGGGGCGGTTGTATTTGCTTTGAAATGTTGGAGACACTATCTATATGGCACCAAGTGTGTGATTTATACTGATCACAAAAGTCTCCAACACATCTTTAATCAAAGTGAATTGAACATGAGACAAAGACGTTGGCTTGAACTCTTTAGTGACTATGATTGTGATATCCGTTATCATCCAGGTAAGGCCAATGTTGTGGCCGATGCCTTGAGTAGAAAAGAAAGGGTTAAGCCAAGACGAGCAAGAGTAATGAGTCTCACGGTAGAGCAAAACATTCGTGATCGAATCATTGAAGCTCAAATGCAAGCAACCCTACCGGAGAACTTTGGGAATGAAAATTTGGATGGCATGGAGCAACAATTTGACAGAAAAAGTGACAACGGGCTATATTTAGTTGAAAGGCTTTGGGTTCCCATTTTCGGTAATCTAAGAACACTTCTTATGAATGAAGCCCATCGATCGCCTTATTCGGTTCATCCTGGATCGGATAAAATGTACTTTGATTTAAGAGATTTTTATTGGTGGCCGGGCATGAAGCGTGACGTGGCTAGATATGTGAGTGAGTGTCTTACTTGCTTACAAGTGAAAGCCGATCACAAGAAACCACCCGGATTGTTGGTGCAACCAGTCGCACCCGAATGGAAATGGGAGCATATAGCAATGGACTTCATTACGAAGTTACCGAAGACAAAGAGTGGTCGTGACACGATTTGGGTGATAGTGGATAAATTAACGAAGTCGGCCCATTTCTTAGCCATTCGTGAAACCGATAAGTTTGACATCCTAGCACGATTGTACATTAAAGAAGTGGTGTCTAAACATGGAGTTCCGGTTTCTATCCTCTCCGATAGAGATACCCGGTATAACTCAAGTTTTTGGAGAGCCTTTCAAGATGCAATGGTTACACAACTTAATATGAGCACGGCGTTTCACCCTCAAACGGATGGGCAAAGTGAAAGAACGATACAAACCCTTGAAGACATGTTGAGAGCTTGTGCAATTGATTTTGGTGGTAGTTGGGAGGATCATTTGCCATTGGTTGAATTCTCCTACAACAATAGTTACCATGCAACAATACAAATGGCGCCCTTTAAAGCTTTGTATGGTAGAGTATGTCGTTCTCCCTTAGCTTGGGCAGAGATTGGTGAAAGCCAACTTATCGGACCAGAGATTGTAGTTGAAACAACAAAAGTGATCTCTCAAATCAAGGAGAGGTTACAACTAGCCCGTGAACGACAAAAGAAATATGCCGATGTGAGACGCAGACCACTAGAGTTTGAAGTTGGTGATCATGTACTTTTGAAAGTATCACCTTGGAAAGGCGTTATACGATTTGTGAAACGAGGCAAACTTGCGCCAAGATTCATTGGGCCTTTCAAAATTCTCGAACGGGTTGGGAAAGTTGCATATCGATTGGAACTCCCACAAGAACTGAGTGGTGTGCATGATGTATTCCACATTTGTAACCTACGCAAGTGTCTAGCGGATCCTACTCATCATGTGCCCATGAATGAGATACAAATAGATAAGAAACTTAATTTTGTGGAAGAGCCGGTCGAGATCTTAGAGCGTGAAGTCAAGAAGCTCAAGAACAAACGTTATACCATTGTTAAAGTTAGATGGAATGCTAGACGTGGAGCCGAGTTCACTTGGGAACGCGAGGACCATATGAGGTCTAAGTACCCACACTTGTTTAGTAATTAGTGTTTTGTCGAATTTCGGGACGAAATTCTTTTAACGGGGGAATAATGTAACATTTGTGAAATTTGACTAGATTTGACTCGCAAATTTAATGTAAATGATTTTCGTTAATATACGTGAATAGTACCGTATACATGAATAGTAACTGAATAGTACCATATACGTGAATAGTAACCGTATTTGTGAATAGTACCGTATTGTGAATAGTACCATATATGTGAATAGTAACCGTATTTGTGAATAGTACCGTATATGTGAATAGTAACCGTATTCATGAATAGTGATTGAGAATAGTGTCGGTGGAACAGTGTCGGTGGCACAGTGTCGGTGGTTAGCTAATAATTTCATTAATGAGACAAATATCGACATAACTTTATGAAAAGAAGGGATACGCGTGATGTTTCTTGTTGTTTATTGATCATGAACCTAATCCCTTAGCTGGATAAATATCTCATCTATTTATTTAACCTATTATAATCAATCATTCATTTATTTTATTATTTAGGAAATAAAAACCCTTTATACCATTTTGTTTTAGTATGAATAATATGAGTTCATTCAAAATCTAGTAAATTTAGCGATTTGAATTAGTACAAGAGTTCAAGGATCGAAAGAAATATTAATTGCCTTATGGAAATGACAAATAAAGTTAAAATGAAAATTTAGTACTTAAAGAGTATCATTTACTTTTAATTAGGATTCGTTGTTTCAACGAAAAATATTATATGTAACTAATTAAACAAATAGACTGCAGAAAAACACTGCTAACTTGTTTTGGCCATAACTTTCAAACCGTAACTCCGTTTTTGACGATTCAAATCGCCACGTCTTCGTAAAAGAGTCTATTTTCCAATAGTAAGATATGTTCCAAGTGGTTGAGTTCGACCAGCTGGGTCGAGTTCGACCAAGGTCGGGTTCGACCTTACTAATGCCTATATATACTAAGTGATCCTTTCATTCATTTCTTTGGTTTTTGGGATCAAAGTAAAAACACACACACATAATATTCATCAAAAATTCAGTTTTCATAAACAAGAAAAGATAAGTATTTGTGTTCAACCACTTAATCATTTTATTGTGTAATAATCAAACACTTGGTGTATGAAATAGGTCAACTTCGACCATTTTTGTACTCTGGTGTTTAACTTTTATACAATTGTAATTATGATTATGGGTAACATTTCATGCCATTGATCTTATCGTTGTACAAGTTCTTAAGCACCTATTTATGAAATAGGTCAACTTCGACCATTTTTGTAATCTGGTGTTGAATTTTTGTATAACTACGATTTTTGGGTAACATGGAACGTTGGTGTTGAATTCAGCAGATATTAACTATACTTATACGTGGCTTGGGTAACATGGAACGTTGGTGTTGAATTCAGCAGATATTAACTATACTTATACGTGGCTTGGTGCAAATTCATTTGAGCTTATACTACTTTTCAGGTGAGTTTCGTTGTTCCCTACTCAATTGAGATTCGGGCTGAAAAGTGTACATATACTTGTTTATTTGATTGTTTGGTTGATTTGATTTATGGCTTATTGATTGTTTGGTTGATTTGATTTATGGCTTATTGATTGTTTGATGAAATGAAATTGAATTATGGAACTAATTGATTAATGATTGATGGATAGTTTTGAGTTGTTATTTGATGGTTTATGCATGTGATTGTGATATTATAATTTATTAGGATAGATGTACATACATGGAAGTCGGTTATACCTTCAAAGGGTTTAAGATGTGGTGGGAAGGCTGCGGGTGACCCTATATATAAGCATCAAGGACTCATTGAAAGTAGAATCCTCCTAAGTGTATGTGCATATAGTCTTGTTTGGTTTGTTGGACATATGGACTTGATTATTGATGATTATGCTTATTGAGACGTACTTGTTATGTGCATTATGGTTATTGAAGAAACGTACGCACCCCCAAACTATGGGAAACGTGAGCGGGAACGTACGCACCCCCACTATGGGAAACATGAGCGGAACGTACGCACCCCCTATGGGAAACATGAGCGGGAACGTACGCACCCCCAAACTATGGGAAACATGAGCGGGAACGTACACACCCCTTTTTGTATGGGAAACGTGTGCGAAAACGTTCGCTCCCCGGGGAAACATGTGCGCTATTGATGAATATGTACATCCGAGTACTTTCAAGTACTTGATGCCAAGTATTGGCCATACTTGATGATTTGATATGATTTTGAAGTACATTGCATAACATTGGCACGCATATGATGCACGTATTGACATTTACACGCATTTGATACATTGCATGACATTGATACACATATGATGCATTTCTTGGCAATGATAGAAGTTGTACTTGATTGTATATGAATTATCTTGTATCATTTGTTGTTCGGTTATTTATGTGACATGGTTGAACGATATGTTAACCTCAATTGTTTGACAGGTGACGTACATGAGTTTATAGCAAGTACATGGTTGATGTTATTGTTTCATATGATTATGTTATTGATGATGGTTCCTTGTGAACCATTACTACGAACTCACCAACCTAGTGTTGACCTTGTTTAGTACACTTTTCAGGAAACCAAGTGAACCAGGGACGTGATGCTTGATTTGTGTTGCTTTTGAACCAGGGCTTGGACTTAGATGGATCAAGGATTCATTTGCCCAACTATTGCATTATGTCTAGAACTTATTTCAATATTTTGAATTTGCTTGTAAACGCGTGATGATTGTATGTTGTATTGTAACATGTGTTGTATTATAACTTAATAAGTTGGATTCACTGAGTTCAACATGTTCATATAGTTTATGTTCTACGATAATTCCACTGTGTGCTATATAATTTCCGTAATACTTCGGGCCCAGCTCGAGGTGTTACATGTTCTGAGTGAACCATGCACATACATTGCATCTTCGGCATAATTTGGTTACATCGTATCGATTTTGTTTGCATAAGACATAAGAGCCCGAGGTGGTATAAAAGGAGGGGCAAGAGAGGTCAATGTCCTCCTCAAAATTGAAATTTTACCATGAATATTTAAAATTTTCCTATAAGTTTTAAAATTTTGTCTCATTTTAGATTTGTTTTTCATAGGTTTTAAAATTTTGCCCCTTCTTAAATTTTTTCCTGGTACCGCCTCTTTGTACCAGTTCCTTCATCGAAGCTAATCAATGCATCAAATGTGGCAAGATATTTCTGGTGAGCTTGATGCGATATAGTACTAGTCATTTAGAAACGACCTTGGGTTTAGCGTGATCATCGTGCTAGAGTAAAAATTTCTTCATATATGATTGTAAGAAATTGAGAATGTCAATTAATCATGCTCTAACTTAAAATTGAATTTTAAATTTACTAATCACTCACCAGAAAATAGCAGCTATAGAATAATACAGTATATTGTACAATGGAATTGTCAATTTTATTCACTTTAGTATGATCACAACAATCTGCACATGTTTATACTGTGATGATTTACTTACTGAATTTACACATGTTTGACTTTGACTACTGTTAGTATATGATCACGTAAAAATGAACGTATGTCCGGAAATGATTTAAGCCTACGGGGTCACACGTCTCGACACAAATGTATTTATAATTAATTAATATATTAGTGTAATTTATTAATTAATATATTAGTGTAATTTATTAATTAATTGGATCACGAATTGAACTAACGACCGTTTGTTAAATGTTAATAGTTAAACGGTAAATAACTAACGGCGTTAACGGAGGAAGGCTTAATTTGTAATTTGGAAATTAAAGGAAAATTCTAGAACCTCCAAGGGAGGTGGCCGGTTTTGGTTTAGGGTTTTAAACCCTAATCTTGACTTATTTTCCAAGTTTCCAAAGGCTATAAATATAAGGCTAGGTTTAAGGGTTTTTATCATCTAATTCAAAGGAATTAAAACCCTAAACTTTCTTCCTCCTCTCCCTCTCTATTTCCGATCGGCCAAGAGAAAAACCCAAAGGGGTTTCGGTTCTAGGTGTCGAACAAAGCAAGGAGAAAGACTCAAGTGTTGAAAGTTCGTGATCAAGTACTAGCATACGTACATCCGTGTGTCGTGTGTGCAATCGTAGAGAGGTTTTATTTTAAACCTTATTATAAAGTTTCTTACTTTATCATCTACAATTAAAGGTACATGTTTTCTTCCTTGGTTAATTAATTAGTTGCATAGTTTAATCTTCCGCTGCGTGCTTTGTGATTTAATTTGATAATTTGTTATATAACCCAACAGTGGTATCACGAGCCTACTATGTGATGATTAATTACCAAAAAGATCAAAATTTGAAGGGGGTTAGGGTTCATGTGGATCGAAATATATGTATAAATTTTAGATTAATTTTTGTTAGTTTATAATGGTTAATATTAAATTAAATGGAAACAAAATTAATTTTATTTATTTATATATGTTTCGAAAATCAGATCTAAAATAAAAATTTTTTTTTTTTTTTTTAACCCTATTTCCAAGTTTTGATCTTTAAGCATTATTATGTGATAATTGCATGCGTTTATGATGTACCTTTTAATTATTTAATTGTTAAAAAGAAGTAAAAATCATGAATCTTTCATGCAAATTATTCATGACTATTACTTAGATATATTGATATGAAATCTTGATCATTAGGGTTAATTATGCTAGATAATTGAATAAATAATTGTGTGACAATGTGATTATGTTTTGTGAAAGTTCCTGTTTGACACCAGTTCACTAAAAAAATCATAACTTATCAACCGTAAGGAGTTGGAAGCCGAATTCTTTACAGTAGGTGCTTGACTCATAGGGATACAACTTTTGTGTTTTGTGCTAAGCCCAGTTCGGCCTTCTTCAGTGCCAGATTTGGTCGTGAAGCTGCTGGATTTTCCAGATCAGCATCTTGTTATTTATGGTAGATAAATCTGTTATAAAATTTTGGCTTACGCAATCAAGGCAACTTGATGCATGTGGTCTCTTTCCATATGAAAGAGGAGCCAATCTTATACCATAGTGACAAAAATTAGGTTGATTACCTTAATTGTTAAGTTGTAAATTTAGTAAGTATATTTTTGCCTTGTTTATGAAAATTGTGTGCAAAAATAGTTTTTTTTTGGAAAAGAAAAACTTGACTAAATTATATCGAAATAAGATTTTGTTTATAAAATTGGTGCCCTAAAATCAAAAGATACACCGGCTCACCCATTTGAACAAACTCTAAGAGAGGTATAAGTCGGAGTGCGCTAGCCTCCTAAAAGGGCGGGTTTTTAAATCGCGTTTATCGCATACCTTTGCCCTTGCGCTTCTTTGTGAGTTCAAATGGAGCTACCGAGCTCTTTTGTATTTAAAGGCAATAAAAATGAGTTTTATAAACATATTATGTTTAGAAGATATGCATGAATCTTCAAACATAACTTTTTGATCACACATCAAATTGATTGACCCAATAAACTTAAGTCATTGCCATCCAACTCGTAAAGGACACTTGTGGCTGTTGTTTTACTCACTGGTACACAGTGGTGAAATGGCAGTTGCATGGTAAATCCCACTCACTGGTACACAGTGGTGGACAAATTTGCGCGTTCTTGGTTGGACGACTTAAAGCGAGTTAAGCGGTGAGACCTTGACCCGTGGCAAAAGATGGGACAAAACATGACTACAAATCACTTGATGAATCGAGTGTTATTTGTAAGTCCCATTCTTACTAGGAATTGCACATGTAATGCAATTACTGCTCGTCACTTACTTTTTGAGTGCAATCATTTCTAGCAGATCAACTGATGAAATGATTGTATGTCAATTGGATCCTAGCCTTAATGAAATTAATTGTTTATTTTATAAACATTGGGTAATTGATTTCTTAAGGATTTATTATCGAAAATACTGATTTTTGAACTTAATCTGTTTTGTAGATGGCAATGAATCCTTCCACAAACACCAATGCTTTTCGACAAATGTTTGAAAGAGAAAAGCTTAATGGATCAAATTTCAATGACTGGTATCGTCAACTGAGAATTGTTCTAAGAGTTGAATAACGCATGGATGTCATTGAAAGGCAATGGCCAACCGAACCAGGTGCTGAATCAACAGCAGCTGAAAGAACTGAATATAGAGTTCAATACACTAGATTCAATGAAGTTTGTTGTTTGATGCTTGCGATCATGTCTCCCGAGCTTCAGAAACAATTCGAGAATTACACTCCATATGATATGATCAGAGAACTTAGATCCTTGTATGAAAAACAAGCTGGAGTGGAACTATTTGACTTAGTCGTGGAACTCCATGACATGAAACTTGAATCTGGAAAATCGGTTAGCAGTCATGTGCTCAAGATGAAGAGCATTTTTGATAAATTGGATTCGATGGAGTACGATGTGCTAAATCGAGTTTAAAAATTATAAACTAGAAATACCTAAAAACTCACTACTACACACTATCGGGCAGTGGACCCGATCGTATGCAATATAGTTAAAAAGTAAGTCCAGGTTCGTTCACGGGGATTGGTTTGAATCAATTGTTTAGTAAAATGGTTTGGAAAAAGGGTGTTGCTTCAAATCTCTCTTTGACTATAACTTTAAAAGACAAAACGCATAAAGTAAAGGTAAACTCAAACAATAATGGTAAAGATCATCCACCTTGACTTCGCTAGACTTCAAACATGATTGCATACAATTAAGACCGAATTCATAAAGAGTTGAAAAGATAATCGTGAAAGGATAAAATGCTCGCGTGGTACCACCAACCGCTCACAAATCACCCAAACACCTAAGTTGCTAGTCTAATTACCCAAGCCGGTACCACCAATGCCTAGACAATCTTACCAACAATTAGTTTGCTTGACTATCAAATTACCAATTGCGCCTATGTGAAAATAACGTGGTACCACCAACCGTTACAAAACACGTTGACAAAATTATTCCTTTTATTAAAATGACATTCACTATCATACCATGAACTAGTGATAATTGCTCATAGACAAGCAACCGTTGAAAATCACATATGCATTCGACTAGTACCACTAACGAAGAACACACATGCCACCAATATCAAATTAATACAAATAAAGGAATTAAATCATCAAGATCTCGACACAACGATAATTGAAATCAACTCTTTGAATTAAAACATATAGCAATCACATCATTCGTCTAGTTTCATCAAGGTGGACAATTGAAAGATTAGCCACTCATGATTAAATTGAAATTACAATCAAAATCAAGGAAGAACATGATTTACCAATTGTTTGAGAAAATAGAAATTGCAAGACAATAAGGTAGATACGATCTAGATGGGTGCACGTGAATCTTCAACGAATCGGAAGAAGATGAAATCTTGAATTGATCCTTGAAGTATTTCCTTGTAGTGCAGCTCCTAGAAAGAGTATTTGATACTTTGGGAAATAGGTTATTTTTCTATTTATACCTCCCATCATTTTGGTGCAAAAACTGCCCAAAAACCTTTCAGAACCGTCCCCTCACTGCGGCGCAGTGGGCGTGTAATGCCCCCACTGCGTCGCAGTGCATATACACTGGTCCAAATGCTCATTTGACAAGGCTGACTGCGGCGCAGTGGGCACATGCACATCCCACTGCGTCGCAGTGATATCTTACTGGTTGGACTCCCCTTTTCCACTAGCCGACTGCGGCGCAGTGGTCCAGTTCACCACCACTGCGTCGCAGTCAAATCTTTCTGGTCTCGATGCCCAATTGCCATATAGATGACTGCGGCGCAGTGGGCCTTGATCACCCCCACTGCGTCGCAGTCCAATAATTCTGGTCCAAAGACCACACATCAGCGTATGAAGACTTGCATATTTTCAATCTCTTTTCACGTATCGAACTCTCCAATCAACTTTATGGCCTCAAAATTACTCGAAATTGCACCAAATGGAAACGTCACCTGTTTAGAACCTGAAACCACTAACAAAACCATAAACGCGCCAAATGCCAGCAAAATCGACTAAAAACATATAATAAAAAGGCCAATAACGATGTGGGCAATGGGTATAAGTTGGTCACATCAAATCCCCCCACACTTGAGCATTGCTTGTCCTCAAGCAAATCCAACATTTAAAGAAAAAGTAATCCTTGGCAAAGAAGCTAAATAACAATTACGAGTATCAAAAAGAAGCAACACCAAGTATGTCAATGACAAAGAAGTTGGGTGAAGCAGTTTTAATCTTAAATGAAAACCTGAAATGTTTGACAATATCTGAACAATCCACAAGCCTCAATAACACGACTATGCACAAGTGAAACAAACGAACTTATCAATATCATAGAACTCCAACGAACTTACTTTTGGGGTTGAATATATCAAGAATCACTCATAGCGCAGTCGTGATGCATATCTTACCATAGGCTTGAACAAGGATCATAGCTCCACCGACATGGCGTAAGCACCAAGTACATCATCAAAATATGGCATATAAGTTGGTTGTAAAGTTAGGCTAAGGTATATGTAATGGATATTTACAATGAGTGAGGGAGTGTAGGTTAGAAATGAAAGGAATCAATCAAAAGTATAAGGTGAGTATAAAATATGAACAAAATAGTCTAATCAAAAACCCGTACCATTGATTGCCAACAAACCATGAACCCATAAATTGCACATCCGCTAAGACACCTCAAAAATACCAAGCAAACTCGACACCAATGTGGTGTATCAACTTCAAACAACTTAAAAACAACCAAACCCTCCAATCTTAACGATACATCACAACTCTAGACATATAAAAATGAGAAGTACCCACTAGTAGCCCAAGTTTTTTTTTTTTTTTTTTTTGAACCACTTTTACTCTACTAGTAGGCACCCTCTTACAATGATGAACAATGTCTAACACACTTACTTTCTTTTGAACAATCCAACACATTCCCGAATACGTAAACCAATCTACGTCCTACCCAATTCAAAGCATAATCCAACCAATCCACCACCAAAATTCTCATAAACCGTCCAACAAACCAATGACAATCAATGGCCCCCCAGATTAGACTATCGGAATAGTAAGGTATAATTAGGTAAAATTAGTGGATATATACAATGGAAAGGCTAAGTTAAAAGGATGTATATGTAAGTGAGTATGAGAATAGTAAGGGTATGAATATACAAAAGGAAAAATGAAAATAAAGAAAGAAAGAAAAGTATGGGTCAAACCTATATGCCAATTCGTCATCCGATGTACTTTTATCACAAAAGTGATCTCACTGCGGTCTCGTCACGATCACAAGGCCAAGTTCTAGCTCAACACATCACCGACACACTCAAATCAACAAAAAGAACCCGGAAATGGAATGAATTAACCTCAAATTCGCACATCTTAGTGCAGAGTTCGAAATGGAACCCTTACTCCCGAATAAATCCAAGAGCCTAAGAGAGGGACAAATTACAAGGCAATCAAACCAAAACCGTAAACACCTAGCACATCTATATATGAACAATGAATCTCACAACTTTAGGTGTTTGGGAAATTTTGAGTATGCAAGTAATGTTATCAATCCACAAGGATAAGCCCCATAACCGTTCAGAACACATTTCGCCGATTAAAATTTTGCCAAGGAAAAATTTGTAGTAAAATTGCTCATTAAAATATTATGAATTAAGTGACAAAAGCAATTTACCACAAGGACAAGCTCAACTCAAGTTTAAAAACCACATCAACCTCTATTATCCCACCAAATTGACAACACCGATTCCAAACATGCACATCACAGTGAAGAGCTCAAAATAGAAACTCCTACCCTTGGATAAAATCCGAAGGCCCATGAGAGGGACACATCAACAAAACCGGTAGAAATCTCAATGGCAAAACAACAAAAGTGATGTACCCGGTAGCTTAAACCTATTTGCCACCCCCCACACTTAAGATGGACAATGCCCTCAATGTCCATATTCGGTCAAACAAAGGTAAATAGGGGTAAGCAACATAGAAAAATCAGAGCACATACCGGAATAAGGACTGTGTGTGAACAATGTCAATAAAGATGCCAATAAAAAATATAGCGCTGAACTTACTGCCAGCATATGCACATGACATCATAGTGAGCTACTAACACGATCACACAATCAAACAAATCCAACTGGTCCTCCCCCCCACACTTGGGTTCCACTAGGTATTGCCATCAAACGGATAGACCTGTCCAACTCAAATAGCAAGCACAACCAAATATCCATACAAAAATTAAACTAATCTACAGTCTCATGCAGAAAATTAAAGAAACAAAAGAAAAGAAAAGAATACAAATGTTTCATCACCCCGTAGGGTGGATACCAGACATCAATAAATAAATAACAGTCATCCAAATCATAACCAAGCACATATGAGCCTCATTACACCACATGATCATCATCACTGAAACTGGCCATGATAGCCATAGGGAAGTCCGGATGTATCAAAAAGATCGGTGACCCAAGTTCGCTCCCCCTCTTGACCGGAACTAGAGGCGCCAACATCTCCTCCAGAAGGTCCACCACCAAAGCCTGATCCAGATCCTGCAACAAAACCAGGTTGAAAAGAAGATGACCCACCAACGAATCCCCCTGAACCACCAGCATCTCCACCAGACGGTCCACTAGTCCATGGTCTCCAATCTGCACTAGTACCTGCATCAACAGAAGACCTGCCTCCAAAAGACCCAAACTGCACAGGACCACGAGGAGATCCACCAAGATCATGTGGGAAGAAAGAACCGCCCCCCTGACGATAAGTCGGAACATGAATAGGTGGTGGTGAAAATTCGGATAGGAGTATCAGGAACGAACGGCTGTCCATGGTACTGAGCGTCCCACATGGGCTGATAGTAATCAAGGGTATAGTTGGTGTGGGCCTGCTGCGATCCCATCCAAGTCATATCCTGGTCCATGCGCCGCTGATAATCATCAAAAGCCTGGCGGCTAGCCTGCTGCCCATCCATAATCTGCTGCAGCTGGGACCCTAAATCAGTCAAGTCAATACTAGGACGGCCCCGCCTCCTCTGAGGCTCCTGAGGGGCGTCCTCCATCTCATCATCATCAGAATCCTCCACCTCAGGAGGCGGTGCAGCGATAACACCCGTATCGTCCAACAACCTAGCCTGCTCATTCTTCTTCGGCTTCTTCACTATCTTGGCGATGATCAACTCCTTCTCAGTTAGATGCTCCTGACTAACCGGCAAAGACAATCCCTCATGGCATATATCAGTATCAAACACCCCCATCCTCTTGTAAATACGGGTGATAAAATGCCCAAGCACCAACCTTGAATCCGAGTGATTCACCATCCTGTCCAGAACAACCATCGGGGCCAAAGCAAACCTCCTCGGTGCCCCCTCAGTAAACAACTTAATCAGCCATAAGTCTAGCTGGTACGCCTTGTCCCAATGGGTGGACCTCTGTACCAGAAACGTTACAATCATTCTATGCAACATCCTCAGCTTGACACTTCTAATCTTAGACACACTACCAGAGCCACTAGAGGGCCAAGCGTGTCCCGAAATACGAGTCCAATACTGAGTAATCGACTCTCCATCCCCCAAATCCTGCTTCACATACAACCCCTTTCTCAACAATGCCCTAAATTCCTGACTATCTAACTGGTTCCTCGTATACATACCACAGTAAAAGCCAAATTCCGGAATAGATAACTTCCGAAGCTGTCCCCCGCAGAAAAAAGTTACTACCCTCTCTTCAAAAATATCGTTGACCTTATTAAGGTCCTTGGTCAACTTCAAAGTAGAATAAAACTCAAGACAGAGTTCACGAAAACATGGTTCCCGATTATGGAAAATGTTATGCCACATATCACAACTAACCACCCGTTCACCGATTGGAACCTCAATACGAAACCACCCACGGATATCCTCCTGTATCCCATAATTTCTAGCAAAAATTGGGTCAAGATATTTTGGAGGGCAAACTACCTGTCGATGGAGAGCAAAGAGATTGTTCAAAAAGTTGTTCTTATGGGGCTGCCTAGCCCCATCGAACGCTAACCATGCGTGTGCTTCATCCATTTGGTTCTCTCCAAACTTCAAATCAGGTATTTCCGGCTCTTGCCTAGCCCTCTTGGATCCAGTACCGCTTCCCTGACCAACCTCCATCTGCCTTCTCTGAGATGCGGACTGCAATCACAACCATTAAAACAAACAGACAAACATTAGACATACGGAATGCAAACTAAGCGCTCAATAATATTCAAAACAAATTTTTTGGACAGAAACTCCCACTGCGGCGCAGTGGGACTGGTTGGTCCTCACTGCGTCGCAGTGGGACAAAAGTCACGTGCAGGCCAGAAGGTTTCCACTGCGGCGCAGTGGCACACATACACCACCACTGCGTCGCAGTGGCTAGGTTTACTGGGCAAGATTATGGTGTTCATAACGACTTCAGCAAAAGTGGGGATATTCAAGCCATCAAACAACTATATTTCAACAATGTAACAACAACTAGGCTAGCATTAACCTCCCCCACACTTGTCCATCAAAATCCCCAAAAATTTTCAAAAACCTAGTTTAAGTTTATCTCAAATTTGGATGAACAAGTGTTTAAATCGAAAAATTAAACACCACATTGGTATCAACAGCCCATAACTAACACAACCCACTAATTAATTTGAAAAATAAAAACCTA
>CM067172.1:5563282-5596784 GCA_034093135.1 Erigeron breviscapus | reverse complement strand
GGTCAAGTACACAAGATCGTCTTAGCTTCAAGGTTCGAGATCGTCTCATAGATGTACAAGCACAAGATCGTTTCAATGTTTCAGGCTCAAGATCGTCTCATAGTTGAAGGTTTAAGATCGTTCTAGGTTTAAAGCTCGAGATCGTTTTAGCCTTTTCAAGTTCAAGATCGTTTTAGCCTTTTCAAGTTCAAGATCGTTTTAGCCTTTTCAAGTTCAAGATCGTTTTAGCCTTTTCAAGTTCAAGATCGTTTTATGGTTCTTCAAGATCGTTCTATTGAGTCAAGGCTAGGATCGTCTTAGTGTCCAAGGCTCAAGGTCGTTTTTACTGGACCAGATTCAAGATCGTCTTAATTGCCAAGCCAAGGTCGTTTCATGTATTTGGTTCAAGGTCGTTTTAGGCCAAGGTCGTCTGGGTCAAGATCGTTTCATTTCCAAGGACAAGAACAGGGTCGTTTCTAGTTCAAGAACAAGTGTTTGAGCAAAACCGATCCAAAGGATTAGTTACCCAATAAACGCACCAACAACGTCACAACACCACACAAGATCGACGAACAAGCATAAGGCACCAAGGTGGGCTGCCTAGGACGATCTTGGGGTCAAGATCGTCCCAGCCAGGATCGTTCCAGGTCCTAAACGGGCTGAACAAAAGCATGGACATAAAACGAAGGTCTAGATCGATTTTAAGACATGTTAGAACATAGCACTAGTACTTATATATATAATAACAACAACTTATATCACTTTTAAGGCTTTTCAAGATCAAATTACACCTGGACTAGTCATGGTACTCAAGAACACACTTTCTTCATTTTTCAAAAATGGGTTTTGAGATTAGAGTACGTTATGACCCAAATTTGTTCATAAAAATGTTGTTAAACACATTTAGACACAAACCCATTAACATTGAACATGATTTTCGTTCAAGAACTGGACCAAATCATCAAGAACATAAACTTGAAAAAGTACACTTTTAATTTGATCAAAAACTCATAATTAGTTGTTGTTACCTGAGATTTGATTCCAGAAATATGTCTTGATTATCACAAGGATGCTAAAAGTACAAACGATTTTGATTTAACAATCCAAAATCAAAAGATGAATTTTTGTGTGTTTTATGGCTGCCAGAGGTGTGGGTTTTAGTGAGAGAAGTGAAAAATGGAAGAGATGATGAATAGGGTTTTCTCTCTCTAAACTCTTCTATTTATAGTCTCCCATAATAAATGAACTTACTAAATGAAAAGACTATTTATGAACATTTTTGAACTAGAACTTTTATGAACACGAACGTTTACGTACTGCACTTTAGTATTTTATTGAACTTAATCATAAATTCGTCATATAAATCATGATTTAAGATCAAATTGATCTTCATATAAGCACATAATTTAGGTCTAAAGTACGTCAAGAACTTAAATAAATTGAACTGTCTAGCCGTTCGAGTGGCGAAAGTACTTCTTAAAGAGCTTATTTAGAACATTTCTAGGACGGTTGTTACAAGATGCACGGTAGGATTCACATAAGGCTTTTCCGCCACTTGGAGTTGATGTTTCGTTTTTATCATGGAAAAGACTTTACTTTTGTTCAAGTTATCATTGTTGTCGAAACCAATGATAGCACCACCTATCGAGGATTTAGAATTCCTAAAAATACTCTTTAAATTATTGTAATGTTTTTCCCTTAATGTATTTCCAATATTTCAAGACAATGAACTTATGTTAAATGAAATGTTTTCAAAACGACTCCTTTATAGTCGTTCATTATGCCTCGTGTTGTGATTTCATGAATGTTGCACCTCGTACCCTTCCGCATTATTATGGGGTGTGACATACCCGGAGTTGATGATAACCCGAGCGAAGGTCGATTTTTGAGAAGTGCTTAGCACCTTGAAGTTGATCAAATAAGTCATCGATTCTAGGGAGGGGATACCGGTTCTTCACTGTGAGCTTGTTTAATTCCCGGTAGTCGATACACATTCTAAAGGACCCGTCTTTCTTTTTGACGAAGAGAACAGGAGTACCCCAAGGAGATTGACTAGGGCGAATGAAACCCTTCTCTTGGAGTTCCTTGAGTTGAGTTTGTAGCTCTTGCATTTCGGTTAGAGCTATAACCTCTACCATGCAACGTAGGGATAAGGTTATGTAGATATAACCTCTACCATGCAACGTCTAAGTATTTGGACTAAAATCCCATGAAAGACGGCATTAGGTGTTTATTTTACCTTATCTTACTATATATTAAAGGAATACAACTTTTTTTTTCCAGTTGATTTATATTTGATGGCATATTTACATAGTGATTATTTTAAGGTGTTCGTGTGTTAACACGGTATTAGTAATACCTAACACATATAAATAAAGTGACGTAATAAACTGGATATTATTCTCAAAATAGTAAAATGACATTTACTTAAAAAGAATATTTGATACATTATTTATTTTTAAAAAATAATATTTAGTGCAATGATTCACCTTATTTTAACTTTAAGGTAATCTCTTCAAAGAAAGTTATATACAATCTTAAGAATCACAATGACAAATATTTCAATAAAGCTAAAAATAATTAAGACAATATGCATATACATTTCTTTTTTTATTAAAGATTAATTACATTATTCTTAGAAAATGAAAATACAAGACTCAAAACCTATAGATAACCGATCTAAAGCATGATTAGAGATAAAAAATAAAAAGATAACATAAAGGTGAGTTGAAGGTAAAACTTTAAGAGTGTAAAGATGAATGCATAAGTGAAATAGGATATGCGAAAGAATTCACTTTAGGATGATAGTTTATAATTTTTAAAAAATATATTTTGTTTGTTTAACAATATCTGACTTAAAGGTAAAACTTTAAAAGTGTAAAGATAAATGCATAAGTGAAATGGGATATGCGAAAATTCACTTTAGGATGATAGTTTCTAAATTTTGAAATATATATTTTTTTTGTTTATGTAACACCCCGAGCTAGGCTCGAAATATTACCGAAAAGATATAGCATATGCATGGGATTATCGTAGAACAAGACTAAATGAAATAAAAAGGGATTCGGTGAATCCGAACATCAAATACAAGTACAAAATGCACAAGGAGCAAGTAACCATCAAACATTTACAAAAGATTATCACAAGATGGCTATCGATCCTAAGCATGATGCAAAACAATGGGCAAATGAATAGGAGATCCACGAAAGTCCAAGCCCGAGTCCAAACATAAGCAACAATCAAACTTCACGTCTTGGATTCTCTGGAATACCTGAAAAGTGTACTAAACAAGGTCAACACTAGGTTGGTGAGTTCGTAGTAATAGCTCACAAGGAACCATCATCCATTCAATACGTAATAAGAACAAGATAAAGGCAAGTAACAACTTACGAGACGCCCATATATTACACATGAACGCAAATTACGTTTGCTCAATTTCACAACGCAGTCACACACATAAGTATTCGTATAGGAAACTACACAAGATAGTTAGAGGACGCAAAATAAGTGTGCACAAGTAATAGTACGCCATTAAAGGTATCATATGTGATCCACCACGTCAACAATATAACAAACACTCACAATGTCATCGAGTATATAATACTCGGGTGTACGTAGTACCAAGTTAATTCATCAAGTATATAAAATACTTGGGTGTACATTGTGCCATATCAAATCATCAAGTATCAAATACTTGGGTGTACGTTGTTGTTAGGTCCAGTTTTGGTGAAAACTGGAGCGTCTCCAGTTGAATCTGGAGACCAGAAGATTTGTTCATGAAATAATAGAAGTCCAGTGGCCAGTGTACAGTTGATGCCATTGGAGCTTCCCTCCAGTTGAGATCTGACCATGTCTGAAGCATTCCAGTTGAAGTCGAAGACAACAAGTGGAAGATAAAGAATGACAATGGTAGCGAAGCCCAGTTGACATTCTAACCAGATCAAAACTGGAGATCATCAGTATAAAGCATTTACAAAGCTTTACACTGATTACGAGGAAGACCTTTTTGCTTTATGTACTATTAACCAGACAATAGCAATTGTCTATGTTTAAAGTACAAAAGTACATAAAGCAGGTTGGATAAAGTGACTTTATGTCTTACTTTATCAAGCATGTTCAAGGAATTAAATGCAATTCCTTAAATGCTCTCAACCATATTTGTACGGCCAAAGTTGACATCCCAATGTCAACTTTGCCTATAAATAGAGATCTTTGCACAACCAAGAAAGAACTTTGCATATTCAGACATTTACATATTCTTGGTGAACTTGTGCAACATTCTCTCAATCGCAAAAAGGAACATTTCACAACTCTAAGTAGGGGTGTTGAAAAAAACCATACCCAATTAACCCGACCCAACCCAAATGAGTTTGGGTTATATGGGTTGGGTTATTTGGGTTTCGGGTTCGTTATTTGGTTAACCAAACCCATATAAATTTAATTGGTTTGGGTTATGGGTGATATTTTTTTTATTTGGGTTAACCCGAATAACCCATATAATTTTTTTTTTTATCTATGTAATATTTATAGGAGTATTATATAGTTGACTCAATCTTTATGCTTTTTATCCATAAATTACCAAATATGATTCCTGCTCGGTTATTTTTGTATTGTAAGTATTATGGTAGACAAAAATCAAACATACCGTTTTGCCTTTTGTTAGTATTATTATACAAAAGTATTACTATATTACGAGTATAATTAATAGTTATACTATATAACTATTATATAACAATAGCTTAATTAAATTTTACTTCAATAGTTTGCATTATATATTGTCAAGATTGTTTAATTAATTAAGTGTTTTATATTATTTTGAATAGTTTATAATTTATCTATTTTACATATGTATGACTATTTATCGATTAATACAACCATGTTGTAATGCACCAAATCAAGAACTAGATAATCAAAGTTGTTGAAATACCTTTGAATATAAAGAATTAGTTAATTTACACTTTTACGAAGTATGATTTTCTATGTTTTTGAAATTAAAATTATATTGAAGTATAATTAACCAACTTTTCTTTTAAGTTTAGTACGCTTCAAAGTCCACATAATTTTTCATTTGGGTTACCCAAAACCCGACCCAAACAACCCAAACCCGAATAACCCAAACCCAAAGAACACGAATCTTATTCGGTTTGGGTTATGGGTGAACTTATTATTCTTCAAAACCCGAATAACCCGAACCAAATAACCCGAAACCCGAATAACCCGACCGATCAACACCCCTAATCTAAGTGTTTCGATTGTTAAGAGAATTTCCAAGTATTAGATCGATTGTATTTCATAGGTTGTTAGGATATTTACATTATTGTATTATCTTGGTTCCGCAACAACCTTGTAATTTATTTAAAGATAATAAATAAATTACACTTGAAAAATTACATATCGTCTCACCAGATTTACCTTACAAGTACTTTAATTATTGCATTGTCTTTACTTATTACTTATTGTCACCTTAATAAGTAATCTAACCAATAACCTGGTATACACACACTGCAACTGGTCGTCTCCAGATCGGTGTGTATATTGCAAAGTAATCTCACCATTGACATAGAGGTGTCTTCAGTGGTACCATCTCTTTAGTTGAGACTTACAGTTGTGTCAACTCAAGTCATCAAGTATAAAATACTTGGGTGTACGTCGTACCAAATTACGTTATACATAACCAATCCATTCACAAGTCCATCATACAACAACTCAACCAAAACCACAATGCACATACACTTCATACGACTTTACAATCAAGGAATCATGGATGCTTATATATAGGGTCACCCGCAGCCTTCCCACCACATCTATAACTCTTTGAAGGCATCATCGTCTTTCATGTATGTACAACTATCCTAGTTACAAACACATTTATAATCGAGTGCATAATAAACCAATCAACCAATCAAACCGTTAATCAAACAAACAACAAGCATGTGTACACTTTTCAGCCCGCATCTCAATCGAGTAGGGGACTACGGAACTCACCTTTGCCAAGCAATAACAAGTTAATATCACTATGAATGTCCAACGTTCACCAAATGTCCACAACCTATCAATATATATCACAATACAACCAACGTCAACACTTGGAACCCTAGAAATGACTTCCAACCCTTGAACGACTCTAGAGGCTCGACCCAAGGACCATGGGAGTTCAACAAGCCCAAACGACTCTTTTGTAGACTACTTTCATATTTTGTAGAATACTTGTCTCTTTGTAGACTACTTTCAGTTTTGTAGACTACTTTCAGTTTTTCTTGACTACTTCCAGTTTTGTAGACTACTTTTGGCATACAAGACGACGAATTGAGAAAAAACTTAATTCTTAATAAATGTAGAGGGCTCAAAGACCTTCTCAGAAATGTAAGGTTTGACTCTTGAAGATTCCTAACGAACGAGTTACGACGTTTTCAAAACAAGTCTGCACACTTTTCGACTAGCTGAAACCTTGTAACCAAACACACCCAAATTCGACCCAAACTTATTTTGACCTCAAATTCGACTAGGAGCTGCTTCCAAACTCGTTTTCAAGCATAAATGAACATAACCCACATCACTAAACTTGATTTATAACAATAATTTTGCTCAAATCCGTTCTTGACCCAATTCGAAACCCTAGGAAACCTTAATTCGACCCAAAACTCGTTTTGACCATTTTGGAAGCTACTAAACATGTTACTAACACATTTTGGACAAAACCCATCATCAAAACTCTTTCATTTCAACAATCCAAGACCAAATCACACCCAATTTCATCCAAAACCCTAATTTTGACTTCAAGAACCCATTTTGACCCAAGAATGACTAAGGATACTTAAATTTGACTAAGAAACAAGATTAACAACATAAAATGATGAATATGAGTTAGAAATTACTTATGAAAACCTTCCCAATTTGCCAAATCCGGTTTTTGAAGCAAAAATGGAAGTTCTTTTACTTGAAAATAACCAAATTTTTGATATGTGATGAAGTTGATGATGCTAACAATGATTCCTATACAAATCTTACTTGAAACAACAATCTTGGTGGAAGAATTTTAGAGAGATAGTGAGACGTGTGTGTGTGCAAGAGTTCTTGCAAGTTTTAGAGAGAGGGAGAGATAAGGGAAATGAAATGAGTGGATGGAAGGATAGGGTTGGGTAAGGGGATGGGTAATTGGGTCATGGGTAGGATCCATATCACATTTCTAGTTTATTAAACACCATTTAATACCGTAAGACTAAATAAAATGACCATTGACTTAAATAAGCACATTGCACATAAATGACTTGCCAAAATGACTTCAATTATATTTACTAACTAAAATTCTTAGTCGAATTGTACATTTAGTCAACTGGTCGAAAATCACGAATGTTACAGTTTAACAATATCTGATTGGCAGCTCGACTCGATTATAAAACCTGAAGCTCGAAACTCGACTCAAGCTCGACTGAGCTTTTATTTTCAAACTCAGGCTTACTTACGACTCACCACTTTCGAGCTCGACTTGGCTAGACTCGGTTAAGTATTAAACTAAGTTTTAAATCAAATTAGTCCTATAAGCTCGACAATTTCAAGCTCGACTCGATTAAGCTCGGCTCGGTAGGATAGTAATTATGTAAAAATATATAATATTCAAGGGTAAAGTTGTAAATAAGCACAAGCTCGATTAAGCTCGCCAGCTTTTCGAGTAGACTATTTTCAGGCTCAAGCTCGACTCGAAAGTCTACTCGAGTAGCTTGAGCTCGGCTCGATTCATACCGAGTCGATTTCAATAATTTGCGAGCCGATTTTGGGTAGCTCGCGAACTGTATCGTCTCACTTACACCCCTATTAAAAAGTTCACAATAAAATACATTTTCCAGCTTCTTTACATTTTCATCATTTTCATTCGATTTGTGGAGAAACAAGAAGAAATGTGATTTTACAACACAAATTTCTCCATGACTTTTTGAGGAGAAATGGTGTAGAGTGTAAGCAATGAAATATAAATTATGAAATTACGTGCAAAGCACATTTTCACAATCTACATACTTCATTCAAAATCCGAGCCTTAGGTAAATTTAGGCACTTTTCTACTCTGCTATACTCTAATTTAATTACTTATCTTCTATATGAGTCTCCTTTTACTTTTGTTGTTATAAAGGATTGATAGAACTGATGATATAACCATAATTTAAACATTTTTATTTCTGTGGTTTCATACCAAACAATGGAGTTAATTTCCTTGTTGATTTTTATGAAGTTACTAAAGGAAAGAATTTATTATATTTTATATCAAATTTCATTTTTTTATATGTCATTTCTTTGTTTGAGTTTATTTCCTTGAATTTATACCTATCAAACGTGACCAAGATTAAGTTAAATAGTTAGCAAAAATATAGAAAAAGGAAAGAGTTTATTATATTTTTTTTTTATCAAATTTCATTTTTCTATATGTCATTTCTCTGTTTGAGTTTATTTCCTTGAATTTATACCTAACAAACGTGACCAATATTAAGTTAAATAGTTAACAGAAATAAAGAAGGTAAATGGAGGGAAAAAGTAAAGCTGATGTTTGTTAAGTCCAGTTTCACTGGACTCACTCCAGAATTGAAGACTGGAGCTCCACTAAAGATTTGTCCAGAAATAATAGAAGACCAGTGAGCGTCTTACTTGTACAGGAAATCTGGAAGGCACCAGATTTCAGCTCACTGGACTTCACTCCAGTCCAGATCAATTCCACTGAAGACATTCTCACTGAAGTCTGAAAAAAGAAGACTGACAAATGACGGGGCCCACTGGCAGTCTTAACTGATCGATGACTGGAGCTTTATCAGTGTTCTAGATCTTACAAATCTGAACACTGATTACGAGGATTTGAATTTTGCCTTTACATGCTTTTATCCGGACAATCCATTTGTCTACTAATAAAAGTACAACACGCGTGTAAAGGTGGTTGGTTAAAGTATGACAAGTCACTTCAAACATGACTTTATCCTTGTACTTTAACCAATGCATTTAAGGAACTAAAGTTGTTTCCTTAAATGCATCCAACCATATTTGTACGGCATAATAAATTCACTGGTGAATTTATTTGTCTATAAATACCAAGTCATTTCCTTGTACAAATTACTTTTTGCAATTTGGTGAACTTGCTTAAATACTCCCGATCATCAAAAGTAATACTTCACAACTTTAAGTATTTCGATATAAGGAGAATATTTAGCAAATATAGATCATTTGTAATTCATAGATTGTTAAGATACTTACACTTGTGTAATATATTGATTCCGCAACAATCTTGTATTTTATTTAACATTAATAAATAAAATACACTTGAAAATTACGTTGTGTTTCACCTCTTTAATTATTTATTGCTTTAAGTCTTGTATTACTTTATTTATATACTTGCATTTATATTTAAGTAATACTAGTCCTTTTCTAGTGCATACTTGACTTGTTGTATTTTAACTTTAAGTCTTTAACCCTTTTTATCCATATCTTTCCAAGTATTTCCTTACACACTAGTTCATTCTCTAACTAAATAGTTAACTACTTAACTATCCCTTCTTACTTATGTACGAGACAAAGTACCCGCGCGTTGCAGCGGTGAGATGGTGGGGGTGATAGGTCATAGAGTATGATAGGTCATAGGAGGTGATAGGTCATAGAGTGTGATAGCCAAATGTCTTAGTCGTTTGGGCTCCGCCCTCGAATTTAAAAATTCGTCGAAAGTATATCGAATGACATCTCTAATGAAAGAGCATGAAACTTTAAGAACACCCATATAATTTTTAGAATTTATCGATGTACGGTTTTTGAGATAAAAGATTTTGAATGAACTAGAAGAATAAAATGATTTATGGAGGAGAGAGAAAAATAAGTGGTTGAGATTTGATGAGAGAGAAAAAAATGAGTGTTGAGATTTCTTCTAAGGGTATTATGAATAAGTGATAGGAGTATTTTGGGGTTTTCACTTACTTAAAGTTGAAAAAATGAAGGGAACAAATGCTTTATAATGTAGTAGAATATTATTATAATAATAATAATAATAATAATTATTATTATTATTATTATTATTATTATTATTATTGTTTATAAAATATCATCTAAGTATTTAAGAAGTTACATGGGCTGAGACCGTCATCTATTTAGTGATTTTCGGGATCAAATGTAGAAAAATACCAAAAATATCGTTACAATATCAGTCCATATAGGACCGAAATCAATACCATATTTTAGTAATTTTCAGACCAATACTCTTTGTATTAAAACCGTATTAAAACCGATATAAGACGGTATCACTCTCTTGTCCGTCCCTAATACCATGTATATCACACTTATGATTTTTAACAATATAACTACATAAGTTTTATGAACATTGTCATTTCATTTAATAAAATCTATCTATAAATCTTACATTACAAAATTGTTGTTAATCGTATACCATCTTTTTCTAAACATACTTCAACATGTTAGTTTGTATAATAATAACGATTTATAATAAGGGTTGCGTTTACAAAACAAAATTTATGTTTTCAAAATAGATTTTACATTTCCAAAAATGTGTTCTTAAAAAATATAAATATACATGTTTCTCTAAAATTAAGTTTTGATAGCAAATGATTATTTTTTTTATCACAATACTTTTAAGATAAATAGATTTCCAAACACACCAAAAATTAGTGATGTACAGAGGAAAAGTTGTCGATTTCTTACACTTATTTAACTTGAAAAAGTGAGTGAGTTAGTAGACTACAATCAAAACAATTTACACCCACCCGACCTGACACCTGAGTATATCAAAGTTATCAACTCTTCCACCAGCTAAAAAAAAAGAAAGTAAAAACCCTAAAAAAAATCAGAAAGAGAAAGAGATGGGAAAGTTCCAGTTTTTGGAAGCGGTACTGCCCTTGGGAATCATCGCCGGAATGCTATGTATCGCCGGAAATATCCAGTACACCATCCACAAAGCTGCCCATGGCCGCGTAATCATCATTTTCCTTTTTTTCTTTTTTCTGAAGATCCCTTTTATTCATATACTAATCATTTCATTATATATATATATATAACAGCCAAAACACATCGGTAATGATATGTGGGATGTTGCAATGGAAAGGCGCGACAAGAAGATCGTCGAGGAGAAACTTTCTCCTGCCTCCCAATAATTTTGGGGCTTTTCCCCCTTTTTAAGGTTTGACTTAACATTTCTGCTTTCATTTTTTTTTTGTTTGAACGGCCAACTAACAGAATCGCCCGGGTACTCCGTATGGAGTGAACCATTGTCGAAAGGTCACTGCTTGGTTCGCCAATCTAGACCTTAGGTGCCCCAAGTTACTCCAGATCCGGGGAAAACCCAATAACATGTCCGCCTGTAGGCACGGCGACATATTAGTAAAACCCGCTTGCCTCAAGGATCTAAACCTGGTCTACAAGAGACAGGGTCTGCTATCATTGGCCTCCATATCAATTTACCTCAGCCCAATTGACCTGCTTATATATATATATATATATATAAAATAAATTATATATAATACTATATATAGGGGTGAGTTATTTTGAGAACTCAAAAAAAAAGAACGAGAACAATTTCTGACCATACATTTAGTCCCATTTTCTCTCTTCAATAAAATATGTAAATTCCATCCAAATCATTCAAAATGTTTTATCTCATAAACCGTAAATCGTTAGATGAAAAAAAAAGTATGGGTAGTCTTAAAATTTCGTCCTCTTTCATTAGAGATGCAATTCGATATACTTTTGACGACTTTTTAATTTTCGTTTTCCTTTTGGTACTTACACATAACCTACACATGTGTAGGTTGAACGAAAATTGTGATTCGGAACGGGCTTCATCCTTAAGGAAATTCATAAAGGGTAGCTGGTGGGGGTGATAGGTCATTGAGGGTGATAGGTCATAGAGGGTGATAGGTCATAGGGGGTGATCGGTGATGGGAGATCTACCTAACGGGCTCCGCCCTTAGCCGCTATGGCTCCGCCATGGACTGACGGGCTCCGCCCTTGGCCACCATGGCTCCGCCATGGATTGACGGGCTCCGCCCTTAACCTTCATTGTTGTGTACAAATGGTCATTTACTAATTTACATGTGAAAACAAAGATCCTACACATGTGTAGGTACACAAGTACAATGGAAAAAAAAACGAAAATTAAAAAGTCGTCAAAAGTATATCGAATTGCATCTCTAATGAAATTGGACGAAATTTTAAGACTACCCATATCCTTTTTTCATCTAACGATTTACGGTTTGTGAGATAAAACATTTTGAATGATATGGATGAATTATAGTTGATTATTGAAGAGAGAAAGGTAGGAAAGAATGTGTGGTCCATAATTGTTCTCACGTTCTTTTTTATGGGAAAGTGAATATAGTATTGTTCCTTGTCTTGATCATTGTGTATGTATAAACATAGATAGAGCCATAGAGGTACTGACCTTTTACTGTATTGATGGAATATAATTACGTGGTAATATTGAGTTAACTGACTATATCATTCGAGTTATTTGTTGGTAATCGGTCTTTTGTTTGCAAACCAAGTCGGTAGTAATGTGAGACTCTAGTCTTTCCTGATGCATTTTGTATAACAATAACGCTGACAACATACAACGGTCAATGAGATTGGCAATTTCACCGATCGTGAATATACTCGAATGCTTTATTATTCTGCTGTCGTTTATCCAAAAAACTAGCAGCTGTGGTCTTTTTACCCCCGTCCATGGACTCATAGATACATCCCGTGGTTGTCATTATTCACATCAGCCACTGTAAGGATCTTAACTAGAAATTTCATCAACTTAAGGCCATATACATATTTATCCAACATTTTTCTGGGCTCTACTCATAGATACACTTTAAACGTGATATCCCATTTGTGTTTCCTTAATTAAACTCCCAACATACATGATGCGAAAAGTGTGTCTAATTGAAAGTAGCTTTGAGGTGCGCACGTTATAGATATAGTTGCTCATAGTGTACTAGATGCAATGTCTCTCTATTTGGATGCAATTTGTTAAACAAAGATTCCTGTACCCATACTTGACTCAAGTTCCACTCTTAAATCATGCTCTTGCTCTTAGTCACCTACTAAATGTGTTTTTCGCAGTATCGTAAAACTTGGCCAACTCTTCGGCTCCTCCACGAGTCGGATCCGGCTGTATCGAACTAAAACTTGTTCGTCAGCCTCTTTCCAGCTTTGGTACTTGGTTCCGGTTCAAGTTCAAGGATGAATCCTTCATAGTTTGTATTCCAGTACAGTCTGTGTTACTGGTCCTTGTTTCCACTCCCTGGTCTGAGTTGCTAGTTTTGGTGTTGTCTTGCTGATCTTTCTCTGGATATTCTAGTCAATAAGGGGGTGTTGTGCAACTTCAGATTGATTAACATCACTAGTTCCCCACTCCCCCTTGAGGAGGAGCATCAACAATTTCATATTTTTGACAATCATCTGTCAAGTCTCACTCTTGTCTTTTACTGATCATGATCCCGTGAAGTCATCACGCGAGTCATGAAACTGGTCGAGAGTTCATATGAAATCAACCAATACGTTATTATGTATTAGATAGTTATTCTCATTAATACACATTAAATTTTATATTTTAATTCGTTGTTAACACATTTGTATCTAATGACTTGTAGAAATGTGGTATGTACTTAAAAGTAGCTTTCGAATTATATGCATGTACAACCATAAATACATGTTGCGTACTTACTGTCAATCGTGAAACCTACAAGGATAGGCCTTGCCTACTTTTATTATTTTTTAGTATTTTAATGTCTACCCTTCATTGTTTATTGTTAAATTGCTTCAATGTACACGGAATCTGGAAATAATTGTTCCTTTTGTTAAATAGTAACATTGAAGTACTAGTATCACATTTGTAAAACACTAGTTATGCGTATTTGCTGTATGTTTGGAAAAGGTACATGATATAGTTAGTAAAAAGTCGTTAGAAGTTGGATCAATATGATTCAAGTGATACTTGGTTAATTTTGAATTCGTGAAAGACATGTAGTTAGAAAACGAAGCAATATGCATTTCTCGTGATCTTGTCTTTTAGATGTGTCGGGATATAGTTTTTTAATACATCCATCATATTAAAAAGCATGTTTTGGGATGATATAAACTTCTGTTTATATCTATTCAAATAACATAATCATCAAATAATTCCAAATCGAGACTAGCTAGGTATATCTTCATTTCTCTGAAGATTTTTAGCCAAAATCAAGGATTTATTATCTTAACATATGTACAGTTTGCATGGGGTTTGTTAAATCTGAGGTTGGAGGCAACATATCGGGCCATTTTCACATTTTATGAGCGTTAGTTTTCCTCTCATGTCCCTTGACTATTCTTGTCGGAAATTTATGTATTTAGCATTCATAACACGATTGATCTTGTCTTCTTTCTATTAGCTTGTATCGTCATCTCTTTAAAAACACATTGAAATGATCTTAAGTATACTTGCATGGTAATTTCAGAACCCTAGCATCCCCCAAATCCTAGTTAACCCTAGTGCACCATGCCCTGATCTCGTTAAAACATCCTGCTTCTGTTCATTCTTCCTAATTTCTATTAAGATGATCAAATCGGCTTCATATGGGAAACATAGTTCTCGATCGCCACTGATGTGTTTCTGCATATCTGTTACATCCTCCCATGCGGGCCGCAATTGCTGCTTACCTTTTCCGCCACCACTTTAGCCAATTATCTGGTTCTGGATTTCTTTAACTAATTGATTCTTTACTTGATGGTTAATCAACCGCCCCCAGTTGCTGATTATTTGGTTATTTTTATATTGATCAGTCTCTTTTAGTCTAGTTTTTATTGGTTGTACCCGATTGATTATTGGTCACCACACAGGCACACACCAACTCTTTACTGTTTGTTACATACTCTCTTACTGCTAGTCACGACCCTCTTGACGATAGTTCATCATTGTTGATTAAATATTTACCCTTTACGGTTCTTTGCTGCTTGTCACCAACTATGTTATTACTAGTCACC
Source organism: Erigeron breviscapus (assembly GCA_034093135.1). Taxonomy (NCBI): domain Eukaryota; kingdom Viridiplantae; phylum Streptophyta; class Magnoliopsida; order Asterales; family Asteraceae; genus Erigeron; species Erigeron breviscapus. The sequence goes on along the minus strand of CM067172.1, from coordinate 5,581,823 downwards.
AACCCTGATATCGCTAGTCACCATCCCTGTTACTGCTACTTGTTGGCGCTGTTGTCACTAGTGACCAGTCCCTTGTTGCTAGTCACCGATCCTCTCGCTGCTAGTCACGGATCCTCTTACTACCACTTGGAACACTTGTTACTACTAGTCTACAACCCGCATAGAAATATGCCACTGACGTGAGTAAAGCCAAAGCAACAGTGGTATTTATATCGTTAGTCGGTGCGGCTAACTCCCCATGAGGTAATTGTATGATTTTCCACGGTAAAAGGCTACTTGATACTACCACTGACAATCACTTCTAGGCCAAAGACGCCAAAAGACTGTTCTTTAGAACTGGAATCAACAATCAAGAAGCTAACTCCAAATTTCGTAATACACTCTAGGTATGGAGCTCCAGTTCACGAATTTAGTGACATCCCATTATTCACATTTCCATGTACTGTACTACTGTCACTTACTCAGCTGCACCTGTAACATTGACTTCATTAAATTTGGCTCAACATCATTTTTGTTCAAACCTGAACTTGAAAATCGGGACAAAGATTAGTATATGTTCAAGTTAATCTAAGTCAAGTCTGGTAATGGAAGCGCCTTTGATATTAGGATTCATTTTAGGCACATGGAATGTGATGGATTCATGGAACCACACATTTGGAATATAGTCTAGAATTGCCTTACCACAGAGGAAGCTGGGGACTCGTAGCAGTCTTTTTCTCGGCCGAGGAATTCCTGTCCCATACTTACATGGTTTTCATGCCTACTTTCTGATACTTTTGATACAACTACGCAAGTATGGTGTCCCAAATCTCCAAAGTTCAATCTAGACAGACTAGGTATATCTTCGTTTCTCCCTTGAGACTCTAATCATTCCCCGTGTACTTCATTTGTTTTATAATGTTTAGTTTGGGGTGTAAGGCATGTAAAAAACAGTTGTTAAGGTGAAGCTGTGAAGCCTCCTAATCGTATGTCCACCTATAACCCATTTAACAACGTGGTGAAATGGCAGCATATGCTTGATCTTGTTGCAAGTGTAAGTGCCTTTCTTATGGCAATGGTAATTAGTAGAGGGACATTTGTAGAGCCAATAAGTCTGTGTATTTAGGTTCATAGAATGTCATGTTTAAGGATAAATTTTAAGTAGATATGGCCTTTCCACCCAAAGGGTTGATTTGGGTTGTGTTCTATCTCAACGAGTCAAATGAGTGTAACAGATTGAATGTTTTGACCTCATTACCTAAGCCATTAGACGACCTACCTTGTCGCCTCTAGTTGTAAGTTTTTTGCATGGCCCTGTATCGGCCTCTGGAAGCAGGGACTCATCCGACTGCAGTTGCAGGTGGAGATCCTCCTTACTGTTTTGAAGTGGTTTTTGGCATCCACGGTTTTACAAAACTTTGAGCTAAATCACTCACCTTGATAGGGTTCGATGTAGTCAGAAACTATGTGAGTATGTGTGACTAGAATTCGATTAAATAACTCCATAGGGATAGACTTGATACCTCGCCAGCGTAATCCTCTGTCAGTAGAGTCTTGTCCTGTTGGAGTTGCAGGCAGAGATCCTCCTGATTGTTATGATGTAGCTGTCATCCATGCTTTTACAACTTTTAGCTGAATCAGCAACCTTGGTAGGGTTAGATATAGTCGGAGAAGACTAACAAAAGATGTATGACTAGAATCAAAAGTAAAACTCTACATTGGGGTAGACTCGATACCTCGCTAGTGTTATCTGGATATCAAAATTGGGAGTTCCATAAATTTCTGGATGTATAGTACTAATATGATCAATTGATTTTTCCTCAATTCTTGAAAAACATTGTGAACTGAAAACAATATTTCAATGATAATTTAGATAATGAGCTATTTGTAGGAGACTTATCAGATTTTTATCAGATAAGTGACGCAATTTCAAGTTGGAAGGATAGTTTTTTTGTTTGTTATCTGTCGTTAGTGTTGCATTATAAGTAGGCTGTTCAAAACTTCTATTGTTGGTATAGATAGTGGCCAAGTAGATGGTTTTAAAGTGTGATTAAAATGTAAATCTGTTAGGAACCATATCTGCTTAGTTATGTTTTCTTTCCAAATCAAGAATTTTGGTTCGCTAAATATTTGATTCTTATTTGTTCTCATTTTTTGAGATAATTTTACATCTACTAACAGCTCTAATTACAGAAGTGGCAAGACAAAAAACATAAAAACGTAGACGTCTCTAATCACAAACTAAAAAACGTAATGCTAATTACAGAAGTGGCAAGACAAAACTACCCTACCAGCTTGGGTTTAAATCTGATTGTAATCCATGAATTTTGGTTCGCTAAATATTTGATTCTTATTTGTTCTCATTTTTTGAGATAATTTTACATCTACTAACAGCTCTAATTACAGAAGTGGCAAGACAAAAAACATAAAAACGTAGACGTCTCTAATCACAAACTAAAAAACGTAATATTTGATAATTTTACATCTACTACCAGCTTGGGTTTAACGTAATGCTAAAATCAAGAATTTTGGTTCGCTAAATATTTGATTCTTATTTGTTCTCATTTTTTGAGATAATTTTACATCTACTAACAGCTCTAATTACAGAAGTGGCAAGACAAAAAACATAAAAACGTAGACGTCTCTAATCACAAACTAAAAAACGTAATGCTAATTACAGAAGTGGCAAGACAAAACTACCCTACCAGCTTGGGTTTAAACCTGGTTGTAATCCATTTTGAAATACACCCGCCTCATAAATAATCGGGGAGATTAGCTTTGCCTTTATATATAGAGGTATCATTCTTTGCATTCAATGAATACACCTGAAATGATGAGAACTCGATGTTATTTAATGCTGCATGTTTGTTAAATTATGTGAATCTAATTTTGTACATTTGAGTTGCTGACATGACATGTATGATTTGCAGGAAGCTTTGTCAAAATATGATGCAAGAAATGATGGCAGAATTGAATTTACGGCAATGTGTTCACTTTTGTTATGATGGAAACAAATTTCAAACTTGAATAATAAACTTGTTTTTTTCTTTTAGTTTGGAATTTCGAAGTGGGTTTGACAGATAGCTGGATTTAAAACAAACAAATTATAATGTTGAAATTCATGCTTTGCTAGTTGCTACATCATGGATAGCACTAGCACCAGGACTAGTAATTGTACCATGCGACTTTGTCAATGCTTTGCACTTAAACAGTTTTTTTTTTTAAATTTAAATTTATTTATTATTAACAGCGAGTTTGTAATTAGTAGTTAGCATTTGAGACACCACAATGACATCCAGTTGGGCAGTATGCGGAGCTCGAACTATGCATGACTGAGATGAAACCCAGTACCCTTGAAACACATCCCCTAATAATCCACTCTTAGAAATGTAGGAAGTGAAATTCGAATAAGGCCACCAACGCATTGTACTTTTTTGTTGATACGAGTGAGAGTGGTACTGTTTTGCAAAATGATTTAAGTTCTATAAATGTGAGTGTAGCCGTGTTGGTAGATCGGTTTTCTTATTTTGATGCGAATCACTATAAGATTGTTGTTCCTAACCAACCATTAGAGCCCGTAAGTTTTAAACGATACTGTTCCGCTTTAGTTGTGTAGTTATGTAAGGAAGATATGGATACAACTGTTATTCTTACATATTTAGGTGGTGTTTGTTTGGGAATTAATAAACTCAGTCATGACTTAATCAAAGATACTTAATCTATTAAGTCATCAAAAGTGTTTGTTTTTTGACTTAATAAACAAAAAATCAACTGTATTGACTTAATCCATACAGACGTTATTTACATCCAGTTACTTATCAATTCAGTCACTTAATGGTTAAAAAACAAACAGGCCCTTAGTTTTTTACATAACAACTTATGCACAACATCATAAAATATAACTTGGTGGCACACGAATAAAATTGGTGATATGTATGATGTCCCTTTTATTGTATAGTAATATATTAAGGGTTAATTAATTGGAAATGCTTCGAACTTTTTTTCATTTTCTATTGTATGTGTATATTTTTCAATTTTTTTTGTATGCATTCATCTTTACTAGATGGGTAACCGCGTAATGCGACGGTGGTGACGGCGACAGGTGGCGGCGGCGCGATAGTGGTGTTATTAACGTAAAAGTAACTAATGTAAAATGGGGTGCAGTTATTTCAAGGGTTGAATGATATATGATGTAAATAACTTTATTAAGGATATTATAAGTATTTTAGGTAATATAGTTTGTTTTATAAGAATAAGATGGTGTTTGTTTTAAGTCGTGACTTAATCAAAAATACTTAATCCATTAAGTCATTAAAAGTGTTTGTTTTTTTGACTTAATAAACAAAAAATAACTGTATTGACTTAATCCATACAGACATTATTTATTCATTCAGTCACTTTATCAATTCAGTCACTTAATGACTAAAAAACAAACGAGCCCTAAAAAATACTCTATTCTATTGTATGCATTAATTGATTAAAATCCATTCAAAATAATTAATTTACCATTAATGATTTTTTTCAAACTTTAATTTTAAGTTTTATCTATAAAAAATTATATTAATTTTTCATATAACCATTACCATTACGGCACTATCACCCCCACTTCTTACAAACAAACCTCGACAACAACATTATAGATCGATTGTTTTTTTTTTTTTAAAAACGAGCATGGTACCCGCGCAATGCGGCGGTGGTGGTGGGGAAGGCGGTCTAGTGGTGTCGGTGATGATACTATTGGTGGTGGTGACGGTGTCAAGTGGTGTAGGTTGGTATAATTGTGATAGTGGAAATTTTTAGAAAAATAAGGGCTTACAGTGTTAATTATTAAAATAAAGGTTTAGAATGTAAATTAATTCATTAAGGGCAAATTTGGTATTTTATAAAAACTCTTTCCATAGTGGGTGTTTAATAAGGGTAATTTAGTAATTTCGTATGTAACTATTGTGTAACTATTTCTAAAAATGGGGGGTGTGATAATTTTTATAAAGGAGTATAGATATGGTATGTAATAGGTTTCACATATACTCTATATACTAGATTTTAGACCCGTGTCAAATACATGGGTTTTGCAATATTATTAATATAAAAATGAGTATATGGAACAAAAAAAACTTATACGTTAAATGTAAAATATATTTAAAAAGGTATTGAGATATTCAAATGTTAATACTGAATGCTAAATCATATCAAGGTTGGATGGTGTAGTAGAGTTTCTTTTATACAAACCTTTCCAGAGAAGCAATATCTTAACTTTGATTACGCAATTGACCAAGTTTTCATTGATATCTTGCAAAAGTAATTTTATTTTCGTTAGCCATGGTTGTTAAGAACAATAAAAGTAGCGGCTGGTTTGTGATGTTTTCAAAGATTTCGTGTGTTGTGATTTTATATGTAGAGTTCATTTTATATAAGAAGAATCTGTATCCTAAATATAGTTTGATTCCATTTACTGATAACAACAACGATTATCCTAATTATAGTCTGATTACAATTACTAATAACAACAATATTTTAGTTTGATTACAATTAATAATATATAATTACAATTAATAATATAAAATAAAATATTGATATAAATATTAATTCATATTAATCCAACTATTGTAACTTCTCTAACTTTTAGCTATATTTTGTTATTAGATAGACATTATGAAATAAAGTATTAATTATTTTTAAATTGGGTTAAAGTGTAAATTGGTGATGGAAAACCAAAAAGTGTAAATTAATTTAGACATGTGTTGATTTAACTAATTTTGAGAAATTGAGAGTTGTGATTGGTCAATTGATGTTAGGTGAGTTACCTTTTAGTATATACTAGATTTTAGACCCGTGTCAAATACATGGGTTTTATAACATTATCAATATAATAATTAGTATATGGAACAAAAAGAATACTTATACGTTAAAATGTAAAAATATACTTAAAAAAATAATTGAGATATTCAAATGTAAATGCTTCGTATCTAGGCTAGATGGTGTAGCAGAGTTTCTTTTATGTAGACAATCGTTACTGCATATACGAAAGGAGATTAGTTTTAATGATTATCGGTACCACTTTTTGGGATTTTCGGTACCGGGACCGGTACGGGACGGAACCGGTCCCATGCCCATCCCTATTGTCGATAAGTGTTACAATAAAAATAATATAAAGTAAAATATGGATGTAAATATTAATTCGTATTAATCCAAATGTCGTGACCTCTCTAACTTTTAGCTATACATTGTTATTAGATAGACATTATGCAATAAGGTATTAATTATTTTTAAATTGGGTTAAAGTGTAAATTGGTGATGGAAAACCAAAAAGTGTAAATTAATAATTTTTAAATTGGATTAAAGTGTAAATTGGTGATGGAAAAACCAAAAAGTGTAAATTAATAATTTTTAGATTGGGTTAAAATGTAGATTGGTGATGGAAAACCATGATGAGCGTTCATTTTGTGATAAAAACCCCTATCGTAAGGCCTCATTTCAATGTCTTAAATGAGTTAATATTCCGGAACTATCGGTACTTAATGGATTCTATGTTTACGCAGGTTCACGGAAGATGCGAGTGAGGGTAAATGGCATCAAGTGACTCAAGATGAAGGCCTATGAAGTAACAAGACACAAGGAGGTGATTCGGGAGCCGAAAGAAGCGATACGAGAAGCAGCAGGAGCTACCAGTGCCGCTGGCACCTTGCCAGCGCCGCTGGAGCCCATCCAGCGACGCTGGGAAGCCCAGTTCAACAAACCGACTTTAAACACTATTTAAGCCGAAGCAGCCCTCAAAACCCTAAGAGAGAGCCGATTCAGCAGCCCTAGCCGCCCACATCAGACCCTAGGTCGACTTTGCAGATTCCAAGGAGGTTTTGGAGCTTCTAACACCTTCCGATCTTCATCTTCATCCTCAACCTAGATCTACTCTTTTATTTTACTTTCAGTTGGTAAACAATGTCTTTCATCTTTTCAGACGTTGTTATTCCTTTAATAATGGTAAGCTAGTAGGCTGAATACTTTTTTGGATCGATGTGATTATGTAGACGTTTATCTATTTTACTTTATTTGTTAGATCTGTTGGAGTGTGTTTTACTGTTTGTCGTAGATCCATGTTTTACTAGTTCTTCATATTATTATCGGTTCTATATCCGAATATATTAGTTTAATTCTGATGGTTGTCTATGATCATACACTAGGACTAATATGCTAGGATGGAAAACACTAGTCGGTCTATAACTAGATGTAAAAGGTGATTCACTTGTAGCCCAGGGATCCAGAACCATAGTAATTAGGATGAATAGAACATGATGCTTAACAATGTCAGACGCGATCCAGTGACTTGGAAACGAGCACTGTGGTCACCGGAGAGAATTACTATCTGGCCATGGCTTAAGAGCCGGGTAACTTAAAGATGAATTAGTAACACAAAATTTAGTTCGTTAATGCTTAAACAATGAATATAGCGAGAATTTGTTTAAAGGGTAGTGTGAGTCGAGAGAAAGCACTAGTTACTTAGGTAAAGTGACTCTAGCGAGAATCTGAGCCGTGATGAAGTTGCCAACAGTCTAGCAAGTAGGTAGAATGATATTTGGTCGTGTCATGAGATCTGAGATGCCAAACAAGTATTTTAATTTAATTACTGTTATTTGCTTTTTCAAACTATTTCCAGACTAAGCCTCTCGCTGAATAAGCGGTTGCGGCTTCCTATTTATTTTTCAGTATTTTAATTAGTTTAATAGGAAATCGTGACAACCCCAACTGCTAGAATTACACGTTTTACTAGATTAGGTAGTGCAAGCGTCCCTGCGAACGATCCTGTATTTATCACTTACTATACTACATCTGATCGGGTTCTCTGCCCGTAATTGTGTGGTTAGTTTGAGATATTTACTTGTACAACATTTTATAAATTTAAAAGCAGATTTAAAACAAAATAAAATCACACATCATCATAGCTTTTTGGCGCCGCTGCCGGAGACGCGATGCATTCTTAGTTTAGTAGTGTAGTTCGATCCTACTTTGTGTTTCGGCACGAAGTAGTTACTTTTCAGTACTTAGGTATTAGGTCAAATTAGGGTTTAGTAGTATTTTCATTTCATCTTTAGTTTAAGTAGTTTAATTTTTCATTTCATTTTTATATTGGTGCGTTTGATCCTTTTCTTGAGTTTTGCAGGATTATTTAGGTAGTTGATGTGTTTGAGATCGGGAACGATTGTAAAGCGTCTGTCTTCAAGCCTAGGTAAACTCAAACGTAGGAGGAGAAATAACAAACCAATTCCACCACCCGTATTCAACCTAGCAAACCTTTTCAACATAGATACCCCTTTAGGATCATCCGACACCTCATCCGACACTCAGTCACAACCTTTATCTAGGTATCTATCCCTAGAGGTTTATTAAGAGAATTGACCTTCTAGACATTTAAGGCATAGTGATAGTTGCCTTCTAGTTCAATGAAATACCATAGATAACGAATTATCTTAGAAATGCCATAAACAATAACTACATTTATTCACGACAATCTCAAGCTATAAATTAGTTCTAATCGAACTTGGTGGAATGGCAATGAACCAAAAATTTTATTTCGAGAAGTTGGGATTATATAAATAAGGATGCAAGGTTCCTAAGTTATGATAACAACCAAAAATACTTATAAATGTCCAACAAATCAAACATCAATCAAATTAAAGTATATGCAAACGCAAATATATATATGATGACCATCTTAAAATGTATATTCATAAACTATTATACATATAAAAGTGTTGAATAATAATAAGCAAATATATGTATGTCTAATAAAAATGCAAGATTATAACTAAAGAGTTAAGTAACAAATTTAAGACACAAAAAACTATATACACATACATATATATACACGGCCACACATATACATACTTATGTACACAATTATGTCCTAAATACTAATCAACTAGTTATCTTAAAGGTCCATACATGCACCCATATGTACTTACAATTTGTTCAAATACATAACACACTTATATAAACAAACTGTTAGTCCCAAATATAGATGATTAACTAAACCCGACTGGCAAGTACAACTGATCTTGATGGACAAGTTCAGTTTACGATCTAGATATGGATAACAAGAAACAATTGACTTAAGGTAAAATGCACGAACTAAATGGCAGAAACTATATAAAGATATATATAAGTATAATCAAGTATGTAGCATTGAGACACGTTGTTTCCTTTCTAATGTATTTGATTTATTGATATATAAACAAATACAAGGATTGTTGCGGAACAAAGATAAACACCAAAGTGTAAGTATCTAAACAATCCCGAAAAACAAGTGATCTAAATAACTTGGAAATACTCGTAAGTTTACTTAGAGTATATCTCACAAGTTGCAATGCTAAAGTTTCAAGCCCTTTGCAAGTTGTGAGAAGACTTTGTATTTATAGACCAAGTTCATGATGACATGGACAAGATCGTATAAAAGTGGTTGTGAGCATTTAAGGAATTAAACTTAATTCCTTACATGCTTGTACTAGGAAGAGTATATAAGTCAGTTGATGTGACTTATAGTACTACGTTCCAAACCTATACTTTTACCTTGTACCTTTTATTAATAGATAAATCTATTAACTGGGTAAAGGTATGTAAAGCAAAAAGTCTTCCTCGTAATCAGTGTAAAGTGTTGTAAATACTTTATACTGAGATGCTTCAGTCTTCGATCTGGTAGAATCACTCTTTGCTCGCTTCTGAGATGATCATCTACTTATTGGTTACAATTTGCAACATATATATACAAACTGAAATGTTTGTTACAAATGTAAATATATTACAAGTACATGATAAACTGAAAAAGGAACTACTTCTTGGCAGGCCTTGAACCAGAAGGTGCTTCAGTAGGTTTCCTTTTCAGTGGAGAATGATCCTTCTTTCCAAACAATCTTCCTTCAATTTCTACCTTGGCCTGCATCTTTTGTTGTATTCTTGATAACCATGCACCAATCAAGGCAGATTTCGGCTTCCCCCTCAGAATCTGGATCATCTCCCTATGCTCTGAAATCCCAAACTCGTGAACTGAAACTTGATTATATTCTTCAGCAGCCCTACCTTCTCTTTTTACAATCAAATCAAACAACTTCAATCCATCAGCCTTTGTAACTTCTATATCAATGATTTTGGCCTGATGCGATCGATGATTCATGTAATGATCATACTGATCCTTCTCATGTTTTCTTTCAAGTTCAGCAGCATCATCAGATGGTTTGAGGGAAGTAAAGACAACATCACGAGAATTCTTTCTTGCAGACCTTGTTCCAGTTACCTTGGGCTTTGTGGTTGGTCTGAACAACTCTTTTTCAACCTTCAGAACTTCGGCCAGAATTTCCTTCCTTTTAATTTCCATTTCCTTTTCTCTATTTCTCTTTAAGTCTTCAATAGACAATTTGAAGGTTAGACTCTCTAGCTTTTGTTCCAGAGGTGAGTAATTCATCCCACATTCATACTCGAGCAAATCAACAACAGCCTTTTGCACTCTTGGATCATTTTTGATTTTCAAATATCTTTCCAGTGATAAACCAAGAGCTGCAGCATCTATATGATCAAGGGTTCCCATCTTCAGATGTTGTTCCCTTTCTCTTTCTTTGTTTTCCCTCCACATAATGAATTGATTGGAGACCTGCTTTTGCAAAGCTTCCAATTTCTTACTATCAGCATCAAGATCGTGCAAGGGATAACCATGTTCATCCACATTCTCACCAACAATAATCCCAGAACCCTTAGAACTTTTCTTTGGTTCTTCCACTGCTTGGGCCTTGCCCTTATCTTTCTTGGCAGGTTCAGTTTCAGATCTCTGAACTTGTTCCCCTGAACTGAGGCACTACCAGATGGCACCTCAGTTTGCTTCTTGTTGCTTCAATGATTTCTTGTGTACTTGCAAGCAGACCAATAGGCACACCTTTTCCCCCTTTGGGGATCTCTGAAGGCAACTTAGCGAATTCTTCAATGGCCATTTGCATGCCTTTCAGTGGTTCCCAACTCTGCTGTTGTAAGCATTCAGAAATACCCTTAGAAAGCTGAGCAAACTGAGACCTTAATCTGAAATTGGAGTTCAGGTTCAGCGACTCTTTAATCATTATTTCTTTCAACTGCTTTCTATCTTCTTCAGTAAATGAAGCAGGGGGTGGAGGAGCAACAACACTTTCCTTCTTCAGAAGAGTTAGAATTTCATCTAACTGTTTGGACTGATTCTGAACTGAACCTTCAAGTTTGGACACCGAATCTTTAACTTCATTCACAGCCTTGTCCACTTTGTCATATGTGTCTTTGGTTAGTTCAGCAATCATTACTCTAACCTTCTTACCAACCTTCTCAGAAACGGATTCTGAAATCTGAGTAACTAGATTCTGAGTTAGCTCAGACTTCAGATTATCCAAAATACCAACACTTATAGAAGCCCCAAGTTCTTTCTCATTTATACTTGGCTTCTGAACCAACTCATGTACTTCTCTTCCAACAGCCATAAAATCTTGCTTCAACAACTGAACACAAGATGTCAAGTTTGCAACCACCGAAGCTTGCACATCTCTTTTTGTTAGCTTGAAGGCTTCTCTGATTGCAGAGCTCACCTTGTTGCAAGTCATCACCAGCTCATTCAGCTTCCCAACTACTAGTCCTTCGTTTCCAGCAACCTTGGTTAATTCAGTTCCAAGAAACATCTGAGCTCCTTTCATTTCAGCCACAGAACTAGTATTGGCAGTTAGAGACTTGGTTAAGTCCTCCACCCTTAGAATAAGGCTTTGGACTTCGGTTTGAGTCTTCTCTAACTGTGCTTCTACATTTAAAGGTGGTGGAGGTTGTGCAGAAGCAGGAGCAACAAATGGTAGATTACCAAGCCCTTTCAGAACATTGTTCAGTTGTAAATCAGTTGGACTCTCAGATTCTGTTTCAGAATCCAAGTCCGTTTCTATTTGGGCATCATACTTAATAGGCGGTGGGAGTTGGTGAATTTGGGGGTGAAGAAATTGAAGTGAAGGATTAAAAGTACCGGCTGTAACATAGGCAGGATTAGTGCCCGGTGGAAAAATTGGATGTTGATGAGATGGAGGTGGTGGAACATAAGGATTAATATCTTGTGGAGGAGGAGGGGCGTTTGCGAGGATGGTGGCTGGCTCAGAATCAGATTGATTCGCCTCCAATAATCCCTCGTCAAACTCAAAATCAGCAAGAGAATCGAGATTCTCCTGAGGTAGCTCATCGTCATCCCAGAAAGCATTCACTTTTACAATCTGGTCAGATATGCTCTGGTTTGGGTCACTAGTACCCGCACCAGTTTCTGGTTCAACATCTGCAGAAGCAGGTGCATCGTTACCAGATTCAATGATTGGCTCAACCGTAGTATCATCGCCAGGGACAGTAGATTCAGAGACTGGAACACGAATGATGTTCAGAAACTTATCTTTAGGTCGACTAACGGGTCCCACATTCTTTTGTGGCCCACTTAGTGACCTTTCTGAACCAGCTAGTGTGGCTGAAACAGTTTTATTAAATACCTGAAGCATAGCAGTGGATAGTTCAGGCTCATTTTCAGCAGTGGATGCCTTTGAGAAATCTCTGCTGTATTCAGGTACTGAAGCTTCAGGTCCAGCTTGATTATAAGCTTCACCAAGAATATCCATGAAACATAAGCTCAGAAATCTTGGAAAGGCAATATGCAGACTTCTCTTTCCTTTTAGTTTTGTAATTAGCTGAGAAAAGAGAATCTCAGCAAAGTCTGCTTGTATCCCATTCCAAATATAATACCCCATCTCAACTTGGGGTAATGAAAGTTGGTCCAACCCTCCATGGTTGCCACCAAGACTTTCCACAATCTGGGTCCAGAAGAACCTCCAGCAATTGCCAAATCCAGACATAAATATGTGTCCGGAGGTCTTCAGATTACCATCAGCATCCTCCATATCGCCATGACCGGTGGCGACTAGAACCTCCCTGAAATTGACTCCTTTGAGTCGTTTAGCAAATACCTGGGAAGGTTTGAGGTAGTTCAGATGAAGGGAATTTCTGAACCCCTCAAGAGTGATAACACACTGCTTGGTGCCCTCATTGAGAGTGAAGGAGATGGATTGTTCATCTTTGCTCACCACAGCAGTAAACCAGAATTCAAGCAAGTATCGATGATACAATGCCTGAGGATTAGCGGTCAGAGCATAATGGAAAGGGGATTGCTCCCAAAAATTATTAATTCTTCCCATTAGTGTTTTGGATTTCACATTTAATTGAGCCAAGAAATTGCTCATGTTAAATCGAATTTGAGAAGGAGTGAAATTCTTTGGCCATGTGGCAGATGTTTTCACATCATCAGATGGAGTATATTCGAAGTTGATGAGCGATTTGTGTTGTGAAGAAGATGATGATTTAGACATTTTTACGAATTGAAAGTTGAAAGTGAAAGGAATATGAAGAGTTAAGGAATTTGAGAGTAAATATGAGAGAGATTGATGATTGGGAAGTAAATGAAAAACGAAGTAAATGAAAGAATGACAAGGAATTTGAATTTAAGATGGAATGCAAAGTGATTTTCCAACTAAAAACAATTTAAAAACAATTTTTGAATTTCAAAACCCGAGACACATAAAATATTTTATATTTGAAATCGATTTTGATTGGGTTTAAAAACAATTTCTGGGGTCAAGTCCGCATTTAAATGCAGAGACGTTTGAGTGACCCCACCCTGCAATACTTTTTCAGAAAAAGTACTCATTTCTTTCCCTTTTACGGCGCAACTTGTGTGACACATAAGCATGACCAACGTAAGTTAAAAACATAGTATGCAGTATGTCACGTGTACACACAATTGACCAAGTATCAAAAATATCTTGAAAGGATTGTAGTATTTCAGTTATGTCAAAACAAATTCTGAGCATGGTCAGTTACAAAGAGATCTGAACCATCTAAGTTAATAAAATTCAACTGAAATATTTTTGATTTTCTGAAGTGCTTCAGTTAAATACGTTTTTCTGAGTAAAAGGTTCCCCCTCAAAAATGAAGGTTTATTTTATTGAAAAATATTTAACATTCCCCCTGAAGTGATGATCCATGAATTAATAAGTACCAAGATAGTATCACAAAGGCGTTCGATAGCTAGGCGAGCAAAAATACATGGATCGCTCAGACTGGTGAACCAGATCAGTGTCACTGAGGCGTTCATAACAAGATTACCAGTCTAAGGATTTAACATCCCCAACTCACTGACCAGATGTTTAAAGGTTTTGACATCTAAAGGTTTTGTAAAAACATCAGCGAGTTGCTTATCAGTGGGAATAAAGTGCAATTCAATATCTCCCTTCAGAATATGATCACGAATGAAATGATACCTGAGATCGATGTGCTTGGTTTTCGAGTGCATCACAGGATTGTGAGATATGGCAATGGCACTAGTGTTTTCACAAAAGATTGGAGTCTTTGTGTAAGTAACACCATAATCAGTCAGCTGGTTTTTCATCCATAGAATCTGAGCACAACAACTTGCTGCAGAAATATACTCAGCTTCTGCAGTGGATAGTGAACTGCAGTCTGCTTCTTACTGGTCCAGCTTACTAATTTGCCACCAAGGAAATGACACCCACCTGTGGTACTTTTCCTGTCTATTACAACCTGCATGATCAGAATCTGATAACCCATTAGATCTAGACTAGAGCCTTTGGGATACCAAAGACCCAAGTCTGGGGACACCCTTAAGGTATCTGAAGATCCTTTTAACAACATTTGCATGTGCTTCTCTGGCAGACTGAAATCTAGCACAAAGCATGTTGCAAACATTATGTCTGGTCTACTTGCAGTTAAATACATCAGTGAACCAACCATACCACGATATTTTGTATGGTCCACTGGTTTTCCATGTGGATCAGAATCCAAAGTTAATGGAGCAGAAATAGGAGTATCTTTTGATGAGACTGAATCAAATTGATATTTCTTTAGTAAATCTCTGACATATTTTTCCTGGTTTATGAAAATACCATCTTCAGTTTGTTTTACTTGAAGTCCCAGAAAATATGTCAGTTCACCCATCATACTCATTTCATACTCAGAAGACATGATTTTAGAAAAATTTTCACACATCTTCTCATTTGTAGAACCAAACACATATCATCAACATAAATTTGTACTAAAAGGATATCACTTTTATCATGCAATATAAACAAAGTGTTATCAATTGCACCACGTTTAAAACCATTTTTAAGAAGATGTTTAGTAAGAGTATCATACCAGGCTCTGGGTGCTTGTCTCAGACCATATAAGGCTTTGTTCAGTCTGTACACCCAATGTGGTTTTTCTTCATTAATGAACCCTAGTGGTTGATACACATAAACGACTTCTTCTAGTTCTCCATTCAGGAATGCACTTTTGACATCCATTTGATAGACTTTAAACTGATGATGAGCTGCAAAAGCTAAGAATATTCCTGATAGCTTCAAGTCTAGCAACTGGTGCAAAAGTTTCATCAAAATCTATTCCCTCTTCTTGTGCATATCCTTTTGCAACAAGTCTTGCTTTGTTTCTGGTGATATGACCATCTTCATCCATCTTGTTTCTGAAGACCCATCTTGTCCCAATTGGTTCCTTCTTCAGGTTACTGGGACAAGGAACGAGTTCCCATACATCGTTTCTTTTAAACTGGTTGAGCTCATCTTGCATGGCTTCAACCCAGCTTGGGTCTGCATAGCCTCGTCAATCTTCTTGGGTTCAATTAGAGATAAGAAGCTGACGTTTAAGCATTGATCGCTTGTGGCTCTTCTGGTCTGAACCCCTCTACTGGACTCTCCAATAATTTGCTCGATTGGATGTGCTTTTGCCCATTTAGAGTATTGACCAGGATGAACTGATATCAGTGCAAGAACTTCTCTGAGTAACTTCAGGAGGAGCTTCCGAAAATACATTTTCAGCTTCTTCTTCTTCCTGCAGATCATGACTTGCATCATGAAATTCTTCAGATTGGGGTTGCTCAGTGGAGCCTGATATCAGAGGAGAAGCAGCATGTACATCTGATCCAATAGTCAGTTCAGAAGGTAGTTTGAAACTGACTGGAGGATAAAATGGAATGTTGTCTAGGCTTGTTTATTACTGGTTCTGAACGGAGATGTTCAGAAGCAGGTTCAGGTGACTGATCAGTTTCAGCAAGAGGATCAGAATCACCAAAACTTATTGGACTTTCTGAGGGTGGTACAGGAATGGAATTTTTTAAAGATTGCAGAATTGGATTCATCAAAGGTAACATGAATTGACTCATCAACCTTTTCAAGTCTCTTGTTAAAGACTCTAAAGGCTTTACGATTTGATGAATATCCTAGGAAGTATCCTTCATCAGCTTTTGCATCAAATTTTCCAAGCTGACTTGAATCATTCAGAATGTATACTGGACACCCAAATACATGGAAGTATCCAATATTAGGCTTTCTATTTCTGAGTACTTCAAGGGAGGTCTTCTTGTGTCTTTTGACATAAACAGATCTGTTCTGAGTGTAGCATGCAGTTGCAACAGCTTCAGCCCAGAAATTCTTGGGAAGACCAGATTCATTCAACATACTTCTAGCAACTTCAATCAGCGTACGATTCTTTCTTTCTACAACACCATTCTGCTCTGGTGTGTGGCTGAGGAGAAGTTCTGAGATATGCCAGTTTCAGTGCAGAAGGACTCCAGAGTAGCATTTCTGAATTCAGTGCCATTGTCCCTTCTGAGCTGACAAACTTTTCGCTTGTGCTTGAGCTCAATTTGTTTGATGAGAGCAATGATTTCAGCAGCAGCTTCACTTTTGGACCTGAGGAAAATCACCCAGCAGTATCTTGAATATTCATCAACGATAACAAGGGTGTACTTCTTTCCTGCTCTGGTCTGAACATTTACTGGTCCAAAAAGGTCTAAGTGAAGCATGTGAAGAGGTTCAGTTATACTAAAGCTTTGTTTTTCTTGAATGAAGCTCTTTTCTGCTTACCCATTTCACAACCTGGACATGGCTTGTCTTTATTGAAGACATAGAGGGTATCCCATCAACAAGTTGTTTTCTAGACAACTTATTAATATTTTTGAAGTTCAGATGGGATAATCTCTTGTGCCACAACCAGTTTGTGTCTTCATCTGCCTTTGAGTAGAAACATTGTTCAGTGGTAGAAGGATTCATATCAATAACATAAATGTTTCCCTTCCTTGGTGCAATCAGTACCACCTTTCCATCTCTGTTGAATATGGTGCCTTGTGAAATATCAAATAAAACCTTGAAGCCATCATCACACAGTTGACTAACACTGATCAGGTTATATTTCAAACCGTTCACATATGCAACACGTGTGAATTTGACTTGACCATTATTCACCACACCATATCCCTCAGTTTTCCCATTACCATCATTTCCAAAAACTATTGAGGCCCCTCTTGCACCCTATATTCCTCTAGCAGGGTCTGATAACCAGTCATGGTTCGGCCAGCAGCACTGTCCAGAAACCATATATTCTTCTTTCAGTCTCCCTGCACACAAACAAAGATTAGTTTTTTGGGAACCCATCTCTGGATGGGTTCACTAGACTCTCCCTTAGCAGTCTCAGATTTCTTTGGTTCATAAGGAACAGAAGGATCAAAGGGGATTTCAGTCATTATTTCAGATGACAGAAAAATAGTTGGTTTGATGGGGTTTTCAACCTTTTTCTTTTCAGATTTCTGCTTGATTTGCTTAGAAAAAGGTTTTGTATTTTGTTTAGGTTGAAGAGGAGGAGTTTCAACATTTTTTAAACGTGCATTACAACTCTGCACTTGTCTAGCCAATAGTTGAAATTGACTTTCTAACCTTAACAAAATTGATTCTTCATTAGACACCTGAGCCTTACCTGAATCTGAGGTAGATGGCTCAGTGGGGGAGAAATTTTTCTTCTTCTTTAGGTCGTTAGGAACCTTAGATGAAGTCTGAGGGGATGGCTTTTTGGATTTAGCCTTCCTTTCTGAAACAGTTGTCTGAGCTATTTCAGATTTACCCTCAGATTGTTTGGGCTTTATTAGTTACAGTTTTCTGCTTGCCAACTTTAGGAAAAATGATTTCAGGCTTTATTTCCTTTGGAAGTGCATCTAAATCAGTGATTATGGATGCCAAATGAAGATCACCAGACTCATATGCTGCTCTTTGTGATGCAAAAGATTTTTAATTGCAGCATCTGGCCTTGGTGCTTTCATCCAAGATTTAATAATTGCTTGTTCTTTTTCAAGGATGGATTTTAATTCTTCTTTTCCAATTCTAAAGTTGCAACCATAGACTGATAACTTTTTAGAGCCAAATGAACATCTTTCAGTTCTTTCAGTCTGGCATGACTGGCGTTCAGTTCAGAAGCATTATTTTCAAACATTTTTAGGCTTTCTGAACGCACTGTCTCAACAAATGAGATGTCAGCCTCTAAAAGAACCAAAAGGTCCAGTTTGTGTTCCTTATTCTTTTCAAAGCCAAAATTACTGACCTTTTTCATTACAATATCCACCCAGCGACCAGATCAAATTATGTCATGCTAGTCTTACCATTGACCAAGTGGTATTGATATTATTTATGGTTGGATATTATGGTTTGACATA
>CM067172.1:5502486-5562282 GCA_034093135.1 Erigeron breviscapus | reverse complement strand
GATTTATTGTTTTTAACCAACTCCTTACTCTTCCAGAGTCTGATGATAATTTCCGGTGTGAATTGATAGGTTACTCGCAAGGGTCGTTTTCTTTTTACGATGGAAAGGATAGATTACTTATCTATAATCCATCAATTAGAAAATCCGTTTTTATACCTGTCCCTTGTGACTACGCTCGAGCTTGTGATTTTTGTTTCACGGTGATTTGTAATGCTATCGAGCCTACGGTTTTCTATACTACTACCGTGCTTAAGGTTTACACTACTACTGAAGAACAGGTACAGATTTATTCATTATCCACCGGGGCTTGGAGAACTGTTTCTTATACTCAGGAAGTGACAGATAAGTTTATTTACTGGATGGCTTATGATTGGAATGGTTCAAAAAAGTATGATTGGAATGGTTCAAAAAGTATGTGATTATGTCATTTGATATCACTAGTGAATAATTAACTGAATTATGCCTCCCACCTGCTTTAGCATCATCACGAAACACTTCTTTGGAGTTATCTAAGCTTAAGGAGTCCCTTGTTGTGCTTGAAACCAATGCAAGGCAAACACAAATGAATGTATGGATGATAGAGTCGGGTGGTGTTGAAAACTCATTCACAAAGTAATTCACTGTCAACTTACTATTGTTGCCACCAAACCGAGAAAGATATTGGGGTATCCTGACAAAAGTGCTTGGATTCACAAAAGATGGCCAACCTATATTACAAGTGAGGGAGGGTCCTCATATATGGAAAGTTTTTTTTATGCACCTGACTCGAAAAGCTTCTTATATGTTGGGAAATATTGTGCGAAGCTTGCAGGCTCGTACACGGAAACACTATTGTTGCTTGACTACTGATATTTTTCTTATATGTTGTTTATGACATGCACTTATTGGGTGATGGCAAAGTCTCGAACTTACATTTAGCTGAGGCAAGCAAGGTATGAAACTTTTACCGTGGCAGCAACAGCGAGGTCAACTCTTCAACATACTTTCTAATGAAACGCGTGTGAAACATTAACCAAAAGTCATTGGGGCTCATTGTTGGTTTCAAAGTATGAGTATTGAAGTGCTTAACAGTTTTATGTGAAAGACTTGTTAAATCTCTTAATAAGATGATATTTGGTAGAAGGAAACTGGATTTTATTGTCATGTTTATATTTAGAACATGGTAAATTGATGATGCACTTCTTTATGGTCCCAGTTAATCGTTCAAGTTATTATGTTTAGTAATTAATTTTGTTTCTCTAGTCATGGCTCTTCTACCTTGTTAGCTTTAAATTATAGATTAGTGCTTGTTTGTAACTATGTAAATAGATTTGTCCTTGTGGTTAATCTTGATTATAAGGAAGGTTGTTAGAATAATTAACCAAGGACTATCTTGTAATTAGGGAGGGGGTTTAATGCAAATGTCAAGCCTATATAAACCCCACCCCATCCATTGTAAGGTTACACCTTTAATAAGATTTTTTCTCCCATTCTCTCTCTAACTCTCTCTCACACACATAATCACTATTCACGATTTAGCCATTGTTTACATTTGGTATCAGAGCAAAATCACAACTTGTGTTAGATCCATTGCTTGATTTTGTTCATTTTTGCTAAATTGTGTTTTCCCCACTTTACCGAAAAATCCAATCTTTACCCTCTTAACATGTTAAAGTTTCCTCCTTTTTAGTTTTATTCCACTCATTACCTTCCTATAATCATCCTCAAGAAGTTTCAAATCCCAATTCAAAACCAATGGCTTGAAATTGAAATTTTAGCTTTCTGATCTGAAATCCGGTTTTCATTTTCCTTTGAATTTCAGTTGTAAAACCGGCTTTCCTTCCGGTTTTCCTTCCGGTATTCCTTCCGGTTTTCAATTTGGTCATTGTTATATTCCAACATATCTGGTTTACACCAAAACCGATATTTGTACTAAAATTCATCACTTCCCAACTCGTCATATTATCCAACCATTTCATCGAAAACCGGATTTATTAAGGAATTTTATGAATCCCGGTTTTAGTTAAGAT
Source organism: Erigeron breviscapus (assembly GCA_034093135.1). Lineage (NCBI taxonomy): Eukaryota > Viridiplantae > Streptophyta > Magnoliopsida > Asterales > Asteraceae > Erigeron > Erigeron breviscapus. The sequence goes on along the minus strand of CM067172.1, from coordinate 5,560,273 downwards.
TTTTCTGAAAACCGGATTCTGTGAAGCATTGTGACTTTAATTAACATTGTGTGTGAAAATACCTGGTTTATCCCAAAACCGGTATTTGTTCTTCATTTCTTCACTTTTCCAGTCGAAACTCTACCCGTTGTCTCCATCGAAAACCGGATTTTCTATATATTTTACCATTACCGGTATTTGTATAGATTTTAACCAAAACCGGTTTTATTATAGTTTAAATACCTGGTTTACACCAAAACCGGTATTTGTGCTTTATTTCTTCAATTTTGTGAAGAGTCATTCTGTCCAAATTTCAAGACGAATACCGGATTTAGAACATAGTTTCTGAAAACCGGTTTTCCATACATTTTCTGAATACCGGATTTAGTATACATTTACTGAAAACCGGTTTTTCTTCACATTTTAGCAGAATGTCGATTTCTGATTCATTGATTCTCGGTTCTGATTCAAGACCTCCTGTTCTCTATCGTGGATCATATCCACAATGGAAAAAACGATTTTTGGACTGGATCGAAAGACAACCTCTGGGAGATGACATTAAAACTTCTTATGAAGAAGGCCCTGCTGTTCATGTCAATCCAGTAACCAAAGAACTGATTCCAAAAGAAAGTTGGAGCACATCTCAAAAGAACCGCACTCAGGCTGATAATCTTGCAAGATCTCATCTCTACATGGCTCTTCCCAACGATATTTATTCGAACGTTGACTCTTACGAGACAGGGAAAGAGATATGGGACGAAATTGAAAAACAGCTGCAAGGTTCTGAGGTGTCCTCCACAATCAGGTTATCCAATGTTCTTGATCTGTATGAGTCATTCAGGCAAGAGAAGAGCGAAACGTTGGAAGAAGCGTACACACGTTTCTGTAACGTGATCAATGAACTCAGGAAGAATGCAATCAAGAAGACTGACTTGGAACTCAACATCAAATTTCTGAGAAATCTCCATGAAGAATGGCACGTTTTTGGTGCTCAACTCAATCAGCAAGACGAATTTGGAAAACTCTCTATTCATACCTTGTATGAGAAGTTGAAGATCAACCTACGCACTGTCCAAAAGCAACAAATGAAGACTGAAGGAAGCTCCTCATCGGATCCACTTGCTCTTGTTGCTGACCCCCCCAACCCCAGCCACCCGCACCCCCCCCCCCCCCCGCCCCCCCCCCCCCCCCCCAGCCCCCCCACCCCACCCCCCCCCCACACCCCCCCCCCCCCACCACCCCCCCCCCCCCCCCCCCCACACACCCCCCACCAACCCCCCCCACACGACCCCCCCCCCCCGCGCCGCGCACCCCACCCCCCCCCCCCCCCAAACACCCCCCCCCCCCAAAAAAAAACAAAAGAAAACAAACAAACAGGAAAAAAAACAAAATGGGGAGGGAAGGCGGGGAAAGGGGAAGGAAAGGAAAAGAGAACGTTGAGAAACAGAGGGGGAAAGAAAAGAGGGAAAAGGGAAGTAGAATGGGGGAGGAAACCCGGGCGGGATCGCCCCCCCAGCCGAGGGGCCGCGGGAAGGGGGGTTGGAGGGGGAGAAATAGTGGGGCGGGAAAGAAGGGGAAGAAAAAAACCGAGGGGGGGAAAGAAGAGGAAAGAGGGTGAAAGAAGGGAGGGTGGGGGGGAGAGGTTGTCCACGCTCAGTTACGCCCTGAGAGGGGGGTGAGGGGGAACAAAAGGGGGGTGAGCGGAAAGGGTCAGAGGGGAGAGGAGGGGGAAGGAGAAAGGGAGGAGGGAGGCTCGAGGGGAGGATAAAGAAGGGTAAGGAGGAAGGGTGTGAAAGAGGGGGGATAAAAGGGAGGGGAAGGAAGAGGGAAAGGGGGTGAAGGGGAGAGGGGCGCCCCGGCGGTCCCCCCCCTCGCCCCCCTCCCCCCCCCACCGCCCCCTCACCCCGGCCCGCCGGGGCGCCGGTGGCACCGACACCGACCGACCACCCCACCCACAAAACCCCCCCCCTCTCCCCCCCCCCCCCAAAATGGGGGGAGGGGGGGAGGGGAAAAAAAGAGGAGATGGGAGAAGAGTGGGGGTGGAGGATAAAAGAGGCAGAAAAGAAGAACAAGAAGGGGGCGCCACCCCGCGAACAGAAAAAGAGGGGAGGTGATGGGGAGGTGAGAGGAAGGAGAAGAGGGGGGGGATGGGAAAAAAAGCGAGGGAGAGGGGGAGGGTGGGGAAGAACGCGAGGGAAAAGGGGTGAAGGGGGGGGGATAGAATAGAGGAAAGGAAGGGGGGGGGAAAGGGAGAGGAGGGGGGGGGAGAGGAGGACGAAGGAAGTGGAGAGGGGGGTGAAAGGGGGGAGAGGAGAGGGAGGTAAAAGGGGTGAAGGGGGGGGTGTAAAAGGGGGGGAGATGGGGGGAAGGAGGGGAAGGGGAGGATAGGGGGGAGGGTACGGTGCGAGGTGGGAAAGGAGGAGGGGGGGAGGGTGGAGAGCAAGAGGAAGGGGGGGGGGGGGGGGAGGTTGGGGAGGGGAGAGATGGGGGGTGGGTACCACCGCGGGCCGGGGTGTGATTGAGCACACCGGCGGGGACAATAGGGGTTATGGGGGGGGGAACGGTGGGGAAGGTGTGGTGGGGTAAGGAGCGCAACCCAACCCCGCCGAGAGGAGGGGGGGGGTGGGGGGGGGAGTGAGGTTAAGTGTATTGGTGGAAAGAGCCCGGTGGAGAGAAAAGGAGAGGGAGGTAGTTGAAGAGTGGGGGGAAGCTGGGAAGAACATAAATGAAGGGAGGGACCTTGGGGGAAAGCGGGCGGTGGGGGGGAGATGAGAGGAGGGCATTTTAGGACTAGGGGGCAGGCGAGGGGCTCCCGCACCAGCCCCGCCCCCCCAGACCCCCCCCCCCGCCATAAACCCCCCCGTAGCCCCCCCCCAGCCCCCGACGCCCGGGGGAAAGAATGTGAAATGTTTTGGGGGATATGAGGTGGTGAGAAGGAGTAAGGAGTATTGGTAAGAAAGGGATGTAGTAAGGGGGGGAGGGGTGGGGATGTAGTTGGGGTGGAGGATAGCAGCAAGGAGGAGGTAGAGCGTAGGGGGATAGTCAGGGGGGGGAAGGAAAAGAAAAGCATGGGGGTGCGTGTACCGGGAGTAGTGAAAAGTATCCCGGCCCCCCTCACCACACCTCCCGCCTTACCGCGCCCTAGTCAATAGAGTGATGGGTGGGGGGGATCCCCCCGCCCCCCACCCGCGCGCACCAGGAAGGGTGGGGATGAGTGCAAGGAGTGTGTAGGACGCAACGCGCATCCCTCGTGGGTAGGGGGAAAAGGTGGAGGCGGGTGTGGTCGGAGCGAGGCGTCTTGGAGGGACGGAGGGGAGAGGGTTGGGAGGGGGACCCACACACCCCACCCCCTCGGAACGGAATAAGGACGGGTGGGGCATGGGGGAGAGGTAGGGGGGGTGACCCGGGCGGGGCCCCCGGGCGCTCGCCCCCTCCGGCCCCGCGTGACACAGCGCCCGCGGACCGGCCCCCAAACCCCGTACCACCCCGCTACCCGCCCCGGGGGCGTACCAGCACTGCGGCTCCGCGGGTTGGTGGATGGGGGGGGAGGGGGGGTGGGGTGGGGTGTGGGGGGGGGGGGGGGGGGGGGGGGGGGGGGGGGGGGGGGGGGGGGGGGGAGTGAGGCTGAGGGGCATGGGGTAAGGCGGGTGGTGGAATTCTACGTGGGCGGCAATGAAGGGGGAGTGGGGTAAGGGGGAGGCCGCCCCGCCCCTCCCCCCTCCCACCCCACACCTATGGGTCAAGAAGGAGAGAGTGATGGGGGGGGAGGTTGAGTGTTGTAGAAAGCGGGGGGAAAGGGGGAAGTTGGAGGCGAGGGGGGGATGAGACAGGGAACGGGTGTCAGAGGGGAGAGGGGGGGAGGAGGTAGGGGGGTGGGGGACCCACACGGGCGGCCCCCAGCCCCACGGGACGGTCCCCCCCCGCGCCCGGCCCCCCCGCCCCCCCCCCCGAAAGGGGGATAGAGGGGGAGGGGTAGGGGAGGGGTGCCCACCCCAACCCCCCGACGCTGTGGAGGGGGGGGAGGGGGATGGGGTTGAGGTTGAGGAGGCCCCTCCCGCCCCCCCCCCGGCGGTGGGGAGTCTAGAGGGTTGGGCGTGGGAAGGAGGAGTGGCTGGGGTGAGGAGGGGGATTGATGGGGTTGGTTGAGATTGAGACGGGGGGGGGGGAGGAGTGGGGGAGGTGTGACGAGCGGGAGGGGAGGTAGAACAGGGGAGGGGATCCGTGGGGGGAGGGGGAGGGGCCGCCCCCCCCCCACCCCGCCCCGCCCCCCCCCCGCCCCCGCCTCCGACGCCACGGATGGGTTGAAAGGGGGTCCTGGGAGGAGAGGGGTGGGGTGTAATGCTGCGAAGCGGAAGGGGAGGAGCGTTGTGGGAACGATGGGTTTTGGGAGCGGTTAAATAAGTGGGTTAGGGGAGATGGAAGGGGGTATATCGGGCCCCCCCCCCCCCCCCACCCACCCCGGCCCCCCCCCTCCCCTGGGGGGGGGGGCATCGATCCACTTGCTCTTGTTGCTGACAGAAAGCCATCCAGATTTTCAAGGAAAAATGTTGTTGAGGCTGCTGATGATGAGGAATCAAGTGACACCAGTGACCCAGATATGGACGACAAAGAAAAGGAAATGTATAAGGACTTGGCCTACTTCACAAGAGCCTTCAAGAAGAAATTTTTCACAAAGAAACCCACAAACAATCAACTTCGCACTTCATCTGTATCTTCCTATGTCAAGAACTCACAAGCTCCAAAACTTGACAACCACTACAACCATGCTGGTGGGGAAAGGAAGTATGAAGCTCCTAAGAAGTTTGAGAAGAGGGTCCTTGAGAAGAAGACCGACGAGAAGAAGTGCTACAATTGTGGTCTGACTGGTCACTTTGCTATTCACTGCACCAAACCTCGTCAAAAGAACTCCACTTACTACCAGAACAAGCTCTTGTTGGTGAAACAACAAGAAAGTGGTATTGCTCTTCTTGCAGAAAACGACGAATGGTTGCACCTGTCTGATGAAGAGACTGAAGAGCTTGCTGCAAATGTATGTTTCATGACAAAGATCAAGCGATCAAAGGAACTTGAAGATGGTGGTAGTAGTTCTGAATCTGATGATGATGAGGTTTGTACTATTCCCAAACGTGAACTTGATGACTACATGAACAAAGCTGTCGAAACAAATAAATCTTTGATAATTGAGGTTACTAATTTAACTGAATCTTTGCAAGAAAGAGAAAAACTTTTGTCTGATTTTCAAACTATGCATGAAAAACTTCAAAAAGATTTTAATGAATTGACAGCTAATCAGTCCTCTATTTCCTTTACACCTTCTTCTGTGCTGCAACTTGCAAATCAAGAACTTGAAACCAAAGTTTTTGAATTAAAAAGGACCATCAAAGAGATGCAAATTGCTAAGTCCAATGAAACGCTTCGAGCAAATGCTTTGGCTGAAGACATTGAGTCCTTCAAACTTAAGCTAAAAGAGTCAAACCCGGCTTTGAAAGAATTAGAAAACAAAATTTCTGATTTAAACTATGCTTGCTACATAAAAGATTCAAATAATCAACAACTTGATAAGAAAATTGACCAACTCAAAGAAGACATCAAATTTTATCAAGAAAAGGTTTATAGGATCGATCGATCCAATAAACAAATCTTTTTAAACAAGCCTAAAGATTTTGAATATGGGTTGACTCAAGGGTTAGGGTTTGATAATCCAAAGAATTTGCTCAAAGCACAACGGGAAATTCCATCTCTGTATGACGCCGATTTAATGAGGTATGGCATGACAACCCAATTTGTGAGACCAAGTTATGGTGATATTGAGACAGATTATTATCTAGCAAAATGTGCTATTCAATGCAATTATGATCAAATTAATGAGTCAAATGATCTTTTTAATCTCCCACTTGTTCCAAAAAGAAAAACTCACTCGGTTACTATTGTTGAACTTGATGAAACCTCGAGTGACCAACAACTTGAGGTTCTTTCTAATGAGTTTAAACAAGTAGAAGACAGTTCTGGTCCAACACCTGCTTCTGCTAGACCATACATTCCACAAAGTGTTTTGGAAAAACAAATTGAAGATCTAAAAAGAACACTGGCTGAACAACAAATTTTGATAGATAATCTAATGTCTCAAAATCACTGTAGCAAAGTTGTGCCAGTTGTCCCTACCACACCATCTGGTGTTGTTTATGATTGTGCTGAACCAAATTGCTCTGCATGTGAAGATATCATGTCCTCTTCTTCTCTTTCCTATATTTCTGCATGTGATCTTGTTGATGCTGCTGTTCAAACTGAATGGCATTCTGTTAAGTCAAATAACGCTTCAATCCAAACAGACCTTGACATTCCCAATGATGTGAACCCAATGGACCCCCAAATTTACTTGGATGAGATTCTTGCATTAAAACTTGAATTAGAAAAGGAACGGTGTCTAAATAAGGAAATTTTTGATGATGTTCATGATTCTGCTCAAAAAGATTGTGAACACGAAATTGAAAAAGATCAGTTCTTTCCAAACATTTTTGATACTAAACCTTTCAACTTCTCTGAAGAAACCCAAACTTACTTGAATGATTTGGATACTTTGTCTAAAAAGTTTGAAAACGAAAGAGAACAACGATTGAATGTACTCGCTGAACTTAATAAAATTAAGATGGAAGTGGCGTACAAAAATATTGTTATTCAAGCTTTCGCAGATAATAAGATCGAAAAAGCTTCAAATTTACTCAAGGGAAGTCATTCTCCAGTCAAATTAAGTAACTTAAGTCATTCTAAGTTGTCAAATGAAACTAATGCATCAATCCCATCCAAGGAAATTCCTTGTCCCAAAGACCCAAAAGTCCCAAGTGTGACTTTGGAATCCAAACCTAAAGGCAAATATTCCAAAATGAATTTTTCAAATCTTCCTAATCTAAATAATTTTTTAGAAGAAGATCATTCGTATGATCCTGATTTTGAAAAACAATTTGTTCAAAAGGAAGAAAAAGTTGAATTTTCATTCAAAAGGATTCCAAGATCACACTCTAAGACTTACACCAAGTTTCAAAGACCAAAGCCCTATCGTGTACCCAAAGCTTCTACAACACCGAAGAACCCTACCCCAAAACCCAAACTCAATAAGATGAAACACCATACTGGTAGTACTCAGGCTCCTGTTCAACCTCGATATCACAGGTATTCTAGCTCTCCTAAGCAATCTACAGTTTCAACTAAGAACGTCCTAAAGGTATTTAGAGATAATGCTGTAGGAATAGTTAGATATCAAGATCAGTATGGTTGGTTTTCTCCCACGTACAAAAAGCAAACTCCACCTGCCAAAAGGACCACCCAGAAGAAACATGTCAATAACACACAGATTTCCACTAACTTTAAAACTGTTTCTGTTTCAGGTCACGTGTGCTTAAATTGTCAAAGTAAATGGCTTCCTAAGGATAGATACTTTCATGCTACTAGGACAGTCAAGCTTGCTGGAAATGCTACACCTGTAAAACAAGAGTGGATAGTTCGTAGACCTAGTGCTATAGATCAATCACATGCTTCTAGGACTAGTCCATCTTGTTTTTAAAACCCTGTAATGACTATTTTGTTCTGTAATTCGTTGTGTTAATTTTGAACTAAGTTTGTGTGTTTACTTGCTTTCAATAAAATCCCATGATGGATTGTGTGTTTGTTCATTGTATGTTTAAATGTTGATGTTTTTCTTAAGTCTTCGTTTGTCCGTTTCTTACTTGTTTTTTTTTTTTTACATATATTTTTTTGATTTTTTTTTTTTTTTTTTTTTTTTTTTTTTTTTTTTTTTTTTTTTTTTTTTTTTTTTTTTTTTTTTTTTTTTTTTTTTTTTTTTTTTTTTTTTTTTTTTTTTTTTTTTTTTTTTTTTTTTTTTTTTTTTTTTTTTTTTTTTTTTTTTTTTTTTTTTTTTTTTTTTTTTTTTTTTTTTTTTTTTTTTTTTTTTTTTTTTTTTTTTTTTTTTTTTTTTTTTTTTTTTTTTTTTTTTTTTTTTTTTTTTTTTTTTTTTTTTTTTTTTTTTTTTTTTTTTTTTTTTTTTTTTTTTTTTTTTTTTTTTTTTTTTTTTTTTTTTTTTTTTTTTTTTTTTTTTTTTTTTTTTTTTTTTTTTTTTTTTTTTTTTTTTTTTTTTTTTTTTTTTTTTTTTTTTTTTTTTTTTTTTTTTTTTTTTTTTTTTTTTTTTTTTTTTTTTTTTTTTTTTTTTTTTTTTTTTTTTTTTTTTTTTTTTTTTTTTTTTTTTTTTTTTTTTTTTTTTTTTTTTTTTTTTTTTTTTTTTTTTTTTTTTTTTTTTTTTTTTTTTTTTTTTTTTTTTTTTTTTTTTTTTTTTTTTTTTTTTTTTTTTTTTTTTTTTTTTTTTTTTTTTTTTTTTTTTTTTTTTTTTTTTTTTTTTTTTTTTTTTTTTTTTTTTTTTTTTTTTTTTTTTTTTTTTTTTTTTTTTTTTTTTTTTTTTTTTTTTTTTTTTTTTTTTTTTTTTTTTTTTTTTTTTTTTTTTTTTTTTTTTTTTTTTTTTTTTTTTTTTTTTTTTTTTTTTTTTTTTTTTTTTTTTTTTTTTTTTTTTTTTTTTTTTTTTTTTTTTTTTTTTTTTTTTTTTTTTTTTTTTTTTTTTTTTTTTTTTTTTTTTTTTTTTTTTTTTTTTTTTTTTTTTTTTTTTTTTTTTTTTTTTTTTTTTTTTTTTTTTTTTTTTTTTTTTTTTTTTTTTTTTTTTTTTTTTTTTTTTTTTTTTTTTTTTTTTTTTTTTTTTTTTTTTTTTTTTTTTTTTTTTTTTTTTTTTTTTTTTTTTTTTTTTTTTTTTTTTTTTTTTTTTTTTTTTTTTTTTTTTTTTTTTTTTTTTTTTTTTTTTTTTTTTTTTTTTTTTTTTTTTTTTTTTTTTTTTTTTTTTTTTTTTTTTTTTTTTTTTTTTTAAATGAATTTTTCAAATCTTCCTAATCTAAATAATTTTTTAGAAGAAGATCATTCGTATGATCCTGATTTTGAAAAACAATTTGTTCAAAAGGAAGAAAAAGTTGAATTTTCATTCAAAAGGATTCCAAGATCACACTCTAAGACTTACACCAAGTTTCAAAGACCAAAGCCCTATCGTGTACCCAAAGCTTCTACAACACCGAAGAACCCTACCCCAAAACCCAAACTCAATAAGATGAAACACCATACTGGTAGTACTCAGGCTCCTGTTCAACCTCGATATCACAGGTATTCTAGCTCTCCTAAGCAATCTACAGTTTCAACTAAGAACGTCCTAAAGGTATTTAGAGATAATGCTGTAGGAATAGTTAGATATCAAGATCAGTATGGTTGGTTTTCTCCCACGTACAAAAAGCAAACTCCACCTGCCAAAAGGACCACCCAGAAGAAACATGTCAATAACACACAGATTTCCACTAACTTTAAAACTGTTTCTGTTTCAGGTCACGTGTGCTTAAATTGTCAAAGTAAATGGCTTCCTAAGGATAGATACTTTCATGCTACTAGGACAGTCAAGCTTGCTGGAAATGCTACACCTGTAAAACAAGAGTGGATAGTTCGTAGACCTAGTGCTATAGATCAATCACATGCTTCTAGGACTAGTCCATCTTGTTTTTAAAACCCTGTAATGACTATTTTGTTCTGTAATTCGTTGTGTTAATTTTGAACTAAGTTTGTGTGTTTACTTGCTTTCAATAAAATCCCATGATGGATTGTGTTTTTGTTCAGTTGTATGTTTAAATGTTGATGTTTATTATATGCTTTCGTTTGTCTTTCTCTTACTTGTTATTTCAATAAATGTGATTGCGTGATGACTCCCTAACCTTTTATGGACCCAGTCTGAGTGGGTACCTAAACCCTTACTTCCTAATTTTACAGGAATTTCTCATCTGTGTCTGGTATGTCGACTCCGGATGCTCTAGACACATGACTGGTGATAAATCCCTGCTTAAGAACTTTGTTGAACGTTTCATGGGAACAGTGAGATTTGGAAATGATCATCTTGCTCCCATTCTTGGCTATGGCATCGTCGTCTCTCTCATCTTAATTTCCATACAATTAATACCCTTGTTGATAAACAACTCGTCGATGGCCTTCCTGATTTCAAGTATGACATACACCATGTTTGTTCTGCATGTTCAATTGGAAAACTCAAGCGAGCGTCACATAGACCAAAGAAGCATCTCAGCACTGATGCTCCTCTTCATCTCCTTCACATGGATTTGTGTGGCCCTATGCGTGTCCAAAGCATTCATGCAAAACGATACATTCTTGTCATTGTTGATGATTACTCTCGCTACACTTGGGTCTATTTTCTTCGTGAAAAGAGTGAGGCACCTCACGTAATCACTGATTTCATCAAGAGGACACAAGTAAATCTTCAAATCTCTGTTAGGATTGTTCGTTCTGATAATGGTACCGAATTCAAGAACGCTACTCTTGGATCGTTCTTCTCTTCCATCGGTATCACTCATCAATTTTCAGCTGCACGAACACCTCAACAAAATGGAGTAGTTGAGAGAAGAAACCGAACTCTTGTTGAAGCTGCTCGCACTATGCTTGCTCATTCTAGATTACCACCAAATCTATGGGCTGAAGCCATTGCAACTGCCTGCTTTACTCAGAACAGATCGATTATCAACAAGAGGTTTGACATTACTCCTTATGAAGTCATCAACAAGAGAAGACCAAATGTGAACTATTTTCATATTTTTGGGTGCGTCTGTTATGTCTTGAATGATAGAGACAACCTTGGAAAGTTTGAGCCAAAAGGGGACGAAGGTTATTTTGTTGGTTATTCAAGAGAATCCATTGCCTATCGTGTCTATAACCGTCGAACCAAACAAATTGTAGAGAGTATGAATGTTAAAGTTCAAACCGAAGATGGTGTTGATATTCTCACTGGTTCACGAGATAACAACTTGTTCACCATTGATCTCAACAATATTCCAACTCCATCTTCCAATATTTGTCTTCTATCTAAAGCTTCCGCACAGCAATCTTGGCTATGGCATCGTCGTCTCTCTCATCTTAATTTCCATACAATTAATACCCTTGTTGATAAACAACTCGTCGATGGCCTTCCTGATTTCAAGTATGACATACACCATGTTTGTTCTGCATGTTCAATTGGAAAACTCAAGCGAGCGTCACATAGACCAAAGAAGCATCTCAGCACTGATGCTCCTCTTCATCTCCTTCACATGGATTTGTGTGGCCCTATGCGTGTCCAAAGCATTCATGCAAAACGATACATTCTTGTCATTGATGCTGACTCTGATGATGCAGAATTTGTCCTCCCAGATGAACCAAGCTTTGAACAAGTAGCTGAACAACATTCTCCAGGCTTTATCAATCCTGATGAAAATAATGCACCTGCTGATCCACTTCCTCACTCAAGGAAATGGTCTCGCTCCATGCTTCCTCATCCTCCCACTCAAATCATTGGAGATCCAAACGCTGGCCCAACCACACGTGCTGCCTCTGCAAATGAATGTTTATTTGTCAACTTCTTAAGCATGGTTGAACCCAGTAATGTCAATGAGGCTCTTCATGACCCGGATTGGGTAAAAGCCATGCAAGAAGAGCTATCTCAGTTTGAGCGCCTTGAAGTATGGAAACTTGTTCCTAATCCTTACACTCATAAAGAACCAATCAAGACAAAGTGGATTTTCAAAAACAAGAAAGATGAGAATGGAGTTGTTGTTAGAAACAAGGCTAGATTGGTTGCCAAAGGCTTTTCTCAACAAGATGGTGTTGACTATGATGAGACGTTTGCTCCTGTTGCCCGCATTGAAGCCATTCGAATCTTCCTGGCTTATGCAGCATTCAAAAACTTCACGGTTTATCAAATGGATGTCAAGTCTGCCTTTCTGAATGGAGTACTGAAAGAAGAAGTCTATGTTGGTCAACCCGAGGGCTTTGTGGATTCTAAGCGACCAAATCATGTCTACAGGTTAGACAAGGCTTTGTATGGCCTCAAACAGGCTCCTCGAGCGTGGTATGATGCTTTGTCTGCCTATCTATTACAATCTGGATTTAGTAAAGGTACAATCGACACTACTTTGTTCATCAAACGTCAAGGTAGTGACATTCTTTTAATCCAAATTTATGTAGATGACATAATTTTCGGGTCCACAAATCCTAAGTACTGCAAAAACTTTTCTGCATTAATGGTCAAACATTTTGAAATGAGCATGATGGGAGAATTAAACTTTTTTCTTGGCCTTCAAGTCAAACAAATGTCAAATGGTATTTTTATCTGTCAAAATAAATACATCTCTGACATGTTGAAAAAGTTCGATATGTTTAATTGTCAACCAATTGGCACTCCCATGGAATCTCGAACTAAAATTAATGCTGACCTTAATGGAAAACCTTACAATCAAAAACTTTATCGCAGTATGATAGGATCCCTCATGTACTTAACTGCAAGTAGACCGGACATTATGTTTGCTACATACATGTGTGCTAGATTTCAGGCAAACCCTATGGAGAGTCATGCTCAATCGGTTAAGCGTATCTTTAGGTATCTTAAGGGTACTATGAACCTTGGTTTATGGTATCCGAAAGATACCGGTTTCGAACTAACCGCCTACTCAGATGCAGACCATGCGGGGTGTAAGTTGGATCGCAAAAGTACGTCAGGGAGTGTGCAGTTCCTTGGAGACAAGTTGGTTGGTTGGTCTTCAAAGAAACAAAGTTGTGTCTCCACATCCACTGCTGAAGCTGAGTATGTCGCAGCTGCTAGTTGTTGCTCTCAAGTTTTGTGGATGAAGACTCAACTCTCTGACTATGGGTTCCAGTATGACAGAATACCCATCTATTGTGACTCCAAAAGTGCCATTGCAATCTCTTGCAACCCTGTTCAGCATTCTAAAACAAAGCATATTGATGTAAGGTATCACTTCATCAAAGATCATGTTGAGAAAGGTAATATTGAACTTTACTTTGTTCCAACTGACTACCAACTTGCAGACCTCTTCACTAAACCGTTGGATGAACAAAGGTTCAATTTCTTGAAAACCAAGTTGGGCATGCTTAATCTACAAACATAACTTCTTCCTTACCATGTATTCTGTGTTTGTTTTCTTGGTCAAACCATTGATGTGTGCTTCTGTGCTCTTACATGCAATGTTTGAGGGGGAGAACAAGGATAGAATGCATGATCTTAGGGGGAGTTTGTAGAATTTATCTGAGTTTGCATGTTCCTAGGGGGAGTTTGTATATATCTTTACTCATTGTATGTTCCTAGGGGGAGTTTGTAGAATTTATCTGAGTTTGCATGTTCCTAGGGGGAGTTTGTAGAATTTATCTGAGTTTGCATGTTCCTAGGGGGAGTTTGTAGAATTTATCTGAGTTTGCATGTTCCTAGGGGGAGTTTGTAGAATTTATCTGAGTTTGCATGTTCCTAGGGGGAGTTTGTAGAATTTATCTGAGTTTGCATGTTCCTAGGGGGAGTTTGTAGAATTTATCTGAGTTTGCATGTTCCTAGGGGGAGTTTGTAGAATTTATCTGAGTTTGCATGTTCCTAGGGGGAGTTTGTAGAATTTATCTGAGTTTGCATGTTCCTAGGGGAGTTTGTAGAATTTTCTGATTATGCATGATCTTAGGGGGAGTTTGTAGAATTTATCTGAGTTTGCATGTTCCTAGGGGGAGTTTGTATATATCTTCACTCATTGTATGTCCTTTGTGAAATTCTCTTTCCTTGCTTAATTTCCTTTTAAGTCATTAAAGCCATTTTTTCCTTAAACCATTTCTTTAAAAAAAAAAAAAAAAAAAAAAAAAACCGGAAGTCATACCCGGTTCTGACCACTATTTATAGCCGGTTTTGACCTTCAATTGACTTCCTTCGAAAAATTTCAAAGTTTTTAAATTCTTCTCAAAATCCAGTTTTTGAAAACCGGTTTTCAGCTATCTTGAAAATCATCTTTGTTTTACAAGTAATTTCTTCACAAATTCCGGTTTTCAATTTGAATACCGGTTTTCCAACTAAAATTCTTGAAAACCGGTTTTACATAATAAATTCTTCCTTCGAAATTTGAATACCGAATTTTGTTCTTCAATTCTTCATTACCGGATTTCAGGTATATTATTATCTATTTCCGGTTTTCATTTATTTCTTCATTATTTCCGGTTTTTACTTGTTTAAATCCGGTTTTAGTATTTTCTTTACTAATAACCGGTTTTCAATCCGGTTTTTAGTATTTTCTTTACTAAAACCGGTTTTCACTCATTAATTGTATACTTTGTGCTTATCTTTCCAGGGGTGATATATTTGTGTCTGTCTGACTTAGTTTTCATTACTTGTAATTCATTATAGCAGGTATAATCTCTTTTTCGATATTGTCTTTTCAATATACTTCAATTATATGTATATGCTTTGATTTGATAATGATCGTATGTGCTTTAAATACCTTACTTGTTTGAATGATTATGAATGCATTTATTTCTTTTTATTATTATTATCTGTGTTTGTTTTACTTGTGATTGTCTGTTACAAACAAGTGCATCGATACTTGGAATCCATCCAAGTATCTTGATGCTTTGTCAAAACCAGTTTTTGAAAACCGGTTTTCAGCTATCTTGAAAAATCATCTTTGTTTTACAAGTAATTTCTTCACAAATTCCGGTTTTTCAATTTGAATACCGGTTTTCCAACTAAAATTCTTGAAAACCGGTTTTATCATACTGTTTCTAAAACCCGGTTTTCACTTAACTTTTGTTTTTAAAAACCGGTTTTACAACATATTTTACTAAAAATTTTCATATTTTGATCAACCATCGAAATCTCATTTTCTTTCAGGGTTGTTCCTTAATGAAACCTTTCTTACACCAATTTTGTGAGTCCAATACTCTTTCTTGAACAACAATCCATGTTCAATGATCTATCAGACTCCACAAACATTTGTCCCTTTACATCTGTCCAAGTGTGCTTTGTTTTTCAAAATTCTATCTCTCAGTTTACTTAGGATGCATGGTATCGAACGCCTTGATGTTCTACCTATTGTGTGTCCTATTGGCAACTGAGTGATAAAACCTGTTTCATGTATTATTAATTTCTTAAAATTCTTTTCAATCTTACATTGGTTTTCCCCAAGAAGCAAGGTATCGAACGCCTTGTTGTACTGCCTTCGCATCTTCTGTGAAACACAGTGTACGATTAAATTTTCTTTTGAGTAAATTAACCTTGGAAACAATGTTTCCTATTCGTCTTCTTCTTAACCGCAGAATGAATTTCCTACAAGATGGTGCTACAGTAAACATGCCAAACAACTACCAGTTGATCATACCTTTTTCGTGTCACCATGGGATAATACCAGTTATACTCACATACCATCCTCTATATCATGTATTGACTGTAACTGCTCCGGGAATTGAAGAAGAACTATTGTTTCAAATGTGGAGAACCATCGAGTATATTTCTCCAAGAGGAAGATCGAGCACCCCGTACTTTCAATTTGAGCTTCTCACAACTGATGGATCAACTCAAGCATTCACATTCACGCTTGACGACTTCAGAAGAGCAATTGGCTTTCCCACAGCAGACTCTCGTCAGGGGGCCACAGAATTTGTCGATCCACCTCCAACTCGTGAGATGCTTGAACGAGTAAGAGAACTCGGATATAATGGTCCACTCACCTCAATTGGTGCTTTCAAGAAGAAAAATCTTCATCGTCTGTGGTATCCACTTTGCTCGATCATCAATTACTGCTTATCGCCGTCAAGAAAAGGACAAGAGGCGATCACATCCCAGACTTTGACATACTTATTTGCTATCGCATACGATGTTCACATCGACTTTGCTGCGGTTGCTTGGGATCATCTTCGTCAAAACGTTAAAGGGAAGTACAATGCAACTAAAAGGTATATACCTTTCATTCGTTTCCTGACTGTTATTCTTCAGGGAACACTGAACTCTCATGACAACATCCAACGCTTTCCTGCTTCCCACCGAATTCGCTTTCCTCGATATCAAACAGTGTATGGGAATTCCGGAGTTGAAAATATTCCGTTTATGCCGATTCCTGCTTCGCTTCTTCGCTTGGTGCCCCATGAGGATAGTGACCTCATGAACTACAGAGTGTTTCTAGGAGGGGGTATGGCTGCTCAACGCCGAGAGCCGCCTACCGCTCCCCCGCATAGGTCGCCTAGTGAGGGTCATAGGTCTAAGAAAAGAAAAGAGGGGTTAGTCGGAAAAGTGGCACCAAGCTCATCTGCACAATCCTCATCTACTTCCGCTCCACCGAAAAAGAAACAAAAAACCCATCACAAATCTAAACCAAAATCCAAACCTAAATCGAAAACACTTCTTGTTGATGAACCTTCACCTCCTCCTCATGATCAATCCTTCGAAATTCCTTCTCCTTTCACTTCATCTTCATCTGAATCCCATTCCTCTTCTTCATCTAAGCATAAATCGAAGAAAATTCGCAAAATAAGATTCAAATATTCAAAGACTCTTCCACCGATTGAGGAAGAGGCTCCATTAGAATCTCCGGAGAGACAAGGTGGTTTGGAGGGAGAGGTTGAAAAACATAATGGAGAGAATGAGAGGTCCGGGCTAGGGTCAGGGCATAAAGAAAAAGTTGGCCCTCCGATAGATGAACCACTTACTCGCTGGGATGACGACCTTAGGATAGAAGACGAGGACTCCCCACCCTCGCATTTTTCACCTCCTCGCCGCTCTGGATCCTCTCCACAGGATTCAGATGCATTATTGCACAGGCACCAACCTCGTCCACTATCGATTCCTCATTCGGAGGAATCCGATATTGAAGCTGCGGAGACTCTTGCCTCTCTCCCAACTTTTCTTCATGACACAATTGAGTCTAGCTCGCCTATTAGGTCACTGGATCTTGAACACGCACGTCCTTTGGACGATGCCAGAACATACAGAGAATTGGTTCGTGAACCTTTTCCAGGACCGTATGGAATACCTGTCGGTGCCATCATCAAGCAAGCACTGGATACAGGAGCTGCGGAGAAAAGCTTTGAGGAAGTTAGGCTCACCTGGCTTCCTCCTAGCCAATCTTCCAGTTTAACGGGCAATCCAGGGGATCCCGGAAGTCCCACCTACCGGAACATTGAGCAATCAATTCGTTCTGAAACAACCAATGTCGAGCATTCGCTTCATAAATCATTGGGAAGTCCTGCTGGTTCACAACCTCCAGGCCACAATGTAATCCTTCGGGAATCTACAGCTGTGCAAACGGGCAATCCAGGGGATCCCGGAAGTCCCACCTACCGGAACATTGTGCTGTGCGTTCGCGCAAAGCCAATTCGTTCTGCAACAACCAATGTAGAGCATATGCTACATAAATCACTGGGAAGCCCTGTTGGTTCACAACCTTCAGGCCGCACTGTAAACCTTATGGAGCCTACAGGTGCGACAACGACATCTACGTCGGTCATTCCTCCTCCTTCAATTAATCCGCCGCCAACCGAAGTGCTCCAGAAAGATAAAGGCAAAGCCATTGCCGCTCCTGAACCGTCGGACAGTGATAAGTCTGATAGCCCACCTGCAGCAGCTGAACGCTTGCACATTCCATATGATCTAGAAGAGCGTGCAGATATCATGGCTCTTGATGCTGCAGGACTACTCCACACCAGAAAAACACAAACTCAACCTCCACCAATACTCCCTCATAAATCTCCTTCACCTCCCCATTCATCTTCTTCTTCATACTCTTCGTCCTCCTCCGCTTCTCATCCAAATAAACTTCCTGGATCCATATCCACTGAAAACCGATCTCGTCTTGATTCCCTTTATGATGAACTACTTGCAACGCTTATCTCTCTCAACGGTCAGACAGATTCTTTTGATAAAGCAATTCAAGCATCAATTCAAGCCCGCTTTGATCATCATCATCTGGTAAATAACATAAAACAACAAAGAGAACAAGAAAAGTTTCTAGCCGATGCAGCACTTGAAGCGGCTCAGAAGAGAATAGTTGAACTTGAGGCCACTTGCAGGCAGGCTGTTGTTGTACAAAGACGTGATGATCCTGATGATCACGATCAACACGAGGGGGAGAATATTGATGAAAATAGTGAGAATGTTAGAGCCAGTGCTGCTACGGAAATTATAGATGACACAAATGTTGTGGATGATGCTCAATCAAGAGATCCTCCCCAAGATGTTGATATTGTAGAGCACGTGGATGATAATGTCGTGTTTGAGAATGATGAAAACACTGAAGAAGTTCGTATTGATGAATCCTTGATTCGAGCCAGTGCTGTTACTGATGTTGTTTGTGGCTCTGCTTTCCGTGATGATGCGCACTTTCAAGGATTACTTAGGGATCCCTTGATTATTGGTGAAGATTTTGGTGAAACAATGTTCCCTGAGTATGATCCTAGAGATAATGATCTAAGAGATGTTAATAATGATGATTCCTCTGATGATGATGATGCTCCTCCAGGCTTTGATACCTACCAATCCATTCCGCAACCAAACCCTGACCTCAACCAAATGAATCTTCGTAATTTAATTCACCATCTTAACAACCCTCATCTCCAAAACATCACCAGAGCTCCTATTGTTAGAATAAATGAAGGTGGGTTCAGAAAGAATGTCGAAAGAAAGATTGACTACCTCAGAATACCAACCAGACTCTTCAAATCCACCAAATTCCTTGAAGAAAAGGCTTATGAGATCTTCTCAAAGAAACAAGAGCTGAAAAATATCGATGTAGATGAATTACGAGCTAGGAGAGCTTATGATGCTGACCACCAAAGGGCTAAATATTTAAAGGATCTCATAGATGCCAAAAGCCATAAAGCTAACAAAGTGTGGAAGAATCAGTTCAAACTAAAGATTGTTGAGGTTGTCAGCATTCATTTCAAAGAATGGCGCAATCCCGGGTTTGCAAGACCCCCTGGCTTGATCTGGTTAATAGTAAGACGTGATGACAACCGTCGGTATATGTTTGGAGAAGCCAGGTTCAATCTATTGTCTGCTGATGATCTCATTTTTCTTCTCCATCACTTTGCTAACAGACTTATTCAGCCTAATCCAGAGAATCATGAAGCCTACTATGCTATTAAGAGATATTTGGATAGTCTTGTGTTGAGTCAAACTCAAAAGGACTTCCAATTGGCAGTGGAAAAGAAAAGAAAGAAAGTGAATCTCACCCTGCCTAATCAAAGAATTCCAGGAATCAATCTCGAGAACTTTAACACTGGAGCTGTTTTTGATAATCCTCGAGGGTTTGTATTTAAAAGCGATCAAGGGCATAAGATCTTTATAAGACTAGACGAACTCTCCAAGTATTCTGATGGCACTCTAAAGCAATGTTTGACTGTTTTTGAAAGTCTGGCTGAGTTCGAAGAGTCAGTGAAGGATAAGAAGAGATTGTTGAATGTGAGTAAAAAGATCAAAGCAAGATTGGATCACAGAAACAGAACAAGACAAATAATTGAGGCTAGACTTCCAAAAGAAAGAAAAGGAGTAATTCATGTACCAGAAGGTACTTGGGTCAGATATTCTCCTAACAATGAACAAGGTCCTCACAACATGCCTCCTGTCGATTTTGCTGACAACATCATTGAACCACCTAATCGCCCTGAAGATCCAAAATACCACTTTGTTCCTAAAAGGTTCTGGAAGGAGAATCATCACAAGTACAGAAAGCGAGCTTTCAAATCTCAATCTGCTCAACCTAACAAGCCTGAATCATCAACGAAGAAAAGAAATCGGAGACAGAGAAAGAGAAAGAGATCCAGAAAGTGATCGTTCACAAACAGCACTAAAGGGGGAGATTGTTAGCTTTAAATTATAGATTAGTGCTTGTTTGTAACTATGTAAATAGATTTGTCCTTGTGGTTAATCTTGATTATAAGGAAGGTTGTTAGAATAATTAACCAAGGACTATCTTGTAATTAGGGAGGGGGTTTAATGCAAATGTCAAGCCTATATAAACCCCCTCACCTCCCATTTGTAATTAACCTTTTGAATACAATTTACTTTCTCTCTTTCTCTCTCTAACTCTCTCTCTCACACACATATCACTATTCACGATTTAGCAAGTGTTTACATACCTCATGTCATTACACTAGTGTTGCATTCCTCGGGTCATTATAGTTGGGCAATAACATTCAGTTATGTGGTTATTTGTAATCTTTATGCTCGCTCATGATACATACATCTTCGACTTAAACATCTTGTGAATACTTTAGAATCAGAGTTATAGGCATCTGACACTACCTATTTGAAGGACCGATAACCACGAACCCCAACTGCTGAGAAGCCAAAGCAACCAGTATTATGCTTCATCACAGCAAGTGAGATGATATTTTAACCAGAAGTAACTCAAGCTTTTTGGGTTCCCCTTCTTCGACCAATAATGAGTATATCAAGTATTTTGGATCTTACAGCAATATTGTGGAGATCTGATATATTATCTACATGTTAATATATGTTGTGGAGATCTGATATATTATCTACATGTTAATATATGATATATCGATCAGATCAGCGAAACAGATTTGATGAACCTATGACTTTTCTTTAATTTTTCAGTTTAAACACATTATTTTGTACCGATTCTTTCAACCGCATACAAGTTTTTATGATTCTAGAATGAATTAGTAAGTTTTTTAGTTTTAAATTGAAAACTAATCTTTAGCATTATATAGTTTATGACAGTAACATCTTGAAATTCCTTAGATAACACTAGAGCAGTCAATCAGAGGTTTTGGACCCATTGAAGTGGTTGTCTTTTTGATTAATTTGTAGTTTTCGACCGATTGGAGGTTGACTTGTTTATCAATTAGACTGCTTAACACCTTAGATTACTGTTTTGAAGAAACTTGGGGGAAGTTTGGTAGAAATTTTTTTGGTCATTCAAACAAATTTATGAGTAGGACTTCTATTTTATTTTAAGTCATCCGTAGCGTTTAAAAACATATATGAAACGACGGCATCCAGTTCTTTCTCTTTGTCTTGGTTCCATATTGTAACACCCCGAGCTAGGCTCAGAATATTACTGAAAAGATATAGCGTATGCATGGAATTATCGTAGCACATGAACTATATGACATAAAAGGGATTCGGTGAATCCAACATCAAACATACAAGGTATGATATACATAAAGAACATGAAGCCAAAAAGGGCGAATGAATCACGGATCCACGTAAGTCCAAGCCTTAGCAAAAGCAACAATCAACCAACACGTCTCAGATTCACTTGATTACCTGAAAAGTGTACTAAACAAAGTCAACACTAGGTTGGTGAGTTCGTAGTAATGGATCACAAGGAACCATCGTCAAATAATCACAGTAAGTATAAATAAGGTAAGTAATGGTTTACAAGTAGCCTTTATAAGGCACAAAGTCAACCAAGATAGGTAAACCGAGAGTAAACCTCGTTACATAACAAGCCATAATGAATCGACAATGACAAGAGACGCGTATCACATGTATGAATAAGTAATGTCAACATCAATGAGTATGCGAAACAATAAGGATGCAAAAAGTATAAGTGCATAAGACATAACCAAGTAATGTATGAATGTATATCATGTGTCTCTCAACAATCATCAAATGCAAGTATGTGTGACTACATACTTGGGGTCTGTGTGCGTCCCGCACAAATAGAGTGTCCACGTGTCATCCCAATTACGTGTCATCCCAATGACCGTTGTGGCATATCAAAATCATCGGTGTATATATGTCTATATACCCGGAGTCATGTACATATCATCAACACCGCACACGTTTCCCACACAACGGGGTGCGTACGTTTCCGCACACGTTTCCCATACATCGGGAGCGAACGTCCTCGCACACGTTTCCCACACAACGGGGTGCGTACGTTTCCGCTCACGTTTCCCATACATCGGGGTTCGTACGTCTCATCAATATCCATATCATTACTTATGCGTGTTTACCCCAATTACAAATCCATCAATCATCAACCATCAAACCAACCAACACTATACGTACATACACTTAGGAGGATTCTACTTTCAACGAGTCCTAGATGCTTATATATAGGGTCACCCGCAGCCTTCCCACCACATCTAAAACCCTTTGAAGGCATAACCGACTTCCATGTATGTACGACTATCCTAAATAATCACAATATCACAATCATATGCGTAAACCATCCAACAATCATACAATCAATCAAAACCATCCATCAATCAACAATCAATCAAAACCATCCATCAATCAAACAATCAATCAAAACCATCCATCAATCAAACAATCAGTCCAAACAATCAATCAGTCAATCAATAAGCCGTCAATCAAATCAACCAAACATCAAACAAGCACGTATGTGTACACTTTTCAGCCCGAATCTCAATTGAGTAGGGAGCTACGGAACTCACTTGTGACGAGCAATGACAAGCCCAAGATAAAAGGAAGTAGAACCGACGTCCACGATAGCTGAAACATATCATACACGTATCACATTAATCCTAAAGCATATCAAGAGGTAAGTTCCTATCAATATTGACCTAATATTACTATAAAAGCTTTATTATGTCCATTTTATAAGGCTTTGATCCAACCGAGGTGGAATCATTACGTTTTGTTTCACAATGACTAGTCGGGACATGACCACTGTTGCTTAATCAAAACTTTTGAATTTTCAAACTATTTTTTGGACTCAGAGGCCTATACCATTGGAAAGTAGACTCAATTACGCTTCTGTGGCCGCTTGAATCGTCGAAAACGGACTTACGATTCAAAAGTTATGATCGTTACAAGACTAGAGCACCGTCTGGGACGCCAGGACCAGCGTCTGGGAAGCCGGGACCTGCACACCCAAGATCAGCAAACCCTTCCTAAGCCAAACACCACCCAAATTCGACCCAAACTCGATTTTGAACATCCAAGGACCATTTTGAAGCTAGGAAACATGTTACAAACATATATTTGACAAAACCCATCACCAAATTCGTTTCAAAACACAATCCAACAAGAATCTAACCCTAAAACTCAAACCAAACCCTAGAAAACTAAAAATTCAATTTTTGACAACCAACGAGACAAGAGATGTTTAAATTCGACCAAGAAACATATTATGCAATGTAAAATGATGAATTTGAGCTAAGAAATGCTTACCAAATCAACCCGAAGCTTTAAATCCCCAATTTGGAGCTAAAATGGTGAAGAACACTTGAAATACCCAAAAATCTTAAAGTTTTGCAAGAGATTATTATTATACAATGATAAATGAACAATTTTGTTATTACCACCAACCTAAATCCTAATTTATGAAGAGAAAAAGAAGAAGAGGATGAAGAAAATAATGGAAGGGTGTTTGGTCTTGCTTTTAGAGAGAAAAAGAAGAGAGGGGGAGAGTGTGAGAGAGAAAGTCAAGTGCAAGAATGAGAAGGAAGAAGAGGGGGAGTTGGGTTTTGTTCCCCACTAGCACTCTCGCAACTAGTTCCGGTTTCTCCCGAGCAATGATTCGTTTTGGTTAAAACTTTTAATCCTAGACTCATTCAAATATCTCGTCGACACAATCAAACATATTTTGGAATTACGCTTCTAATGACTATTCACATGCTTATCTTTTCATTACAAAAGTTTATTTACTTCAATTTAACTAATTTCTGTTTTTACGAGTTCGCTAGCGTTGACCGGTCAAAGTGGCGGGTGTTACATCATTCCCCAGTTAAAAGAATTTCGTCCTCAAAATTACCATGATTCTCACTCTCTATAAGGTTGTACTCTTCTCAATGTATTCTGACTCGTCAATTATCAGGGTCACAACACAATGATCACCAAGCTCACAAGTCGCCATTGGACACCAACCATACGGAGGTATCAAGCATCAAAACGGGAACCCGTCCCAAGTTTCCATCACAACAATTAAGTTATACAACAAGTACTATACGTAACAACTAAAGATCGCCTAATCATCGGTAGTACGTGCTCCCGTTCTCTATCACGTGTGAGTCTAAAATTCCACTCACATGTCGTTCACTCCAAATCGTTTCGCCTCACGCACGCCATGGTTGATTCCCCAGTTAAAAGGATTCCCCTACACTTCCGAATTTACTTCCTAAATCCGATTTGTATGACTCAAATGTTTATGTCTTCTCTTGTTAGTATTCACTAGTTTTTAGGTTTTTGTTCGTTCTTAATTGTCATCACATTGTTTTGTTCAAACGGGGGTTGTTTAACGGTTCTATCTTGTCACTCTTAACTTAACATTGGTACACTCTATAAGTTAAAACCGATTCTCATATAAAATCGAGAATCCTCAAGCTTTTGGAATAGAATGTAATTAATAAAAATCTTTTCATAAGTTACAATTTGTTACACAATTTGATTTTGAAAATCACTAAAGACATTTACCAAGAATTCATTGGTCTTTTTCATTTAAAATTCCTCACATATGTCTCAAAAATATCTTACTATTATATTAGCAAAATTCATACGATTATAGGAGCCGTATTATGTAACAAGTTGTTAGTTTATAACTCGTTAGATTATTTAAAACCGGGTGACGTCGTACGCATCCTTCATACCAAGTGTTAAAATCTTTCGCCATGACTCATCGATCTCCGGGTTATAATTCCATTTTCTCAAACGAGTTTATTGCCAACTTCCAGTAATTTATTATTTATTATTATTATTATATATATATATATGTCGATATATATATATATTATATTATATTATTTATATATATATATATATATATATCGCGGTTAACATTAAATGCAATTAGTTGTAAACAGGTAACACTTATTATGACGATTTGACTTATAGTCAGCGCACTCGTGACGTGTTTCACCCATTGGTCGGCGGCTCATTCGCTGAAATCACGTGTTTGCTCCCACTTCCTGGCCATCTATCTGACAATGGGAGGGTTCGTGTCCACGACATCCAATCCTGACGGCACCTCATTCGTGTGATAGACAACGATCTAGCGATCCGTTTAAGGTCGAGAAGATTTGAGAATCGCACACTATAAGCACTCGAGCTTCTTACATCTTACGTGTGACTCGCACTATGGCACTTAACTGGCTCATTGTTCCCATGCTTATGAACTCTCGGTTCTGCGTTAAGCTAGGCGTTCAATTAGATCAACTTTCACCAATCGGATTCGTGTATATGTACCACCAAATACCGTTTACACCTCAACTCTGTCTCTGCGACGTTTGTGTTTGCGAAATTTTACGTGTTGGGTAGACTTTTAGATTCAATTTATTTGTTCAAGTTTATGGTTAACCTAACCCAGGTCGTTCCTCCTCACCCAATAAAGTTTATAGTTGTATAACAGCTCAAAATGAAATCATTACGTCCCGTTGTCGCCATCGATATTGACTTCGCAGTTAACTCCACTGTTATTCGTTTATTCAAATCAACCCACCTTAGTTAACTCAGGCATTTTCCTAAAGTTCAATCTTAGGGGCGTATAATACAATGAGATTCTCATAATCATAATACAACTATACTTATAATCTCTACGTTGTTGACTAAGTTATAAAGTAACAAGGGGGAATAACTCAGCCAAGTAATCTTTAATTGTCATACTAATTATACATACAATTGCTCACGTGTCCATTTATATCTATACATGCATCTTCAATTCCTAACTCTATATTCAATAAGCAAGTTAGGCAACAAGATTCCGACATATTAAAATAGTTAGTTAGCATGGAAACCTATACACACGATTGCCCAAGATTCAATTACCTTTACGGATGTATTACCAAGTCCTAACGATTTATTTCACAAAATCAGTTAGGCAACGAAATTTAAGCATATTCAACAATTAGAATATCATGGCAACCATATTTGTTCTACCGCATATTCTAACAATTCATCCACATAATCAAGTTAGGAGGTAAGATTTTGCATGTCTATCAACTAATCTCGCATACCGAGTCGCACATACGGTTTTTCGTACGTTAAATACACCTATGCATGAATTATCAATCATTACCGATTCGTTCTTATAAGCAAGTTAAGAAATAAGGTTATGGTCATACTCGAATTATTAAACATGCCTACCACTCTTATTCATAGAATTGTCCATTTAGTAAATATTTATACATGCATCACCGTATTCGCTTATCTCATGTACACAATTTAGCTTAACAACATAATTTATACATGCTAAAACTATCAAACTAGTACACCAGTCCATTCATGAAAGTGCTCGTCGATTAACACACCTACACATGCATTATCTATTTCCGTTATATCATGCATAAAAACCAAGTTTAATGATATAGTTTTCTCATAATCATGCAATAAAACTAGCATGTTAAATGCATTCATATATAATCGTCCACCGACTAACACATTTTACGCATGCATCACCAAATATCTTATATCCTGCATATAACCTAGTTTAATAAGGTCTCATGTATGTTCAAGTTCACATACTATTAAACAAAACATCCTCATTGTTCACCATAATGTCAACCCTAGTCCAAATCATGGATGTCTAGACAAATCAACACTAAATTCCTCAGCAACTAAGCGATTCAAATTGCACCTAAAACATTTAAAACAATAACGTGACCACTACGTGCCATACATACATACACATCACACATGCATAACATATATGTTACTCAATCATACGAAACAACATGTCGTTCCATCATCAAATCTCCAACCATAGTAATAGCCCTAGAGTTTATGACCCGGGGAGTAGCTTCACAATTTCTCTCGTGTTAGTCGCACTAGTAGTTAGTGCTTTCATGTCGACACACTACACATGTTCAATGTCTTTACACTAAGGCCAACATATAAATGTTCTCAAGTAACTATCATATATCATGCTATCATACCAACATATCATACGTGTTTCATATCACTATGCTAAGGAAAATATACCAAAGTTCTCAAGTAATCGTTATCTATCATGTTCTTGTGCCAAGTTCACAACAATTGTCCACCATCAAAACCAAGTACTCATATTCAACACATCACATCACAAGCAACTAAAACAAGTGGTTTAAAGTATAATCCGAATCTGATATGCCCTCTAGTTATTGTCCGGGTATGTATACAGGGTGTACCAGCGGCTAACCCTCCACCCAACCAACTCCCATTAAGCATATCGGTTCCTTATTATACTCTAAGCCAACATGTGCAATCCGTGATGTCATTAACTTGTTATAATACCGGGTGACCATAAAATAGTTGATCAGGCTATTTTAGGGTTGCCACAATGTTATACCATGTTAATGACATAACTTCACCTTGCCCTAAATCATCAAACTATCACCAATCAATAACAACAATCCATCTAAACCATAATCAAGCTCAAATCAATATACACATTAATCACATTGTACTCATCACACACTCGTCGCGTTCTACTTGCCACTACATAACACATTGTCCACCTTGTACACATCACAAAACAACACGTTGTCCAATTGTACTCACATTATCACATAAATGGTCCCGTCTACGAACTCACAATGCATAATTTTCAGGGTTCATACAATTTCTCATTGCACACAAAATTCCTAACCATGCATGCTATATGAAGAGTTTTAACTTAAGCCGTAGTCTAGGTCAAACCGCCTAATTCTCTACGACCAAGCATGGGCCACCATTCTGTAACACCCCGAGCTAGGCTCAGAATATTACTGAAAAGATATAGTGTATGCATGGAATTATCGTAGCACATGAACTATATGACATAAAAGGGATTCGGTGAATCCAACATCAAACATACAAGGTATGATATACATAAATAACATGAAGCCAAAAAGGGCGAATGAATCACGGATCCACGTAAGTCCAAGCCTTAGCAAAAGCAACAATCAACCAACACGTCTCGGATTCACTTGATTACCTGAAAAGTGTACTAAACAAAGTCAACACTAGGTTGGTGAGTTCGTAGTAATGGATCACAAGGAACCATCGTCAAATAATCACAGTAAGTATAAATAAGGTAAGTAATGGTTTACAAGTAGCCTTTATAAGGCACAAAGTCAACCAAGATATGTAAACCGAGAGTAAACCTGATACGTCCCACGGTGTATCAATATACCAAAGTATATTGAACACAGAACAGTTGTAGAGGGGGGTGAATACAACTTTCTTCAATCTTTACAAACTTTTAACACAAAACGTTTTAAGATTCAGTTCATAAATATTAAGCAAGTAAGTAAAGACCAGGAATCATTAAAACAGTAAAGCAGTAAAGAAATAAAAACATTCTTGAACATAGATTGTTATTTTCAAATGTAATCCTTTATTAAGAAATAATCTATACAAAGAATTACAGGGTTGTTGCGGAATAAAGATAGCCTATAGATATCTAAACAACCCTATGAAATGACAAACAACAATCAATAAGTTTCAGCTCAAGAGAATCAGCCCAAGCTGATCTCGTACAGACTAAGCTGTGTGTAAGAGCAGAGAAACTTGTGTGAAGAATGATTCTCAGGAAATGCCACACATATGCAATCCATGAATGAGGCTTTTATAGGCGAAAGTGCTCCTTCATTAGGTGTCCGTTTCAGCTACGTGTTCTTCATTCAGTGGTTGATGAAGGAATAATCAATTGTGCCTTTCATGGTACTTGTGGTCCCCCACGTACTGACGCACATTCTTCATCTACCAATAGCAGTATGGATACGCATATGTAAAACAACCACCAACCTGGATCCTAGGAATCTTCCTAGTCACGTCATTTGTCCTTATCTTCAATCCAGGTTGTTATCTTCACTTGATTGTCAGACACAGATTGGGCCATTTGTCAAGGCACCAATCTGCCTAAGTGTTTCCAAGCTGACTGCTAATCCCAAGCTGTCTTCCACTAACATCTTGGTCTTCTATCTTCAATCCTCCTCTTCGACTTGGACTGAATGCTAATACAATGTTGATGCAGCTTGAATAACACTTGCTTCCATAAGATATTACAATTACAAGTATGAAGCATGATCTGGGTCAGAGACAGATCGTAAGCTGTGTCAGCTTAGTCTGACCCAGATCAGATTACAAGAACCAAAGATTACTAAGTGTTTATAGGTCAGATTTGTCATCATTAAATTTATAATTAACATTGGGACTCAACAATCTCCCCCTATTTGATGATGACAAAACCCAACTACACTTTTGACTATCAGCTTACAAAGAATCAAACGAAAATATGACTAACAGCTTGTGACCCTTTGAATCTTTTGGGTTCTTTTCAATCTGATATGAAATTTTAACAAGACAACTGAATTTGTACAAATACTTGTATATATTGAGAAATACAAAGTATTACAATAAGACTTTATTCCCCAATCAACTCTACAGTTTCTTGCTTAACTTCAAAAGATGGAGCAATCCTCACATCTACTTTTCTATCTAACCCTTCATCTATAAGGAACTGCTCATACCCATTACCTTGTTCACTAAAAGTAACACAAAATCTGTACAAGGTAAAAAGGTGCATAGTTGGTACCTCTTTCAGCTCAGCAGTCCTTTGGAATACAAGTTGCCCTCTTGCATCCACAAAATACATACCATGTTCAGGTTCAGTAATGTGCATTCCACTTCTTGCATTAGCCACACTAGCAGGAAGAGACAGATTGAGATGTCTTAGAATTCTGTCTAGAGCATCAGGAGATAATAGCCCAAGAAACTCTGAAGGGTTCAAGTTTCTGAGGAAGTCTGTGTGATCACCTTCAGGAGCTATGAGCTTAACATTTCTTCTCCTCTTCTTCTTGAGTGGCTCTTCTGACTCATCTTCATCATCCAAATCATATGCATATGCTTTTGGTCTTGGAAGGCCAGTGATATCAATCTTGTATTTTACAATTGCAACCAACTTTTTCTCAATGGCTTCCAAGACAGTCTCTCTATGAATTCCAGGCATACCAGTGATGATATCATGCAATTCAACCCACTCTGTGTAACCTAACTCATACAGATTGTCAAGATCATGAGTTTCCCAGCTTGTCTCGAATCCTTTTCTTGTGAACCTGATGCTTGGAATGGACTTTCCCTTTCTTCTTTTGAGTTGAACCTGGAGGATTGGTTCTGGATGCCTTCTATACTTGATCTTTTATGTTACTTTCCTTTTCTCCATAGCATCAAACCAATTATGGGCTTTCACACTTTCTTTCACATCTTTAACCTTCTGTGATGGTGTAGAATGAACCACCACTTTCTTCTTTCCTTTTCCTTTGCTCACAACTTTCTTTTTGGAACCAATGGCTGCAAGATCTTCTTCATCTTCCTTATTTAATTGTTCTTGAACAGCCTTGGCAATTTCAGAATCAGACTTAGTTGCAGCAATTCTTTCTCTTTCTAATCTGTCCTCCTTAATCATTTTATATGCCACCTCAACTGTTACCCCAAGCTGTGGAGCAGTTTCAGTTGCAATCTCCCAATCCTTTTCTTTATCAGTTAAGATCTTCACACCACTTGATCCAGCTTCTGTTGTTCTTTTCTTGATCATGAACTGGGACAGAGTGGCTGTGTCTTCACTAGATGAAGATTCATCAATTTGTACTTTGGGAGCTGGGTCAGCTTGAGTTGGCACAGCTTGCACAAGAACAACTTGGGAGGACTTTCTTTTCTTTTCAACTTTCTTATCTTTTTCAACACCAACATCCTTCCTTATATCTCCCATTTCAACATTAACAGTCTCCCCCTTGGTTGTATCATTCTCCTTTTCAGCCTTTTCATTTATTTTTCCAACATTTTCACCACCAGACTCAGATTCTGGTCTTTTTATCTCCTCATCTTTCTTCTCACCTTCCACCTTAGAACCATACATAACCATTCTTCTATCATTGATTGACTCCTCAACTCTGGCCTTATTTCGTCTCTCTTTCAATCTTTCAAAGTATTCTTCAATTTCCTTGTCAACCTAAGCTTGTTGCCTTTCTCTTTCTAGCTCTATTTCAGCTTCACTCATATCACTCCTCTTTCTCTTAGTAGCATTCTTCTCCCCCTTTTTGTCATCATCAGCAGGGAAAGAGCTCACTGGAGTGACAAAGAGGCCTTTGAGTTCCTGGTTGATCAAGTCAATCTTGACATTTGTGAGACAGCATGCTCTTCTTAGCTCAACATACTCCTCATGGAGGAGTTCAATCTTTGATTTAACACCCTTAGAGACTTCAATCAGATCATTTTTGAAATCTGCTTGTGACTTGTTTGCAGATCGAAGTTCTATGGTGACTTCCCTTGTAAACTTGGTTGCAGCTTTCTCAATCTGACCCAGAGTACTCTTGTTTCTTTCATTTTCTTCATTGACTGCCTTTGTAAGACTATCAAGAGACTCTGTCAGCTTGCTCTGGTTCTGCTGCTTCAAATCAACTGCTTTCTTAACATATTCTTCCAATGCAGTCTGATCTTGACTCAGCTTATCCACCTTCTTATCCGTCAAATCATGATCCTTTTGGATCTTTTCCAAGCATCCGGTCAGCTTTGAGCTCTCAACCTTAGAGGTTGAAATGAACCCAGTGAGCTGACCCACCACATCTGAAAATGAGATAGTGGTAGCTTGGGAAGAACTTGCAGTTGGCTTAAAAGCCACTGACTCTGGAAATAGCAGCCTGCAATCCTTAATATCAGGGTCATTTGGCATATTTAGAAGGGGGTGGAGGTTTAAGGAGTTTTGGAATATTTGCTCATGAGAGTGAGTCTCATGAGTGGATCTGTCAGAATTGATGATGAGTTGGTCAGCCTGAGAAAGATTAACGTTTAATTCAGGCTGAGGGCCAGTGGGAATGTGTTGATCTTGATTTTGATCAACTCCTCCACTGGCATCTTCCATCAGAGCATCCCTTGAGGATGGATGGGCAAACTCATCATCGAATGAAGAATCACTTCCAGAGATAGTGATCAGATTCTCATTGACATCGAGAGGATCATAAATGGTTCCCTTTGCTGCACAAGGGGCTGACATGACTGCCTTAAAGACAGCCAAGTAACCTGCAGAATCCTCTGTCCGAGGACAGATGCAGACACAGACTCTGCAGGTGTAATGTTTTGTGCATTTGATTGCCCTTCAACAAAG
Organism: Erigeron breviscapus; assembly: GCA_034093135.1. NCBI lineage: Eukaryota > Viridiplantae > Streptophyta > Magnoliopsida > Asterales > Asteraceae > Erigeron > Erigeron breviscapus. Next base: position 5,528,378 of record CM067172.1, on the reverse strand, counting down.
GTGTGTTGTTGCACCAAAGTATCCTTAGGGAGAATTGAGGCCTGTACCCCTCCTTGTGACATAGAAGGGGCATTGACAGCCTGTGCAGACTCAGAGTGTAAGATAGAAGGAGTCTGATCAGCTTGGGGAGGAGAAGCAGTGTCACCAATGCGTTTGATACTTCTCTTCTTAGGCTGACCATCCTCAGAAATGATGTGCATTGACTCTGACTCACTTTAGATCTGGGCTAGATCCTCTGTTACCCCTTTAATGATATCATCAACCTTTTGGGAGGTTGATGATGGCGAATTTAGTTTAGACACAGTATGACCTTGGGAGGAGGTCTTTCTTTCAATACCTTCACCCTGTTTGGAGGGTTGGGTAGCAGTAGGTGTTCCCTTTAACTCGTCTACACTCTTTTGGGAGAGTGCAGATGGGCGTGGCGTTTTCGGCTTGTCAGCTTGGGTGGCAGGGACAGCTTTGGAACGTTCCTTAGCTTTCCCTGCACCTTGGGGGATCTCAAGATTGGATGTTGCAATATCAACCCTAGAAGCTGGCACAGATTTCCTTTGTGTTCTTTTGTTTTTAGCACTGTGAGGCACTAAGTCCTCAACAATGAGTCTTTTAGAATCGGATTTTGAACGAGTGGACGAAGGTGTGGCTAGGGTGGCTGATGTTTTGGCCAACCCTTCACCCTCTTTTGTAGGAGTAGAATGTTGAATAGATTCAGAAGAGTTTGAGGGTTCAGAAGCATGTGTACCTGGGTCCCCCTGATTAGCAGATTGAGTGTCAGACTCAGATCGTGTCGAAGAAGGGACATCTTCCCTAAGTGCTTCTTGTTCCTCTTCTATTTTCCTGCAAAAATCAAGGTAGATCTGCATTGCTCGGGTCAGACCCTGCACAGATACCTTGGGACTATTGAAGATGTTGTTATTGATAGACTTGCATTCCACAGTCTGACCAGTTGCCAGACTGTAATCATTGTCAAGTATTGCTTCAATAATAAGTGCAAGAATCCTACCATAAGGTATGGTAAGGCTCTTCTTATGAACACGATCAACAAGGTCCTTAAAAATTAACGCAGCAAAATCTATTTTGGTCATGGTGACCATTGCATGAAAAATCTGCAATTCTAGAACATTAGGCTGATCAAAGCTGCCTGCCTTTACTTGTAAGGTTTTAGAAATTGTGCTCAATAAGTAGTTCCAAATACCAGTTAAATGTTTCATTTTAACTACTGAAGCCAATGGACCAGTATATCCAACTTCTTGTAAAACATTTTTGGCTTCAGTGTGAGACACAACATTATCATATTCATCATCAGGCATATAAGACAGCTCAAAAGCAGACCTAAGCCTCTCATAAGAAATATATACCTTTTTCTTACCGTTGAGGATTGAGCCATAGATTGCAGCATCTCCTTTCTTGTTCTGTTTCACAACACAGCTCGCCCAAATTCACAAAGAAGATCTTGAAACACCCAGTCTGGCTTCTCAATCATCACCTTGCCGAATGGATGATGCCATAAGAAAGCCACTATCTCATCGTATCCTTTTGCCCATGAAGGAGGATGAATATTGGCATAAACCAGACTGCCAATCTTGATTTTACCAGTATCAAGATCAGCCGGAACCACTACTACATTACTTCCCACCACATAAGGTGAAAGCTTGTTGGCGCTTATCGGAGCTGGAAATGACTTTCAGGCTCAGAAGAACTAGATTGAGAATCATTAGTATGAATAGAAACAGATGCTGATGCCATTTTGAAAACAAATTTTAGAAGAAATTAATTTTAATAAAACACTAATCAGATTTGAGAGAAAAATTGATTTTAAGAAAATATGAACAAGTGATTTGGGATTTAGGTTAAATTGATATTATATACATGATTCAAAATATCCCGTTTGAAAAAGTTGGAGAGAGAAAGATTTTGATTGGAGGATCAACAAGTAGTGGTGGTACTTTTTCAGTAACCGGCTGTGACCACTACACGTGTCACACTCCAATAGGATCAACAAGTAGTGGTGGTACTTTTTCAGTAACCGGCTGAGACCACTACACGTGTCACACTCCAATAGGATCAACAAGTAGTGGTGGTACTTTTTCAGTAACCGGCTGTGACCACTACACGTGTCACACTCCAATAGGATCAACAAGTAGTGGTGGTACTTTTTCAGTAACCGGCTGTGACCACTACACGTGTCACACTCCAATAGGATCAACAAGTAGTGGTGGTACTTTTTCAGTAACCGGCTGTGACCACTACACGTGTCACACTCCAATAGGATCAACAAGTAGTGGTGGTACTTTTTCAGTAACCGGCTGTGACCACTACACGTGTCACACTCCAATAGGATCAACAAGTAGTGGTGGTACTTTTTCAGTAACCGGCTGTGACCACTACACGTGTCACACTCCAATAGGATCAACAAGTAGTGGTGGTACTTTTTCAGTAACCGGCTGTGACCACTACACGTGTCACACTCCAATAGGATCAACAAGTAGTGGTGGTACTTTTTCAGTAACCGGCTGTGACCACTACACGTGTCACACTCCAATAGGATCAACAAGTAGTGGTGGTACTTTTTCAGTAACCGGCTGTGACCACTACACGTGTCACACTCCAATAGGATCAACAAGTAGTGGTGGTACTTTTTCAGTAACCGGCTGTGACCACTACACGTGTCACACTCCAATAGGATCAACAAGTAGTGGTGGTACTTTTTCAGTAACCGGCTGTGACCACTACACGTGTCACACTCCAATAGGATCAACAAGTAGTGGTGGTACTTTTTCAGTAACCGGCTGTGACCACTACACGTGTCACACTCCAATAGGATCAACAAGTAGTGGTGGTACTTTTTCAGTAACCGGCTGTGACCACTACACGTGTCACACTCCAATAGGATCAACAAGTAGTGGGTCAGACTCAGCTTACCCTCTTTCACTTGAAATGCACCAAGTGTGAAAGGGTAGTCTGGGTCTGACACAGCTTACCCTCAAAATTTAGTATAACTCTAAGGGGTCAGATTTGCTATTACTTAGCTCACTACATTTTACAAATTAAGCATACCTAGCTTACTTATGAGGTAGTTGAACCTTGATTCATCCAATGGCTTTGTGAACAAGTCAGCAAGCTGATTGTCTGTTGGAATGAAGTGGAGTTCAACATCTTCTTTCATTACATGATCCCTGATGAAGTGATATCTTATATCAATGTGCTTGGTCCTTGAATGAAGCACATGATTGTTTGAAATTGCTATGGCACTGGTACTGTCACAAAATATTGGAGTTTTTGTTGCAGTGACACCATAGTCTTGAAGCTGATATTGCATCCAAAGAATTTGGGAGCAACAACTTCCTGCAGCAACATATTCAGCTTCTGCAGTGGAGATAGAAACTGAATGCTACTTCTTGCTGGACCAGCTTACAAGTCTATTGCCAAGCAATTGACAAGCTCCTGAAGTACTTTTTCTGTCAATCTTACAGCCTGCAAAGTCAGAATCTGAATAGCCAATTAGATCAAATCCTGAGTCTTTGGGATACTAAAGACCCAGATTGGGACTACCTTTAAGGTATCTAAAGATTCTTTTCATAGCCTTAAGATGAGATTCCTTAGGACTAGCTTGATATCTTGCACAAAGACATGTAGCAAACATAATATCTGGTCTACTAGCAGTCAAGTAAAGTAATGATCCTATCATACCCCTATAAGCTGTGATGTCAACAGATTTGCCATTTTTATCTTCATCCAGCTTATCACCAGTTCCCATAGGAGTTTTCATAGGTGAGCAATCACTAAAACCAAATTTGTTTAAGAGATCTTTAACATATTTTCCTTGGTTTATGAAAATTCCATTTTTAGTCTGTTTAACTTGTAAACCCAGAAAATAGTTTAGTTCTCCCATCATGCTCATTTCATACTTTTAGACATTAATTCAGAAAACTTTTTGCAAAGTCTTTCACTGCTAGACCCAAATATTATATCATCTACATAAATTTGTACAAGTAGGATATCACCATTATACTTTCTCACAAACAAAGTCTTGTCAACATTACCTCTTTTGAAGTTATTAGCCAATAAGAATTTAGACAAAGTATCATACCATGCCCTTGGAGCTTGCTTCAACCCATAGAGAGCCTTGTCAAGCTTGAACACATGGTCAGGAAACTTTGAATTTTCAAAACCAGGAGGCTGTTCAACATAGACTTCTTCTTCCAATTTTCCATTAAGAAATGCACTCTTCACATCCATTTGATAGACTTTAAAACCTTTGTGAGCAGAGAAGGCCAAGAACATTCTGATTGCCTCTAATCTTGCCACAGGTGCAAAAGTCTCATCATAATCAATTCCATCCTCTTGTCTGTAACCAAGAGCTACCAATCTTGCTTTGTTTCTGGTCACAACTCCCCTTTCATCCATTTTGTTTCTGTAGACCCACTTGGTTCCAATCACAGTCTTGTGATGAGGTCTTGGAACAAGTTCCCAAACCTTGTTTCTTTCAAACTGTGTTAACTCATCTTGCATTGCATTTACCCAAGAAGGATCTTCCAGAGCTTCATCAACCTTAGTTGGTTCCATCTTGCTTACAAAATTGACAAACATGCAGAAGTTGCCAGTTGCCTTTCTTCTTGTTTTCACACCAGAGAGTGGATCACCAATGATTTGGTTGATTGGATGACTCTTTGTCCATCTGGTAACAGGGACAATGGACTGATTCAGATTAGATGGTTCAACATGATCAGCTGAGGAAGAGGCTGATCAGCTTGGACAGGAATGGAGGAGTCTGAACCAGTTGGAGAGTCATTTAATGGATTCTGAACAATAACTTCAGTAGGAGTAGGATCAGCTTGTGCATTTTCAAAGATTGGAATTTCTTCTTCTTCTTCTATAAGTTGCTCCCCCTGAGTTTGAGCATTATCAGCTCCAACTGGAGGGTTAGTTGGAGGCTCATTCTCAGGTACAGCCAGTTCTTCAAAATTGAAGTCTTCATCTTCAGGAGGAGAGCAATCTGGCTTAGAACAACCTTCATCAATGCTTACATTAACAGAGTTCTCAATTGTTTTAGTTCTCTTATTGTAAACTCTGTAGGCCTTCATCATTGTTGCATATCCAAGTAGGATACCTTCATCTGATTTCTCATCAAACTTTCCAAGATGGTCTTTCTGATTCAGAATATAGCAAGGACTTCCAAACATTCTTAGGAAACCAATCTCAGGTTTTCTCCCCCTAAGAAGTTCATATACAGTCTTCTGGTGTCTTTTCACAATGAGAGATCTGTTCTGGGTAAAGCAAGCTGTGTGTACTGCTTCAGCCCAGAAATGAGACTTGACATTGTTTTGAGCCATCATGGATCTGGCAGCTTCAATAAGAGTTCTGTTTCTTCTTTCTGCAACACCATTTTGTTGAGGAGTTCTGGCAGCTGAGTAGACTTGTGAAATTCCCTTTTCACTGCAGAATGAATTAAGAGTGATATTCTTGAATTCAGTGCCATTATCACTCCTTAATTGCCTAACAGGCCTTTTGTAGAGAATTTCAGCCTGCTTAATGAAATGAATAATGTTGTCAGCAGCTTCACTCTTGTGTCTTAGAAAGAAAACCCAGGTGTATCTTGAATACTCATCAACAATTACCAAGGAGTACCTCATTCCAGTGAATGAAGGAGTACTGATTGGTCCAAATAAGTCCATATGAAGCAGATCCAAACAATTATCAATGGTTGAGCATGTTTTAGACTTAAAAGAAGCTTTATGTTGCTTGCCTTTCTCACAAGCACCACACAGCTTGTCCTTCTCATAATTGATTACTGGAAGACCAGACACCAACTCTTTCTTACACAGCTTGTTGATGTCTTTGAAATTCATATGAGACAGCCTTTTATGCCACAACCAATTCAGCTCATCTTGAGACTTTGACATGAAACAGACTTCTCTAGTGACAGTTGGATTTCTCATGTCAAAAGAATACAAAGACTCATCCCTCTTTGCAATAAGAACCACATTGCCTTCTAAATCAAGAACAATACCCTTATCAGACCTGAATCTCACTTCATAACCAGCATCACACAACTGACTCACACTTATCAGATTGTGCTTCAAACCATTAACATATGAGACTCTTCTGAAAGTAAGAGGACCATTTGAAAGTACACCAAAACCTTCAGTCTTTCCTTGAGAATCATCTCCAAAAGTAACATTAGGACCAGCGCGAATCCTAAAGCTACATAGCAGGGACTTACATCCGGTCATATGCTTGGAACATCCACTGTCCAAGTGCCAGGTATTATCGTCATGACTGCCCTACAATTATGATAAGAGATTAGTTCTTTTTGGGAACCCATCCAAAGATGGGTTCACCAGAGCTGACCTTCTGGTCTGACTCAGATTGGGAAACTAAACACAGACTCTTATCATATTTTGAAACCCATTGTTGCTTGGTCTGTCCTTTACCAGATTCAAAGTTCTTTCTAGCAACATTCAGAGTTTCCTTCTGAACAAAACCTTTGCCTATTCCAGCTTTCTTACATTCAGCTCTCAATTTTCTTTGATCAATAATTTTTGGATAAGACACCTTCTCAAGAAAATTGGTTTTCATTGACACCTTATCAGTTTTGGACTCAACATATTTTAAAATCAACTTGTCAGATTCAGACTTGGTGTTACTTGAAATAGACTCAGATTTTGCTTGTGACTCATTTCCTAGAGAACCAGACTTCTTACTCTTTAAAAGCTTAATTTTCTCTTTAGAAACACTGTGATCTCTATCCTTTCTTTTATTTCTCTTTAAACTACTCTTGTTTGTTTTAGTCTTTGAATCTGACACAGATTGGGTGATGGTCAGTTTGGACAAGTCAAGACTTTCTTCAGGTTTTAACTCAACAACCTAATCAGCTTCAGACACAGCTTCAGCAATGGCTATGGCCCTATCATAATCACCATCAAAAATAGCTTGGATCTGATGAGGTATTTGTTCATTAACACACTTAGCAACTCTTTTTGAACTTATACACCATGTTTCAGTAATCTGTTTAACCTTTAAAAACTTTTCTTCTGCAGTTTTAGCTTCTTTAATCAAAATGGAGTTTAATTGCTTTTGAGCTTTAACTTCAGATTCTAGTTTTTCAATGGTGTGACTCTTAGAGCTGTTATCAAGTTTCAAAACATGTATTTCCTTTTTGAGTTCTTGATTAAAGTGTTTTTGTAGTAAAACCTCATCACCAAGTTTGTTCAGTCTGGACAGCTTCTCATTATCAGACAGATTGGAAAAAGAAGTTACCTCAGGTGGAGCAGTCTGACTGGTGGATGCCTGGTGAGCTGACTCAGATTGCTGTTGTATTTTCACCAGATCTTCAGCAAATCCTTTTTGAGTTCTTGATTAAAGTGTTTTTGTAGTAAAACCTCATCACCAAGTTTGTTCAGTCTGGACAGCTTCTCATTATCAGACAGATTGGAAAAAGAAGTTACCTCAGGTGGAGCAGTCTGACTGGTGGATGCCTGGTGAGCTGACTCAGATTGCTGTTGTATTTTCACCAGATCTTCAGCAAATCTTTGAGTAGCTTCTTTAGCCATGAAACACTTGGCATCTTTGTACAACTCATCATCAGATGATGTGGCACTTTCAGCCCAGTCTTTGGCTACTAGACTCTTCTCATTTTTGTTCACCTTTCTCAGTCAGCTCAGCTACTTGTGCTTTCAAGGCTTTGTACTTAGTCTTGAGCTTAGAATATTTTTCACCTCTTCTACCTTTGGCTGGCACAGCTTGAGCAGTTTCTTTGGATCTGCAATCTCCAGCCATATGTCCAGTCTTGCCACACTTGTAACAAGTGACTTTGGACATATCAAATGGCTTCTTGGTCTTATCAGCTTGGCCACTTCTTCCTTTTCCTTTAAACTTATTAAAGGATCTCCTTCTGATCCTTTCAGCCAACATAGCTACTTCATTAGCTAGTTCATCACCATTAGATTCATCACATTCAGATTCAGCACAAACAGAGTTAGGATTAGACATTACAGGAATATCATCATTAACACAAGGAATGATCTCATTACTAATTGAACTAGGGTGTCCAGTCATAGAAGCAACAAGTGCAGCAGCAGGCTGACTATAAGAATCACCCATAGCAATTAACTTTTCTGCTCTGAACATTCTTGGTTATGAAGCAAACCAAAAAGTCCAGGGAGATCAAGATCATGATAAACAGAACTTAATTTAACAGAAGAAATATAGTTGTTCCATTTAGGTGGTAATGAATCAAGAAATTTGCTCTTTAAAACCTCATTTTTCTTATTAATTCCAACAGCAACTAAATCATTTACCAAAGCATTAAAGCGGGTATGTGTGTCAGTCAAGGATTCATTTCTCAAAGAGAAAAATCTCTCATACCTCCTGGTCAATGTAGTAATTGTGGATTCCATGGAGGTAGAGCAACCCTCAAACATAACAGTCAATGTACCCCACATTTTCTTTGCTGTTGAACACATTTTAATTGAATGGTAAAGGTCTTTGGGCACAGCTTGGACAATGAAATTTCTAGCCTTCACATCCAAGTTTGCCAACCTCTTATCCTCATCCCCCCAATCTGCCTTGTCCTTAACAATAGATTTGACTGTGGCAGGAATGGTTGGTTGACCTTCCTTGACCACAGCTTCTACCACAATGGTTTGTGTAGGAACATAAGGACCATCTGCAAGGATGTCAGGCATATTGTTATCGATGGATTCAAGGAACAAAGACATTCTACCTTTCCACCCACTGAAATCATCTTTGTCAAACATGGGTGGTCGGGTTGAAGAACCATTATCAATATAAGATGACATTATGCTTTACTATAAATGAAAATATGCAAGGATCAAGTCAAGTTATCTTTACCAGTTGTAGAGGGGGTGAATACAACTTTCTTCAATCTTTACAAACTTTTAACACAAAACGTTTTAAGATTCAGTTCATAAATATTAAGCAAGTAAGTAAAGACCAGGAATCATTAAAACAGTAAAGTAGTAAAGAAATAAAAACATTCTTGAACACAGATTGTTATTTTCAAATGTAATCCTTTATTAAGAAATAATCTATACAAAGAATTACAGGGTTGTTGCGGAATAAAGATAGCCTATAGATATCTAAACAACCCTATGAAATGACAAACAACAATCAATAAGTTTCAGCTCAAGAGAATCAGCCCAAGCTGATCTCGTACAGACTAAGCTGTGTGTAAGAGCATAGAAACTTGTGTGAAGAATGATTCTCAGGAAATGCCACACATATGCAATCCATGAATGAGGCTTTTATAGGCGAAAGCGCTCCTTCATTAGGTGTCCGTTTCAGCTACGTGTTCTTCATTCAGTGGTTGATGAAGGAATAATCAATCGTGCCTTTCATGGTACTTGTGGTCCCCCACGTACTGACGCACATTCTCATCTACCAATAGGAGTATGGACACGCATATGTAAAACAACCACCAACCTGGATCCTAGGAATCTTCCTAGTCACGTCATTTGTCCTTATCTTCAATCCAGGTTGTTATCTTCACTTGATTGTCAGACACAGATTGGGCCGTTTGTCAAGGCACCAATCTGTCTAAGTGTTTCCAAGCTGACTGCTAATCCCAAGCTGTCTTCCACTAACATCTTGGTCTTCTATCTTCAATCCTCCTCTTCGACTTGGACTGAATGCTAATACAATGTTGATGCAGCTTGAATAACACTTGCTTCCATAAGATATTACAATTACAAGTATGAAGCATGATCTGGGTCAGAGACAGATCGTAAGCTGTGTCAGCTTAGTCTGACCCAGATCAGATTACAAGAACCAAAGATTACTAAGTGTTTATAGGTTAGATTTGTCATCATTAAATTTACAATTACAAGTATGAAGCATGATCTGGGTCAGAGACAGATCGTAAGCTGTGTCAGCTTAGTCTGACCCAGATCAGATTACAAGAACCAAAGATTACTAAGTGTTTATAGGTTAGATTTGTCATCATTAAATTTACAATTAAAGGATGTCAGGCATATTGTTATCAAGGAACAAAGACATTCTACCTTTCCACCCACTGAAATCATCTTTGTCAAACATGGGTGGTCGGGTTGAAGAACCATTATCAATATAAGATGACATTATGCTTTACTATAAATGAAAATATGCAAGGATCAGGTCAAGTTATGCTTTACCAGTTGTAGAGGGGGTGAATACAACTTTCTTCAATCTTTACAAACTTTTAACACAAAACGTTTTAAGATTCAGTTCATAAATATTAAGCAAGTAAGTAAAGACCAGGAATCATTAAAACAGTAAAGTAGTAAAGAAATAAAAACATTCTTGAACACAGATTGTTATTTTCAAATGTAATCCTTTATTAAGAAATAATCTATACAAAGAATTACAGGGTTGTTGCGGAATAAAGATAGCCTATAGATATCTAAACAACCCTATGAAATGACAAACAACAATCAATAAGTTTCAGCTCAAGAGAATCAGCCCAAGCTGATCTCGTACAGACTAAGCTGTGTGTAAGAGCATAGAAACTTGTGTGAAGAATGATTCTCAGGAAATGCCACACATATGCAATCCATGAATGAGGCTTTTATAGGCGAAACGCTCCTTCATTAGGTGTCCGTTTCAGCTACGTGTTCTTCATTCAGTGGTTGATGAAGGAATAATCAATCGTGCCTTTCATGGTACTTGTGGTCCCCCACGTACTGACGCACATTCTCATCTACCAATAGGAGTATGGACACGCATATGTAAAACAACCACCAACCTGGATCCTAGGAATCTTCCTAGTCACGTCATTTGTCCTTATCTTCAATCCAGGTTGTTATCTTCACTTGATTGTCAGACACAGATTGGGCCGTTTGTCAAGGCACCAATCTGTCTAAGTGTTTCCAAGCTGACTGCTAATCCCAAGCTGTCTTCCACTAACATCTTGGTCTTCTATCTTCAATCCTCCTCTTCGACTTGGACTGAATGCTAATACAATGTTGATGCAGCTTGAATAACACTTGCTTCCATAAGATATTACAATTACAAGTATGAAGCATGATCTGGGTCAGAGACAGATCGTAAGCTGTGTCAGCTTAGTCTGACCCAGATCAGATTACAAGAACCAAAGATTACTAAGTGTTTATAGGTTAGATTTGTCATCATTAAATTTACAATTAACATTGGGACTCAACAAAACCTCGTTACATAACAAGCCATAATGAATCGACAATGACGAGAGACGCGTATCACATGTATGAATAAGTAATGTCAACATCAATGAGTATGCGAAACAATAAGGATGCAAAAAGTATAAGTGCATAAGACATAACCAAGCAATGTATGAATGTATATCACGTGTCTCTCAACAATCATCAAATGCAAGTATGTGTGACTACATACTTGGGGTCTGTGTGCGTCCCGAACAAATAGAGTGTCCACGTGTCATCCCAATGACTGTTGTGGCATATCAAAATCATCGGTGTATATACGTCTATATACCCGGAGTCATGTACATATCATCAACACCGCACACGTTTCCCATACATCGGGGAGCGAACGTCCTCGCACACATTTCCCACACAACGGGGTGCGTACGTTTCCGCTCACGTTTCCCATACATCGGGGTGCGTACGTCTCATCAATATCCATATCATTACTTATGCGTGTTTACCCCAATTACAAATCCATCAATCATCAACCATCAAACCAACCAACACTATACGTACATACACTTAGGAGGATTCTACTTTCAACGAGTCCTAGATGCTTATATATAGGGTCACCCACAGCCTTCCCACCACATCTAAAACCCTTTGAAGGCATAACCGACTTCCATGTATGTACGACTATCCTAAATAATCACAATATCACAATCATATGCGTAAACCATCCAACAATCATACAATCAATCAAAACCATCCATCAATCAACAATCAATCAAAACCATCCATCAATCAACAATCAATCAAAACCATCCATCAATCAACAATCAATCAAAACCATCCATCAATCAACAATCAATCAGTCAATCAATAAGCCGTCAATCAAATCAACCAAACATCAAACAAGCACGTATGTGTACACTTTTCAGCCCGAATCTCAATTGAGTAGGGAGCTACGGAACTCACCTGTGACGAGCAATGACAAGCCCAAGATGAAAGGAAGTAGAACCGACGTCCACGATAGCTGAAACATATCATACACGTATCACATTAATCCTAAAGCATATCAAGAGGTAAGGTCCTATAAATATTGACCTAATATTACTATAAAAGCTTTATTATGTCCATTTTATAAGGCTTTGATCCAACCGAGATGGAATCATTACGTTTTGTTTCACAATGACTAGTCGGGACATGACCACTGTTGCTTAATCAAAAACTTTGGAATTGTTCAATCTATGTTTTGGACTCAGAGGCCTATACCGTTGGAAAGTAGACTCAATTACGCTTCTGTGGCCGCTTGAATCGTTGAAAACGGACTTATGGTTCAAAAGTTATGATCGTTACAAGACTAGAGCACCGTCTGGGACGCCCAGATTGGCGTCTGAGACGCCAGAACGTCTGGCCCAGCGTCTGGGATGCCAGGACCAGCGTCTGGGACGCCAGGACCTGCACACCCAAGATCAACAAACCCTTCCTAAGCCAAACATGACCCAAATTCGACCCAAACTCGATTTTGAACATCCAAGGACCATTTTGAAGCTAGGAAACATGTTACAAACATATATTTGACAAAACCCATCACCAAATTCGTTTCAAAACACAATCCAACAAGAATCTAACCCTAAAACTCAAACCAAACCCTAGAAAACTAAAAATTTGATTTTTGACAACCAACGAGACAAGAGATGTTTAAATTCGACCAAGAAACATATTATGCAATGTAAAATGATGAATTTGAGCTATGAAATGCTTACCAAATCAACCCGAAGCTTTAAATCCCCAATTTGGAGCTAAAATGGTGAAGAACACTTGAAATACCCAAAAATCTTGAAGTTTTGCAAGAGATTATTATTATACAATGATAAATGAACAATTTTGTTATTACCACCAACCTAAATCCGAATTTATGAAGAGAAAAAGAAGATGAGGATGAAGAAAATAATGGAAGGGTGTTTGGTCTTGCTTTTAGAGAGAAAAAGAAGAGAGGGGGAGAGTGTGAGAGAGAAAGTCAAGTGCAAGAATGAGAAGGAAGAAGAGGGGGAGTTGGGTTTTGTTCCCCACTAGCACTCTCGCAACTAGTTCCGGTTTCTCCCGAGCAATGATTCGTATTGGTTAAAACTTTTAATCCTAAACTCATTCAAATATCTCGTCGACACAATGAAACATATTTTGGAATTACGCTTCTAATGACTATTCACATGCTTATCTTTTCATTACAAAAGTTTATTTACTTCAATTTAACTAATTTCTGTTTTTACGAGTTCGCTAGCGTTGACCGGTCAAAGTGGCGGGTGTTACACATATATTTCAGAAATTACTTCTGTAAGAAACAAAGACTATAGCAAAAGTGGTACACTTTGCAAAAATTTGCGCCATCTTGTTGTATCCCCTTTCAATTTAGTAAGGGCGATTATTTCTTTTTTATCACCTTTTTTAGCAACATTTCACTTTAAAGCAATGGGTTCCCCTTTGATCGCTAAATATATCAATGATTTTGGAGCAACTGCAATCTTACAAAAGTATTTCTCAAGGTTCACTATATTCTTTGCAAAGTTGCATATTAATATACAGATCAGATCACCTAAGTAGGTTTAATGAACCGATGCTGTGGACGAAGGACTAATTTTATGATTAAAACATATACTTTGTCACTAAATAATCTTAGCACTTAAATTATTACTGATATATTAACACTTTTGATATGCTTCATGCACAACCCTTTGGTCGGTTGGTGTAAGGGCAAGAAGAAAGTCGACCATTTTTTGATGAATTAAAAAAGGGATTATAAAGAAACGTAATACTATAAGTTTTATTATTAATTAAGTAATCACTTGAAAGGGAATGGTGAATGGGAAGATAAATGGAGCTAATTAAAAAAGGAAGATAAGTCATGAAATTAATTTACGGATTATGAAAGGCCCAAAAGTAAAACCATAATATCGACGGGTGTTTGTTTATTTAAACACCTTCCGTTCTATTCCATCATCATCAAAACCCTAATAAATAATAAGAGTTGCAGAACCCCTCTGCCGGCCTGCGTAATCAATCAATCAAATATAATGTCTTCAGAACAAGAAGAAGAAGAATATGAGGAGTTACCATTGGATATATTGATTGAAATATTTAAGAGGCTTCCTGTTAAATCATTGATTAAATTCACTTCAGTTTCGAAACAATGGAAATCCGTCATCCGATCCGCCCGATTCATCTCCGATCACAACAACATCCAACAACAGCAGACTTCTGATCTCTTTTTGGTAGTTCTTGATGACCGAAAGTATGCAATCATTAAAACTAAACATACAAACAAAATATCCGGTTTTCAACAACGCGTTACTCTTCCCCATAATTTCTGGAACTGTGAGTCCTATAGATTGATAGGTTACTTGCAAGGATTGTTTGGATTTCACAATAAGGATGACGATAGATTAGTAATTTGGAATCCATCAATTAAGAAATCCCGTTTTATACCCATCCCTGAACACGCGCGGTGTTACGGAGCTTTTCTTGATTTTTATTTCACGGTGGTTTGTAATGCTACCGAGCCTACGATTTTCACTATTACTTATACAACCCAACTAAATGTACAGATTTATACATTATCCGCGGCAGCTTGGAGAACCGTCTCCTATACTTCTCCTTGTGAATCACTTCATGTCACAGTGGACATGGTAGTGACGGACAGGTTTATTTATTGGACTGCTTATGATAGGACAGTTTGCAGAATTATGCCTCCCGCCTACTATAGCGGCACATATTTTTTTGGGTTTATCTAAGCTTTGGGAGTCTCCTGTTGTGCTTGAAACCCATACAAATAATCAAGAAATCGGTGTATGGATGATGAAGGTGGAGGCGGGTGGTGTTGAAAACTCATTCACAAAGCATTTCACTGTCAACCTACCAGCACATACATATACATTTAAAGTAAAAGTACTTGGATTCACAAAAGATGGCCAACTCATATTACATATGATACCAGCTCGAGAAGTTGTTATTTATGAATCTGGCTCGAAAAGCTTCAAAGTTATTGGGAAGTTTGGGGATCAAAAAGAGTATCCACGTCTTGCAGGTTGATACATGGAAACGTTATTGTTGTTTGACCACTGACATTTTTACAGTATGTTGTTTATGACATACACTTATTGGGTACGAGCAAAGTGTGGAGCTTAGAGATGATGACTGCAAGTTATGAAACTTTAATTGCGGGAGTAGCGAGGTCAATTTTCTAGCATAGTTTTCTGATGAAACGTTGTGTGTGAAACACTTCGTGTTCTTTAATTTTATCCTGCATCAAAACTTGTAATGAGATGATGTTAAATTGACAATCTTTTTATTTATAAGCTAGCATAGTCCTGATTATAGACTTTATGGTCTCTGCTAATTGATCAACTTCTCCTATATACATGTGGTCCTATATTTATATTTCCGACTACAAATTACACCGTAAACACCAGTAATGGCTCATTGTTATGCTTCAAAGCATGAATAAAAAAAGAAATAGAAATAGGGAACTTGTTACAAACATAAGAACTTTAGGTGTGTTCTGGTTTGGAATGCTTGTATTCTAATGACAACGGTCTTCCTTCTTACTATATGCTGAAGTTTGGCTACCTACCTCATGTCATTACACTAGTGCAATAACATTCAGTTATGTTGTTATTTGTAATCTTTATGCTCGCTCATGATACATTTGCATCTTCGGCTTAAACCATTCCGATATTCAAAAAAATACTTTAGAATTAAAATAATAGGCATTTGACACTACCTAGCTATATATCTGAAGACCAATAACCATGTACGAACCCCAACCGCTGAGAAGCCAAACCAACTGAGTATTATGCTGGATCTCAGTAAGAACTGAGATGATGTTTTATGTATTAGTAACTGAATTGATTGAACATGCTTATTAACTTCTTCTTTTCTTGAGCAATCTACTTTTTAACTGGAAGTTACTTCAAGTTATTGGGTTCCCATATCGATCTATAACGAGTCAAATATATTTGATCTTACAACATTATTGTTGAGATGCTTGGTTATCCTCGGTTGGACAGAGGATCATGTAAAATGTATTGATTCTTTCAACATATATACTGCATGTAAGTTAATTATGTTCAATTAAAAAAGTAATCTTAGGTATTTTATAGTCTAATGACAATAACATCTTGACAAGAACAATCATTCAGAGGTTTTGGACTAATTGAAGTGGTTGTCTTTTTGATTAATTAGTAAATTTGGACCAATTGGAGGTTGACTTGTTTACTAATCAGACTGCTTAACACAAGAGCCACAGGACACTAATTATAAAGTTTTGTACAGTTAATGCAAGTTATGTGCAACTACTGTTCAGTTGATTATAAAGTTCTCGATCGAGTCATATGACCACAACAAAAATCTATGTCATGGACTGAGATGTATGTATACATTCCATATATCGATCTGTTCAAAAATAAGAAGAAATCAATTAGTTTGATTATTATTTATAAAAAAAACTAGTTTGACATCCGATCCTCCCCATTCATCTCCGATTACAGCAACATTCAGCAGCAACCTTCTTCTTCTAATCTGTTTTTTTTAGGTTTTTATCACCGAAATTTTGCAATTATTAAAGAAAAAGGAACAAACAAATTATGCAATGATGACGATGATATTGTTTTTCAACAACTCCTCCTTACTCTTTCCGATTCAGATGATGGTTTTCCGGACTTCAACTCCTGCTGTATGTTGATAGGTTATTCGCAAGGGTTGTTAGGATTCTTCAATGGAAAGGATAGATTAGTAATTTGGAACCCATCAATTAGAATATCCCTTTTTTATACCCCTCCCTCTTGACTACGCATATGAATTTTGTTTCGCGGTGGTTTGTAATGCTACCGAACCTACGATTTTCAGTATTAATGAATATACCCAACTGCGGGTACAGATTTACACATTAGCCACTGGGGCTTGGAGAACCGTTTCTTTTACTCCTCGTGAATCACTTCGCTTCACAGGGCAGAGGGAAGTGACAGACAGGTTTATTTATTGGATTGCTTGTTATAATACTACTCCAGAGGTTGAAGATTTAATAAATTATGTGATTTTTTCATTTGATATTACCAGTGAATAGTTTACAGAATTATGCCTCCCGCTTGCTTTAGCATTAGCATAAAAGTTTTTTTTGGATTTATCTAAGCTTAGGGAGTCTCTTGTTGTGCTTGAAACTAATGAAAGGAAAGTGTATGGATGTTGGAGGTGGGTGGTGTTGAAAACTCATTCACAAAGCTTCTCACTGTCTACCTACCAGAAATATCAATTACACCAAACGACGAAAGATATTGGGGTATCCGGAAAGTGCTTGGATTCACAAAAGATGGCCAACCTATATTACATGAGGGGAACTATCCTGATGAATGGAAAGTTTTTTTATATGAACATGACTCGAAAAGCTTCAAATGTATTGAGGAATCTAAGTATCCGGGCCTTGTAGGTTTATATATGGAAACACTATTGTTGCTTGACCACTGATATTTTTCTTATATGTGTGTCGATGACATACACCTATTGGGTATAGGCAAAGTGTGGAACTCATAATGGATGACGTACTTTTAGAAGAGGCAAAGCAAGGTATGAAACTTTAATTGTGGCAGCAGCAGCGAGGTCAACTCTTCAACATACTTTTCTAATGAAACGTTTGTGAAACACTAACCACCAGTCATGACGGCTCATTGTTAGCTTCAAACTCTATCTATCTATCTATCTGTCTATCTATCTGTCTGTCTGTCTGTCTGTCTATCTATCTATCTATCTATCTATCTATCTATCTATCTGTCTGTCTATCTATCTATCTGTCTATCTATCTATCTATCTATCTATCTATCTATCTATCTATCTATCTATCTATCTATCTATCTATCTATCTATCTATCTATCTATCTATCTATTCTATCTATCTATCTATCTATCTATCTATCTATCTATCTATCTATCTATCTATCTATCTATCTATCTATCTATCTGTCTATCTATCTATCTATCTATCTATCTATCTATCTATCTATCTATCTATCTATCTATCTATCTATCTGTCTGTCTGTCTGTCTGTCTGTCTGTCTGTCTGTCTGTCTGTCTGTCTGTCTGTCTGTCTGTCTGTCTGTCTGTCTGTCTGTCTGTCTGTCTGTCTGTCTGTCTGTCTGTCTGTCTGTCTGTCTGTCTGTCTGTCTGTCTGTCTGTCTGTCTGTCTGTCTGTCTGTCTGTCTGTCTGTCTGTCTGTCTGTCTGTCTGTCTATCTATCTATCTATCTATCTATCTATCTATCTATCTATCTATCTATCTATCTATCTATCTATCTATCTATCTATTGGTGGTAATTGGGATGTTCATCTTCCTTTGGTTGAATTCTCCTACAATAATAGCTATCATGCTAGCATTGGAATGGCCCCATTCAGAGCATTATATGGGAGAGATTGTAGGTCACCGCTAGCTTGGGCAGAAGTTGGTGAAAGCCAACTCGTTGGGCCCGAAATTGTTATTGAAACGACGAAAGTGATCTCACAAATCAAAGAAAAGTTAAGAGTGGCCCGAGAACGACAATTAAAATATGCTAATGTTAGACGACGACCCCTCGAATTTGAAATTGGTGATTATGTTTTATTGAAAGTATCCCGTGGAAAGGTGTGATTCGTTTTGTGAAACGTGGCAAGTTGGGGCCACGGTACATTGGCCCGTTTAAGATCTTGTAGCGTATTGGTCCGGTAGCTTATCGATTAGAACTTCCTCAAAATTTGAGTGGAGTTCATAATGTTTTCCATGTTTGTAATCTTAGGAAGTGTTTGACCGATCCAACACTTCACGTACCCCTCGAAGAAATCCGTGTTGATAAACGTTGAAGTTTGTGGAAGAACCAATAGAAATTCTAGATCGACAAACTAGAAAACTAAAGAATACCCGATATACGATTGTCAAAGTGAGATGGCAAGCTAGACGTGGACCCGAGTTTACTTGGGAACGCGAGGACCACATGAAGTCTAAATACCCACACTTGTTTAGTAATTAGTGTTTGTTGAATTTCAGGACGAAATTCTTTAACGGGGGAAGAATGTAACATTCATGATTTTTACCGTTTGACTGTGCATGTAATTTGATTAACTATTTCAATAAACGGAAATTTGGACATAATTGTGTACATTTATCTGTCAATTGGGCCAATTATAATGTCATATTTGAACTTCTAGAATTAGGGCCATATTAGCAGACTATGAAATTGGCCCAGTACATGTTATGGAAATTATATGATAGATGATAATTGAGTAACTGTGGTAACAGGAAAAACGTATATACGAAACCTTAAGTATAATGTACGGTTCCAACAGTGTTGGTGGAACAGTGTCGGTGAAACAGTGTCGGTGGAACAGTGTCGGTGGCTAGATGATAATTCCATTAATAGGACAAAAACCGACACAACCTTTATATTATATGAAATGATTTATCCATATTATAGATTTATAATAATTTATAAAAGTTGTACACTCGTGAGTATTTTTTGTTTGTGTTATTAATTTCGGAATCAATTAACTAGCTAGATATATTGTACATACTAGTAAAATAAATATGCAATGTGTACTTGAATTAGATAACTAATAAATATATAAATACATGTAATTGATTTATAACCACATAGATAAAAGTAATTATATTTATATAAACTAGTTACTACACTTAATTACACAAATAATAATCAAGAATCAAAGTTTAGAGTCAACCAAAGTCAATTAGTCAAGTCAAGCTTGTGTTCTTGACATAAACCCCACACAAACTAACCAAGACTTGGATTATAGCTTGTAATCATGCAATGAACATGTTCCTACTGAATTCTAGTTTGTCTTAAGGCCAAAGTTTCAGCCATTACACTCAAGGATGAGTTGTAAACACATGATGAACACCTCATGGCCAAGGTGTGTATTCTTGGCACTTAGTTGCAACTCTTGGACTATATAAGCAAGCATTTGATGATCATTCTATCATCCATCTCTGCTCTTTCCTCTCTCTCTCACATTCATAACACAAAACAATCAAGTTCATAAAGTCTTGGGTTCATCACTTGAAATTTCAAGTTGAATTTAAGGACTCTATAGGACTGAAATTTTCAGTCATCTTGCAAACATCATAGAAGATTCATCTGGACGAATTAGGAGATGTATCTTATATTTTTGGAAAGGTCCAAGTGTCAGTAAAATTTGATAAGAACGAAGTTTCTTCTGGTTTTGCTCAGAAGAGTGCCAAAAACAACGATTTTCAGAACTGGTCTGATTTCTGACGAGGCTACAGGTTTGTTTTTGTAAATCATAACTCTTTCATTAAAGCTCTTCAAGAGCCAAACCTTACATTTTTGAAAAGGCCATTGAGTGCCCAACAAATGTCTAGAACTGAGTTTTGTTGTATCTAGTCTTCTCGACTTCCCAAAGTCGTTGTCTAGTAGATGGCGCAAAGCTGGGAACATGCTGAAATTTCCCTATTTTGCACTTAGGCTTTGTGGTAGCTTATAAGTTGATCTTATACTTGTTCTAGGTACCCGGGAGTACATTTTGAGCATAGTAAAGTACTTGTACTAGTACTTGGAATTACTTTACTTCCAGGTGAGTTTCGTAAACCCTCCCTACTCAATTGAGATTCGGGCTGAAAAGTGTACATGTTTGTTGATTGATTGTTTGTTTAATGTATTGACTTGTTGCTCGGTTAACTTTGTCTTCGTTATGAATACTTGTTGTGCTTTAGATAGTTGTACATACATGGAAGATAATTATACTTTTTATGAATAGTAGATGTGGTGGGAAGGCTGCGGGTGACCCTATATATAAGCATCGATTATTCTTTTAAAGTAGAATTATAAGAAGTGTATGTGCATCGTATTTGTTGGTTGATTCACTTGTTATGATATGGACCGAGATGTTAATTGTTTATTTGTTGATTGTTGATATGATTACTTGTGGTTTAATGTCGCTTTGATTATCATGTAAATGATATATCATGTTAGGCGTATTGGTTAATGATGATTGTCGCTTTGATTATCATGTAAATGATATATCATGTTAGGCGTATTGGTTAATGATGATTGTCGCTTTGATTATCATGTTAATGATATATCATGTTAGGCGTATTGATTAACGTTTAATGGTGTATTGTATAATGATATTGATGTTGAAACGTTGATTGTATTGAACTGTGCTAATGTGAAACCTTTTAGGGTTTCCTTGGACATGATTAGGTATTCTAATCCTCGCTTATCGTTAACGGTTGTTATCCGATACGGTTATTCCTTGTTACTTGTCCCTACGAACTCACCAACTTTATGTTGACGCTCTTTAGTACACTTTTCAGGTAATCAGGTTAATCAGAGACAAAATGGATGATTATGTGCTTGCATTGCTAGGATTGGACTAGCTTTGGACTTCTGGATCCGTGATCCTTATTTCCCTTTAACGGGTTATGCTTAGGGTCAACTACTATCATTTAAACATTTTCATTTAATATTGATTGAGTGTGTATCTTTGATAGATATTGATTATTGTATACATTTGAGTGATTTTATGGATTGTTTCAATCCTATGAATGCATATAGTTTGACTCTACATAATTCCCATGTCGTGCTGTGCTTTTCTAAGTGATACCCCATGATTCCGCCATGTTGGGGTGTTACATAATAACTTCCCAACTTATATCTTGAATTGTTTGTGGGTATTCGGGGTTACATGGGAGGTGATATGGGTTATGTAGTTGACCATTGAGACCTGAAATGCAGTCCCAAATGAAGTATAATGTAGTGAATGTTATGATATGTAGTATAATGTAGTGTATGTTATGATATGAAGTATAATGTAGCGTTATGTTATGAAGTGATATGTAGTATCTTGTGATGCATTGAGATGTAGTATATGTAGCATGTGTTGTTTTGTGCATGATTGTATGGCTTGCTCATCTAGTTCACTAGACTTGTTAAGTTGCATGACACGTGCACGTTTAAGGGCCCAAAACGTAAAAGCAGTAAATGTTTAGGTAATGCAGTCACCTAAACTAAATGAGATGCAGGTTCGAGCTCGTTAAAAATTTGATGCAGGAAAGTGTTAAGCTTAACCCGTACTTGCCCTAACCCGGCTAAGTGCGTTGACGTAGGTTGCTTGGGTGGCTCCTAGCAACATGGTCATTGAAATGCAGTTGAGTAATACGAGGGGTCTGACCCGCCCTCATTTGTCTTGTACATACGGATTACTCCGGGATTGGCTTGCCATTCCTTAACGACGTTTGATGTTCAACTGAATGGTTGTCATCTAGTCGGGTGTAACTTATGTTACACATTGACGCAGTTAAAATGTAGTAAAGCAGTTAAAATGTAGAAAAGCAGTTAAATGTAGAAAGCAGTTATGTGGTTATATGTGTGTAATGAAGTAAAGCAGGATAGCACATTTAGGGTGGTTCATCCTAATATGTTATGTTGATGACGTGGTATGTTTGATGTGTGTTGTGCCTTAATGAAGTATATAAATCCATAATGTTTGAAATGGACAAATGTTTTATAACTTAAGTGTTATCTTACTTAGACTAATTCGTTAGCTAACACTTGTCTTTTGAAATGTGTTGCTCCCTCAGGTTTAGCGTAGCTGAGGTAGTTAATGAAGAAGAGCGAGGAATGGGTAGATAGCTTGCTGTTGACCTTAGCTACCCATAGATGCTGAACTTTTATAGACATTTGTTTATGTTTGTCTTTTATGAAGTTTGCATGTTATGTAGTCGGTTGTTTTGTGTTGGGCAGCCGACGGGTTTCTATTTAGACTTGTTTTGATGGTACGAATAAGTAACACCAATGAATAAGGAAACCAAACAGATTTTAATTGGTTTGGACTTTTAAAGTTTCTTCCGCTCTATTTTAACGCCGTTAGGCGAAAATTTTTGGAAACCCGTATTTTTAAACGAAGGGTGTTACAAAAACGTTTTCCATCAACCAACAACACATTGCACATACACTTCATACGACTCTACTTTTAAGGAATCATAGATGCTTATATATAGGGTCACCCGCAGCCTTCCCACCACATCTACAACTCATTGAAGGCATAATCGTCTTCCATGTATGTACAACTAACCAAACCACAACATATATTCATAATCGAAAGCATAATCAATCAAGCGATAAGTCAAAACGTCAATCAAACAATCAATCAATTAATCAACAACCACACAAGCATGTACACTTTTCAGCCCGAATCTCAATTAAGTAGGGAGCTACAGAACTCACCTTGGTCAGCAAAAGAAGTTGAGATCGAGTTAAAATGGGTCTATAAACGTTCAACATCCGCCACGCGTCCACAACCTATCATTACATATAATTGGCACATATTAAGTTAGGTCAAAACCCTAATTAGGTTTTAAATGTAGTTCAAACCCTTGGCCGACTTGACATGGTCATTAAGGGTGTCGGGAAATGGTTGGAACAGATATAAGTCGTCAATGAGTCGCTTCGCGTTCAAGAGCTATTATTATGCACACACACACATTTATATGCTTAGGTTTTCAAACGTGACTCATGACTTGGATAACTTTTATAACTCGCTCATGACACCAAGAATCGAGGTAGGATGAAATTATAGTCGTTTATGATCTCCCAACAATCGTTATACGTTCAAGAACTAATACTAGTCTTAGTATGTAACATGTCAAGTTTAGTTTTGGTTTAAAAAGTGACACTCCACTTTGGAAGACGATCCAGACCCGTATACTTTAGTTTAGAGGTTGAGCAAAGGTTTGTTTGAAAGCTTAAGACGATCCAAGGACAGTGGGACTCACGCTAACACAAAACAGAAAACTGTGCAATGCCAGCCACCGTCTGGGACGGTGGCACCACCGTCTAAGACGGTGGGCTAGAAAACGCAAACGGTGAAAGCTCCCTGCTTTACGCTGACTTCAGAAGCCAGACGCCAGAACTTGAAGAACCAGACCACCGTCTGGGACGGTGGTGGTGAGCGTCCCAGACGCTGGAACGACCTGAACGAGCAGCAGCAGCAAAGAGGAAGAAAAGTCAACCCATTTACAACCAAAACTCAATTTTTGATGACCAATTCGGCTAGGAGGAGTTTGCCACTTGTTTTGAAACATAATTAAGCATTATTGAACATCTTTAAACGTAACCCACTTCAATTAAACACTTCAAAACATCAAAATCATCATCAACTTCGGTTTTGACTCACAAACCCTAGAACAAACCCTAATTGACTTCAATTCGACTTTTGACCCGAAATCCGACCCAAGTGTGCTTAGTATTAACTAGAAATATGTTATTAAGTAATAAATGATGGATGTAAGACTAGTTTAACTTACCAAAATCTTGTAAAAGAGATGAAATCCGAAAATGGCTTGAGATGAGATTTCCTTGCACTAAAAACTCCAAATTTTTGATATGATAAGAAGGTGATGATAAGGATGCTTAATCTTGCACTAATATAACTTAAACAATAAGTGATGGATGAATTTAGAGAAAGAGGAAGATATATTCTTGCATTCTTGAGTAAAGAAGAAAAAGAAAAGGAAATGATAGAATGAATGATAACGACAAGTATCCTACGTACCACTACTTAGCTATCAATCCTAGAATGCCTTTACCGAGAATGTGTTTCAAACTTTCATTTTACCAACCAAAGTAAATAAACATATTCGGATTTTCGAATTAAAAGTTACTAATGTATAAAAATTGATTCGCAAAAATTGTACAGTGAGTATCCACTGCGCCGCAGTGAGCCAGAACCTTGCTCACTGCGCCGCAGTGGGCTAAATCGAACCAGGGACCAGTACAATGGCACTGCGCCGCAGTGGGCCATTGCCAAGCTCACTGCGCCGCAGTGAGCTAAAAATGCACAAAACCAGCCCTAGCCACTGCGCCGCAGTGGGGCTAAGCCCATGCCACTGCGCCGCAGTGGCCTCATTCTGCAGCCAGCACCAGCAGGTGCAAATATGCAGGCAAGCCAAGCCGTTTTTCAACCAAATTCCTTTCATTATAACAAGTTTAAACATGTTCAATAGACCTGGAAACATACCATTTTGCCAATCATTTCGCCATTTCATTCATTTAGACCTCAAAACCTAATTCTAAGTCAAAACCTAATTAAGTTAACCAAACCAAAACTCATTTCGTTTCCATGGCTATCTAATTCATTTAAGAATACTGAAATTAAACTTGAAATGGAAATTAAATCAAATCAAAAGTTTGAAGAAGAAAGTTACTTACCAAAAGGTGTTCTTGAGAAATAAGAAGAAATATGAAGATGATGATGATGATAATGCCCAAAACCTTAATTATTATTGAAAGATGATTAATTGCTTTGATTTCCCTTTGATTTCTCCTTGCCAAAATGATTTAGAGCATAAAGTGAATTTTGTGTGTGTGTGGTGTGTGTGTTGTGTCTACCGAACAAAAGAAAGAAGGAGGGAAAAAGAGGCAGGGGGGTTTGGTGTCTAATTTCCAGCCCCAAAACAAATAATCGGCCCATGTGGCTTAATTTAGACATTATTTTATACCCTTAATTCGGTAAAATGCTTACGATTAAATATCGTTTGACCTAAAAGTCAAAATGTAAAGTAAAGGTATTTTCCTCGTCTCATTTTAGTTAAGACAAGCCAATAAAATTTATAAACTTGTTAGGACCAGTTCACCTGGAACTGGCCAGTCACCAGTTCACACTGACCAGTTCACCAGTTGCATCTGGTGACCAGTAACTGGTGACCAAGAAGATTTTGTCGAGAAAT
>CM067172.1:5423669-5501486 GCA_034093135.1 Erigeron breviscapus | reverse complement strand
ATCTTTGATCATCAAAACATCTCTTATCAATCCAAATCGTTAAAACATCGTTTACAATCGTTTTAGGCCAAATACTTGATTAAAACACATAAATTAACCAAGAACACAATGAAACCCTAATTCTTTTACAAACCCCTTTTCAATCAGATTTGATTCAACACACACGACTCATGATCTGAAAATACGATCAATGAATTGATTATTACCTGCAATGACAAATAGAATGCAAATACTCTTGACAATGACCACCAATTCACACACAAAATGACTTTTCGGCTTGAGATTTGATGAGAGAAGACTATGGAATGACTTAGGATCAGTTAGGGCTTGTTTAGAAGAAGTGAGATCTGCAAATAACCTCCTAAGGACAGCCTCTAAGCTACTAATCCCGTTTTTGACTTTCCACACATGTCAAAACTAGTCCCTAGGCTTCCTAATCCTTTATTATTGGTCACAAACTTCTTTATTGCCCTTATACAACATTAACCCTTCATTAAATGTCACTACATAGACATAATTTCTTCATATTTCACACATTTATACTACATTAACATTTAGGTTTTCAAACCTCACACATAACACACATTAACTACGTATATGCATATATTCACACTAGACTTAACGACACACATGAGGTTGACTTAACAGCGTTAGTCAAATCTTAAAGAAAAGTTTGGGATGTTACAAACCCTCCACCCAACCAACACCCATCAAGCATACCAAAAACCTATCAATTTATAATCATATAACACATCAATATCATATACCACTTCAGGAGATCATCCTAGTATAGGCTACAACGATCTTATACGTTCAACTACATCCACATTGTTATCAATCACGTTACATGTCTACCTATGACATGTTCTAACACAAAAACGTATGCACGTAGAATTAACATAAGCTAAATCTACGACATATATCACATAACACATAGTGAGTATCTTTCCACCCCCAAAACATACAACATATAGTAGAGGCTATGAAACTCACCTGACGCACGCAATACAAATCCCCAGATGAAAAGAAGTAGAACCGATGTCCACGAGAGCCGAAACCTATCAATATACGTATCACATTAATCCTAAAGCATCTCAAAAGTCAAGGTCTCCTAAATATTGACCTACTATTACTATAAATGCTTTATTATATCTTTTTTATAAGTCTTTGATCCAACCAAGGTGGAATCGTTACGTTTTGTTTCACAAAGGCTAGTCGGGACTTGACCACTGTTGCTTCATTGAAACTTTTGATTTTTTATAAATATGTTTTGGACTCAGAGACCTATACCATTAGAAAGTAGACTCATTTACGCTTCTGTGTCCCCTTAAATCGTTGAAAACGGACTTACGGCTTAAAAGTTACGGACGCTTGAAAATGACCTAGCTGCAGTGTCTCGCGGCGCGAGAATTGACTATCACGGCGCGAGAAACTCACCTGAACACAGTATTTCGACTTTTTTCAAGTCTCATGACGCGATGGATGCCCCTCACGGCGCGAGAGGCATCAGGAAGCACTAAAAACGGGTTTTTGACCTCAAATGGACCAACCAAACCTAAAAATCAAAGCCCCAAACTTTAACACAACGTTTTTCTAGTAAAACCAAGCATAAATATCAACTCTAAACCAAAACCCACTTCCAAAACCGTAAAACCCTCCTTCAAACCCTAATTTAACTAGTTTTAACAAAATTCAAAGATTTAACAAGGTGATAAGGAAATCTAGCTATTCAACACACATAATAAGATGATTCAGGTATGTAGGAAGTGAAATTTCATACCAAAGGCTTCTTTGATGTTAAGATCCGATTTTTGAGACCATGAGGAGGTTACACACTTGAATCCTTGCAAAGATGGATGAAGAACATGATCTAGGATTATTATTATACAAAGTTATTGATGATTTTCTAACCCATTAAATGACGAACCCGAAATTGGAAGAAGAAAAGAGGAAGAAGATGATGATGATGTTCTTGGATCATAGAGAGAAGGAAGAGAGAAAGAATGAGTAGAGAGAGAAGAGAGTGTGTGGAAAATGAAGAGAAAGAGAAGGGAGGGAGGGGTTCTGTTCCCCTCAAGCACTCTCGTGACAAGTCCCGGTTTCTCCCGACAAATTATTTGTTTAGTTAAAACTTTTAACTCGAGGCTCGTTCAATTACTTCATTGACATATTATCATCTATTTTCAAATTACGTTTCTAGCGATTATTCATATGCCTACCTTTTCATTACAAAAGTTTACTTATCAAAGTTGACTCGTTTTAAAACCACTAGTCCCGTTAAGTTGACCGGTCAAAACGGCGGATGTTACAAAGACAAAGAGAAAGAACTGGATGCTGTCGTTTCATATATGCTTTTAAATAAAATAGAAGTCCTACTCTTAAATTTGTTTGAATGACCAAAAGAAATTTCTACCAAATTTCCCCCAAGTTGCTTGAAAACATCGATCTAAGGTGTTAAGCAGTCTATTTGATAAACAAGTCAACCTCCAATCGGTCGAAAACTACTTATTAATCAAAAGGACAACCACTTCAATGGGTCCAAAACCTCTGATTGACTGCTCTAGTGTTATCTAAGGAATTTCAAGATGTTACTGTCATAAACTATATAATGCTAAAGATTAGTTTTCAATTTAAAACTAAAAAACTTACTAATTCATTCTAGAATCATAAAAACTTGTATGCGGTTGAAAGAATCGGTACAAAATAATGTGTTTGAACTGAAAAATTAAAGAAAAGGCACAGGTTCATCATATTTGTTTTGCAGATCTGATCGATATATCATATATTAACATGCAGATAATATATTAGATCTCCACAATATTGTTGTAAGATCCAAAATACTTGATATACTCGTTATGGGTCGAATAAGGGGAACCCAAAAATCTTGAGTTACTTCTGGTTTAAACAGCATCTCACTTGCTGTGATGAAGCATAATACTGGTTGCTTTGGCTTCTCAGCAGTTGGGGTTCGTGGTTATCGGTCCTTCAAATAGGTAGTGTCAGATGCCTATAACTCTGATTCTAAAGTATTCACAAGATGTTTAAGTCGAAGATGTATGTATCATGAGCGAGCATAAAGATTACAAATAACCACATAACTGAATGTTATTGCCCAACTATAATGACCCGAGGAATGCAACACTAGTGTAATGACATGAGGTAGCAAAACTTCAGTTAGAAGAGCCATGACTAGAGAAACAAAATTAAGTACTAAACATAATAACTTGAACGATTAAATGGGACCATAAAGAAATGCATCATCAGTTTACCATGTTCTAAATATAAACATGACAATAAAATCCAGTTTGCTTCTACCAAATATCATCTTATTAAGAGATTTAATGTTAAAACAACAAGTGTTTCACATAAAACTCTATTATACTAATTAAGTTACATTAATCATAATCTGTTAAGCACTTCAATACTCATACTTTGAAACTAATAATGAGCCCCCATGACTTTTGGTTAATGTTTCACACGCATTTCATTAGAAAAGTATGTTGAAGAGTTGACCTCGCTATTGCTGCTGCCACGATAAAAGTTTCGTACCTTGCTTGCCTCTTCTAAAGGTAAGTTTGAGACTTCACCCATTTCTAATAAGTGTATGTCATAAACAACATATAAGAAAAATATCAGTAGTCAAGCAACAATAGTGTTTCCATGTACGAACCTGCAAGCTTCGAATAACTAAATTTCCCAACACATAAGAAGCTTTTCGAGTCAGGTTCATAAAAAAAAACTTTTTCATGAGGACCGTCCAACACTTTTAATATAGGCTGTCCATATTTTGTGAATCCAAGCACTTTTGTTCGGATACCCCATCGTGGGTGTGGTGAATATCCTTTTATTGGGATGATAGTGAATTTCTTTGTGAAAGAGTTATGAAGACCACCCGGCTCCATCATCATCCATACATTGATTTCTGTTTTCCTTTCATTGGTTTCAAGCACAACAAGAGACTCCTTGAGCTTAGATAACTCCAGACTAGCGTGTGGTCTTCATAACAACAAGAGCCGGGTGGTCTTCATAACTAGTGATATCAAATGACAAAAAATTATGATCGCCATAAGCATGAATCCAATAGATAAACCTGTCCGTCACTTCCCTCTGCCATGTGTAGCAAAGTGATGCACGAGGAAGAGTATAAGAAACGGTTCTCCAAGCCCCTACGGATAATGTAAAAATCTGCACCCGCAGTAGGGGTTCTTTAGTAATATTGTAAATATCAGGCTCGGTAGTATAGAAAATTGTAGGCTCGGTAGCATTACAAACCACTGTGAAACAAAAATAATCAACATCACATCGAGCATGGTGAGGATGGAGGGGTATAGAAAGGGATTTTCTTATTGCTGGATTCCAAATTACTAATCTATCCTTTCGATTGGAAAAGGCAAACAACCCTTGCGAGTAACCTATCAATTCGCACCAGGAGTCAAAGTCCCGGAAATTATCATCTGACTGCGGAAGAGTAAGGAGTTGTTTAAAACCAATAAAATCACCAGATATTTGGTTTGTTTGTTTGTTTTTAATGATTGCATAATTTTTTCGATGATCAGAACCGACAAAAAAGTGATTAGAAGAAGCCTGCTGCTGAATGTTGTTGTAACACCCCAAGCCAAGGCTCAGAATATCACGGAAATCATATAGCACAAGGTGGAATTAATGTAGAACATGAACTAAATGCAAATAAAGGATTCGGTGAATCCATACAATAAAAGAAACAAGTATCACAATACAACAGGAGCAAGAAACCATCAATATTACAAACGACATCAAAAGAAGGTTATCAATCCTAAATACTATGCAACATAAGGCAAATGGATCCTTGATCCATATAAGTCCAGTCCGGGTTCAACAGCAAGCAAACAAATCAAACTCCACGTCCTGGATAACCTGGTTACCTGAAAAGTGTACTAAGCATAGTCAACACAAGGTTGGTGAGTTCGTAGTAATGGTCCATAAAGAACCAACGTCAATAATCACAATATACGAATAGAGGCTAGACATGACTTACAGCGAGCCTCTAAGTAACCCAATAAGGTCCAACAACAAGATTACACAAGACAAGTAAATGTGTAATAAGAATGCACAAAGATATATGAACCAATGTAAGTGCCAATGCATGAATAAGCCAACATGCCTATCCTATGCGTGAACTCCGTCACCTATGCAACGATACCCTTCTGTCATTACAATGAACAAGGCTGTATCTCAAAATCATCGAGATATATATGTCTATATACTCGGGGTCACGTTCTACATCCAAAATGGGTGCATACATCTATGCACCAGGATGTCGGCAATCCCCTGCCGAGGGCTCATCAACGATGTATGCAATGCTTACAATCAAATGTAAATGCATAAATCATAAACCAACAATCAATATACGATGCACCTGTGCCATCAATCAATATACGATGAACCTGTGCCAACAATCAATATTCATCCAACATAAGCCAATTATCAACATTCATCCAACATAAGCCAACTATCAACATTCATCAATCATAAACCACTATTCACAATTTAAACCAACTATACGTACATATACTTCAGAGGATTCTACTTTCTTCAAGTCCCAGATGCTTATATATAGGGTCACCCGCAGCCTTCCCACCACATCTAAAACCCAATGAAGGCATAACCGACTTCCATGTATGTACGTCTATCCTAATATATATATATGTAATAATTAACTGAGACATAACCCAAATCAATCAAACGAAACGAACTGTCACATCAATCCAACAATCAAGTCAAACAATCAGTATATCAATAAACACAAAAGCATAATCAACCTCAAACACAAGTCTATCGTACCACAAATCATACGACTCTACAACGCACGTCATGTTCTATCTTAATCACAATATGTAACCAAAGTTTACCGCATAATCAACAAATCACTCAAACAATGAAACACGTATGTTTACACTTTTCAGCCCGAATCTCTATTGAGTAGGGAACTACGGAACTCACCTTGGCTTCCAAGCTACGATTACGAGTTAAAAAGGAGTTATAAATGCTCAACAACCGCTACGAGTCCGCAACCTAGCAATAAATATCATATTATCATCAAAGTCAACTTCTATAATCCTAAACAAGTTGGTTTAGTAAGATTAGGGTCGAGTCACAACTCTTAGACGTCTAACCGCTTTCCCGCGTAAGAACAAGACACATTCGACTAGACATTTTTAGAAATTCACGAAGATTCATACAAAATTAAGGTTACAACGTGAAACTAGACTCTCTTACGATTCCAACGATAGGTCATATGACTTATTTGGACTTACGGATCAAAAGTTATTAACGTTTGAAAACTGACGCGCGTAAGTTCCCAAAAGTATCTCACTGCGCCGCAGTCAAGGCATAGCCTTGCCACTGCGCCGCAGTGAGGCTATACGAAGCACACCAGAGAGTAGCCACTGCGCCGCAGTGGGGACTATGTCCAACCACTGCGCCGCAGTGGGGCAGCTCCCAGCCCAGCACCAGCAGCAGTTCAGCAGAAAATCGAACCCAAATGCCACAAAAACGACCCAATGACCCCCAAAACGATTTGTAAGGACTTAAAACTTATTTTGAAGCATATTTTAACATCATTACACATAACCTCACTAAACCCACACCTCAATTCCGCCTCTAATCACCAATTTACTCAAATCAAACTCAAACCCTAATTTTAACCTAATACAATTCTTGACCCAAAATCGGCCAAGATACGAAAGGGTCGTCTTAGAAAGGTGATTAACAACATAAAAGGGTAAGTTAGAAGTAAGGTTCACTTACCAAAGTCGTCTTCTCGGGCTCGAATCCGAATTTGACCCAAAAGTTTGTTTCTTTGAAGTTTTGAATCCAAATCTTTGACACGATGAAGATGAGGAGATGATGATAGTGATTCTTCCACTAATATAACCAGAGTAATACCGATCGATGAAGAAATCTAGAGAGATGGAGGAGAGAAAGTGATGTTCTTGGATTTTTAGAATAAAAGGGAAATAGAAAGGAAAGGAAAAAGAAAGAAAGGAAGAGATAAAGGAGGATGCCCATGGGTCGCGGGTCGGTCCAGCCCACGGGTCGACCCGATCCACTTTCTAGTTAAGTTTAACATCCGTCTCGCATCGTATAATGTTTCAAATGCTCGGTATGTGGTCTCTCGACCGATTAAGCATATCCTACGCCATTATGTCTCAAAATGAGCCCAAACAAGTCACTAATTAGATTCGGTAGTCAAATTACGCGTAAAGTCAAACGGTCAAAATTTGCGGATGTTACATTATTCCCCCGTTAAAAGAATTTCGTCCCGAAATTCAACAAAACCCTAGTTATTAAACAGTTGTAGGTATCTAACCCTTACACGGTCCCCTCGCTCCCAAGTGAACTCGTTCCCGCGTTTAGCGTATCGTCCAACCTCTGAAATTCGTGTAGCGTTTGCTCCTTAGCTTCTTGACCTCGCTACCTAAGATTCCTTCCGGTTCCTCGAAATTACAACGATTCTCACTCTCAAATGATTCAAATCTCGCTAATGTTATTCGCTCTCATCACTTGTAGCACGTGGCTCCGTTTAGTACTATAGGACAGCTTGAGTTTCCACTCACATGCCAATCCCATTCTGATCATTCCATCTCGTACACACCATGGTTGATTCCCTCGTTAAAAGAACTCCTTCATAAGTTACAATTTGTTACGCAATTAAATTTTTGAAAATCTCAAGGAATGTTTACCAAAGATTCGTTTGTCTTTTCGTTTATAATCATCGCATCTATCTCAAAACATCTTACTATTATATTAGCAAAATTCATTCGATTAAAGGAGCCGTATTATGTAACAAGTTTTTAGTTTATAGCTCGTTAGGTTATTTAGAATCGGGTGACGTCGCACACATCCTTCATACCAAGTGTTAGAACCTTTCGCCATGATTCATCGATCTCCGGGTTATAAATCCATTTTCTCAAACGAGTTTATTGTCAGTGTCCAGGAATTTATTATTTATTATTGTTATATATGTATATATACATATCGCGGTTAACATTAAGTGCAATTAGTTGTAAACAGGTAACACTTATTATGACGATTTGCCTTATAGTTAGCGCATTAAGTTAGGCGTCCAATTAAATCACCCCTTACTAATCGTGTACGTGTTTATATACCACCCAATATCGTTTAGACCTCAACTCCATTCCCGCGACGCTCGTGCTTGCGCATATATTACATGTTGGGTAGACTTTTAAATTTTTATTTTATTTGTTCAATCTATGGTTAGCCTGACCAAGGTCGTTCCTTCTCGCCCATAGTAAGTTTATAGTTGTATAGCAGCTCACAATGAATTGTTACGTTCACATACTATTAAGCAACATACCCCCATTGTTCACCGATTACAATTAACATCTTAGTGTTGGAATATCAACCGTTTATAATACATAAGAGTTAGGATACTTACAACCTTGATACCTTCTTAGGGTGCATATCAACATATTTATCATATTGTATCCTAACCGTTTATCAACATGTTTAAGTCGGACAACAACGAAAACATTTACAACATCCACGTGACCACTACGGGGCATACATACATACACATCACACATGCATAACATATAGGTTACTAAATCATACTAGTTAACATGTCATTCCACTAACAAATCCAATAATAGTAATAGTTCTAGAGTCTATGACCCGGGGGTTTGCTTCCCAATTTAACTCAGGTTGACCGCATTAATAGTTAGTGTTTTAACGCCGACACACTACACATGTTCAATGTCTTTTACTAAGGCCGACACCTAAATATTCTCAATTAACTGTCATATATCGTGTTATCATACCAACATATCCTACGTGTTTCATTCCACTATGTTAAGAACAACATATCAAAGTTCTCAAGTAATCGTTATCTATCATGTTCTCGCCAAGTTCACAACAATTGTTTATCGTTAATTCAAGTAATCTCGTCAATACATCATACCATCAAACAATTAACACAAAACGGTTCAAGTATAATCTGGATTCGATATGCTCTCTAGTCATTGACCAGATATGTATACAGGGTGTACCAACGGCTAACCCTCCACCCAATCAACTTCCATTAAGCATATCGATTCCCTATTATACACTAAGCCAAGCAACTAACACGAATGATTCAAAGTATAATCCGAATTCGATATACTCTCTAGTTATTGACCGGGTATGTATACAGGGTGTACCAACGGCTAACCCTCCACCCAATCAACTTCCATTAAGTATATCGGTTCCTTATTATACTCTAAGCCACACGTGCGCAATCCACGATGTCATTAACTTGTTATAATATCGGGTAACCATAAAAGAGTTGATCGGGTTCTTTTAGGGTTGCCACCATATTATACTAAGTTAATGGCATAACTTCATTTTGCTCTAAATCATCAATTAGCACCACTCAATACCAATAATTCAACAATATGCACATGACCTCATGCACTTGACCATCACACAACAACACATTGATCACATAGTATCCATATCAAAACAACACATTGATCACATAGTATCCATATCAAAACAACACATTGATCACATAGTATCCATATCAAAACAACACATTGATCACATAGTATCCATATCAAAACAACACATTGATCACATAGTATCCATATCAAAACAACACATTGATCACATAGTATCCATATCAAAACAACACATTGATCACATAGTATCCATATCAAAACAACACATTGAATTTAAGCTATCACACAAGAGGTCTTAACTACGAACTCACACGGGGATTCACATAATTCACATTGCACACGAATTTCCTAACCATGCATGCTATATGAAGAGTTTTAGCTTAAGCCGTAGTCTAGGTCAAACCGCCTAATTCTCTACGACCACGCATGGGCCACCATTCTGTAACACCCCAAGCCAAGGCTCAGAATATCACGGAAATCATATAGCACAAGGTGGAATTAATGTAGAACATGAACTAAATGCAAATAAAGGATTCGGTGAATCCATACAATAAAAGAAACAAGTATCACAATACAACAGGAGCAAGAAACCATCAATATTACAAACGACATCAAAAGAAGGCTATCAATCCTAAATACTATGCAACATAAGGCAAATGGATCCTTGATCCATATAAGTCCAGTCCGGGTTCAACAGCAAGCAAACAAATCAAACTCCACGTCCTGGATAACCTGGTTACCTGAAAAGTGTACTAAGCATAGTCAACAGAAGGTTGGTGAGTTCGTAGTAATGATCCATAAAGAACCAACGTCAATAATCACAATATACGAATAGAGGCTAGACATGACTTACAGCGAGCCTCTAAGTAACCCAATAAGGTCCAACAACAAGATTACACAAGACAAGTAAATGTGTAATAAGAATGCACAAAGATATATGAATCAATGTAAGTGCCAATGCATGAATAAGCCAACATGCCTATCCTATGCGTGAACTCCGTCACCTATGCAACGATACCCTTCTGTCATTACAATGAACAAGGCTGTATCTCAAAATCATCGAGATATATATGTCTATATACTCGGGGTCACGTTCTACATCCAAAATGGGTGCATACATCTATGCACCAGGATGTCGGCAATCCCCTGCCGAGGGCTCATCAACGATGTAAGCAATGCTTACAATCAAATGTAAATGCATAAATCATAAACCAACAATCAATATACGATGCACCTGTGCCATCAATCAATATACGATGAACCTGTGCCAACAATCAATATTCATCCAACATAAGCCAATTATCAACATTCATCCAACATAAGCCAACTATCAACATTCATCAATCATAAACCACTATTCACAATTTAAACCAACTATACGTACATATACTTCAGAGGATTCTACTTTCTTCAAGTCCCAGATGCTTATATATAGGGTCACCCGCAGCCTTCCCACCACATCTAAAACCCAATGAAGGCATAACCGACTTCCATGTATGTACGTCTATCCTAATATATATATATATATATGTAATAATTAACTGAGACATAACCCAAATCAATCAAACGAAACGAACTGTCACATCAATCCAACAATCAAGTCAAACAATCAGTATATCAATAAACACAAAAGCATAATCAACCTCAAACACAAGTCTATCGTACCACAAATCATACGACTCTACAACGCACGTCATGTTCTATCTTAATCACAATATGTAACCAAAGTTTACCGCATAATCAACAAATCACTCAAACAATGAAACACGTATGTTTACACTTTTCAGCCCAAATCTCTATTGAGTAGGGAACTACGGAACTCACCTTGGCTTCCAAGCTACGATTACGAGTTAAAAAGGAGTTATAAATGCTCAACAACCGCTACGAGTCCGCAACCTAGCAATAAATATCATATTATCATCAAAGTCAACTTCTATAATCCTAAACAAGTTGGTTTAGTAAGATTAGGGTCGAGTCACAACTCTTAGACGTCTAACCGCTTTCCCGCGTAAGAACAAGACACATTCGACTAGACATTTTTAGAAATCACGAAGATTCATACAAAATGAAGCCATTATCAATATTCATCCAACATAAGCCAATTATCAACATTCATCCAACATAAGCCAATTATCAACATTCATCCAACATAAGCCAATTATCAACATTCATCCAACATAAGCCAATTATCAACATTCATCCAACATAAGCCAATTATCAACATTCATCCAACATAAGCCAATTATCAACATTCATCCAACATAAGCCAATTATCAACATTCATCCAACATAAGCCAATTATCAACATTCATCCAACATAAGCCAATTATCAACATTCATCCAACATAAGCCAATTATCAACATTCATCCAACATAAGCCAATTATCAACATTCATCCAACATAAGCCAATTATCAACATTCATCCAACATAAGCCAATTATCAACATTCATCCAACATAAGCCAATTATCAACATTCATCCAACATAAGCCAATTATCAACATTCATCCAACATAAGCCAATTATCAACATTCATCCAACATAAGCCAATTATCAACATTCATCCAACATAAGCCAATTATCAACATTCATCCAACATAAGCCAATTATCAACATTCATCCAACATAAGCCAATATCAACATTCATCCAACATAAGCCAATTATCAACATTCATCCAACATAAGCCAATATCAACATTCATCCAACATAAGCCAATTATCAACATTCATCCAACATAAGCCAATTATCAACATTCATCCAACATAAGCCAATATCAACATTCATCCAACATAAGCCAATTATCAACATTCATCCAACATAAGCCAATATCAACATTCATCCAACATAAGCCAATTATCAACATTCATCCAACATAAGCCAATTATCAACATTCATCCAACATAAGCCAATATCAACATTCATCCAACATAAGCCAATTATCAACATTCATCCAACATAAGCCAATATCAACATTCATCCAACATAAGCCAATTATCAACATTCATCCAACATAAGCCAATTATCAACATTCATCCAACATAAGCCAATATCAACATTCATCCAACATAAGCCAATTATCAACATTCATCCAACATAAGCCAATATCAACATTCATCCAACATAAGCCAATTATCAACATTCATCCAACATAAGCCAATTATCAACATTCATCCAACATAAGCCAATATCAACATTCATCCAACATAAGCCAATTATCAACATTCATCCAACATAAGCCAATATCAACATTCATCCAACATAAGCCAATTATCAACATTCATCCAACATAAGCCAATTATCAACATTCATCCAACATAAGCCAATATCAACATTCATCCAACATAAGCCAATTATCAACATTCATCCAACATAAGCCAATATCAACATTCATCCAACATAAGCCAATTATCAACATTCATCCAACATAAGCCAATTATCAACATTCATCCAACATAAGCCAATATCAACATTCATCCAACATAAGCCAATTATCAACATTCATCCAACATAAGCCAATATCAACATTCATCCAACATAAGCCAATTATCAACATTCATCCAACATAAGCCAATTATCAACATTCATCCAACATAAGCCAATATCAACATTCATCCAACATAAGCCAATTATCAACATTCATCCAACATAAGCCAATATCAACATTCATCCAACATAAGCCAATTATCAACATTCATCCAACATAAGCCAATTATCAACATTCATCCAACATAAGCCAATATCAACATTCATCCAACATAAGCCAATTATCAACATTCATCCAACATAAGCCAATATCAACATTCATCCAACATAAGCCAATTATCAACATTCATCCAACATAAGCCAATTATCAACATTCATCCAACATAAGCCAATATCAACATTCATCCAACATAAGCCAATTATCAACATTCATCCAACATAAGCCAATATCAACATTCATCCAACATAAGCCAATTATCAACATTCATCCAACATAAGCCAATTATCAACATTCATCCAACATAAGCCAATATCAACATTCATCCAACATAAGCCAATTATCAACATTCATCCAACATAAGCCAATTATCAACATTCATCCAACATAAGCCAATTATCAACATTCATCCAACATAAGCCAATATCAACATTCATCCAACATAAGCCAATATCAACATTCATCCAACATAAGCCAATTATCAACATTCATCCAACATAAGCCAATTATCAACATTCATCCAACATAAGCCAATTATCAACATTCATCCAACATAAGCCAATATCAACATTCATCCAACATAAGCCAATATCAACATTCATCCAACATAAGCCAATTATCAACATTCATCCAACATAAGCCAATTATCAACATTCATCCAACATAAGCCAATATCAACATTCATCCAACATAAGCCAATATCAACATTCATCCAACATAAGCCAATTATCAACATTCATCCAACATAAGCCAATTATCAACATTCATCCAACATAAGCCAATTATCAACATTCATCCAACATAAGCCAATTATCAACATTCATCCAACATAAGCCAATTATCAACATTCATCCAACATAAGCCAATTATCAACATTCATCCAACATAAGCCAATTATCAACATTCATCCAACATAAGCCAATTATCAACATTCATCCAACATAAGCCAATTATCAACATTCATCCAACATAAGCCAATTATCAACATTCATCCAACATAAGCCAATTATCAACATTCATCCAACATAAGCCAATTATCAACATTCATCCAACATAAGCCAATTATCAACATTCATCCAACATAAGCCAATTATCAACATTCATCCAACATAAGCCAATTATCAACATTCATCCAATCACCAATTTACTCAAATCAAACTCAAACCCTAATTTTAACCTAATACAATTCTTGACCCAAAATCGGCCAAGATACGAAAGGGTCGTCTTAGAAAGGTGATTAACAACATAAAAGGGTAAGTTAGAAGTAAGGTTCACTTACCAAAGTCGTCTTCTCGGGCTCGAATCCGAATTTGACCCGAAAGTTTGTTTCTTTGAAGTTTTGAATCCAAATCTTTGACACGATGAAGATGAGGAGATGATGATAGTGATTCTTCCACTAATATAACCAGAGTAATACCGATCGATGAAGAAATCTAGAGAGATGGAGGAGAGAAAGTGATGTTCTTGGATTTTTAGAATAAAAGGGAAATAGAAAGGAAATGAAAAAGAAAGAAAGGAAGAGATAAAGGAGGATGCCCATGGGTCGCGGGTCGGTCCAGCCCACGGGTCGACCCGATCCACTTTCTAGTTAAGTTTAACATCTGTCTCGCATCGTATAATGTTTCAAATGCTCGGTATGTGGTCTCTCGACCCATTAAGCATATCCTACGCCATTATGTCTCAAAATGAGCCCAAACAAGTCACTAATCAGATTCGGTAGTCAAATTACGCGTAAAGTCAAACGGTCAAAATTTGCGGATGTTACAGTTGTTGTAATCGGAGATAAATTGAGAGGATCGGATGACGGATTTCCATTCTTTTGAAATTGACGTGAATCTAACCAATGATTTTATCGGGAGCCTCTTTAATATTATAATCGATATATCCAATGGTATATCGTATTTTTCTTCTTCTTCTGACATCATATTAATTTGATTGATTATTTATTATAGAAGGGAGTTTTCGAACTGGGTTTTGATGATAATGGAATTCAACGGAAGGTTGTAAGTGTATAAATAACAGTATAACACAACCCTCTCGATACAGGCCAATGGGCTCTCCCGTTGGTTTTGGGCTATACAACTTTTATTTTATTTTATTTTTAATCATTTATTTTAAATATCTCTAAATATATATAAAAGAGAAACCTTAATTCCAAAATGAAAAAATTTGAACCATTAAATAAAACTCAACTTTTAATTAGAGTCATTAGATTAGAATGATGATGTCATATACATTTTATAACTTTTTTAAATATAATTTTAATTTAATAAATTTAAATATGATCATTAATTATGAAAAATAATTGTCTACAATTTATAATTATAGAAAGTAATTAATTTAATGATATATTATGAAAAATAATTTAAAATTAATTATCTTTAGTTTAATGATATAATTATCAAAAATAATTTCTAAAACACTTTTTCAATTTTTTTATTGTTATTTCAAATTATGACTTTAACTATTTTTCTTATCATATAACATATAAAATTAGATTATATCCCGCGTAATACGCGGATAAACATATACTCCATCCGTCCTACTAAAAGTGTCAGAGTTTGTATTTTCAAATTCTTTTGTTCTAAAGTTGACCTTAAATAACTTTTTTTATGTTATATAACATTTGATGAAAGTTGTATGAATTGATTTGGTTTTAGATGTGTTTTCATCGATATAATTTTCATCAAATTTTATATAACACAATAATTGTATTTAAGGTCAAAGTTAAAAAACAAAGACTTTGAATATTTAAACAAGACACAATTAATGGGACGGATGGAGTATAACTAATAAAATACGAATATTTCATGATATCGTATATTGACAAATTGTAAATAAAATGTGTTGAAAGATAATAATGTTATATTTATTTACATATAATTGATGAGTTTAAGTATATGTATAAAAGGAATTGCATCATACGAGAGGGGTACCCGCACAATGCAGCGACGACGGGTGATGGTGGCGTTAACGGTGTGGTTATTAATGTAAATGTAGTTGACGTAAAAGATAGTATAGTTAATGAAAAGGGACACTCGTGAAAATAGAATATTATGGTATGATATTTCCTTACAAAGTGAAAGACAAACTTATTGGGTATTTCTGGTATCACAATACTCATTTAATATGAGTAACTATAATTTTAAGGGTAAAAATAATATTTCAAAGGCATAACGTTTATTGACAAAAAAAAAGTCTTTTGCTTTATAATAAGGTATTATAAATAAAATTTTAAGGGTAAAAATAATATTTCAAAGGCATAACGTTTATTGACAAAAAAAAAGTCTTTTGCTTTATAATAAGGTATTATAATAAAAAAAAAAGATTTTAGTGATCAATTCTCCACATAAATAATCTTCATAGTATATTTGTATCATTTTATTAATTTAACAAATGAAAATAAAAGATATTGAATTAATGACATATTTAAATTTATTAAATTAAAATTAAATTTAAAAAAGTTATAAAAGGTATATGACATCATCATTCTGATCTAATGACTTTAATTAAAAGTCGAGTTTTATCCAAGGGTTCAAAGATCTCTATTTTGAAATTAAGGTTTCTCTTTTATATATATCTATATTCCATTATAAAACAAATCCATTGTTCCCTCCTTACTTAATTAAGAACTTGATAAGTCTAAAATACCCTTACTTATATTACTATCTTTATAACACACCCTCTAAAATACCCACCTTACCCTTTAGTTAAAATTTAACCTACTCACAAAACATACGCTCCTTCACCCTCTCTATCGCTGGCTCGCTGCTTAGTGGGGGAAATGAGTTTGCTTCATTATGAAAATATAGATATATACCACCTATGGGTTTATTCGTGTATCCACACAACGAGAAGGTATCGCCACATTTAACCGCCATTTTTTTAAGGTTCCGCTGCATTGCGCGGGTATAATGCTAGTTTAAAGATAATGATATTCTAAAATCACTTTATCTTTTTATCTGTGCAATATTTATTCAGTTTTCATGGTTATTTTGGTTTTAGTTTGGAATTTTTTTTCTCACCCTTTATATATAAATTTAAATATATTGATAATTGTTTTTAATTTTTTCATTTCATGAAAATTCTATGATGCAAATAAAGCTATTATTAGACAAGTAAATTTAATTACAAGCTTTAAAACTTATGATCCTTTAAATCTTTTATTATCTTCATAATGATGCATCAAACTTAAAACCCTATGTTTGTTACATATGAAGATTAGGTATATGGAAGAATTGATCACTAAAATATCTTTTTTTTATTTTTTTATCTACATGTCCAATCTTTTTCTATATATATATATATATATATATGAACTTATTTAATTATATGTAAGTAAATATAACATTATTGTTTTTTAACATCTTTTATTTACAATTTGTCAATATACTATATCATGAAACATAAGTATTCTATTAAGTATATATGTCTATTTAAGTATTACGCGAGATATAATCTTGTTATTACTATATCAATAACATACCTCAAAAGTAATGCTTTCTGCATGGATGGAAGTGCATAAGAGGGTTGAGATTTCAAAAAAGCAATGGTAAAGGCTGTAATTAATGTGGACATCAAGAAAATGTGACATCATAACTTGAGCCCGTTTACCTTCCAAACTCAAAACTTGCATCCCGTATAAAAAGGGAAATTGGAACATATTTGGCCACCGGCCAAAGTTGTGACTAAATAATTGGCGGAAAATTTTTATATGGACGTAAAAACGAATTAAAAGAAATTAATAAAAAATTAATTAGTCACGACTTTCGCCACGACTTTGGTAACCAAACATTTTCCATTTCGCTTATTTTTTTAATTCGGATATAAAATAGAAAAATATTTGGAGACGACTGTTTGTCGTGGCCAAAGAAAATTTGACTTTTTTAGTCAAGGTCATTAATATTTTTGTCGTTGAGTGAGTGGCCACGATAAAAACGCGAAAAAAAGTGTCGTGGCCAAATCCCATTTGTCTTTTAGTGATTCGTTCAAACAAAACTTACCCTTACAAATATCAGGGTCTTAGAGAGAATTCACCGAACATGGTTATAAGTATATGCTTTTTTTTAACTGGGTTATAAATATATGCTATTATGCTTGTTCACATAGATGTTTTCAAATTTATTTTTTTCAATTAAAAAAAAGGTTTTGCTAAATGGGGTCATAAGGGCTTCGTTAAGATGTATTACATAGTTATATACTTTTACCATAAAATTTAGGGAGTCGGCTTTTGATATTTTTATGCACGTTAAGTAAACCCT
Organism: Erigeron breviscapus; assembly: GCA_034093135.1. Taxonomy (NCBI): domain Eukaryota; kingdom Viridiplantae; phylum Streptophyta; class Magnoliopsida; order Asterales; family Asteraceae; genus Erigeron; species Erigeron breviscapus. The sequence continues at coordinate 5,483,087 of CM067172.1, read as the reverse complement.
AAGGGCTTCATTTAGCATTTTCCATATAATAAAATGGTACCGTCAATATTCTCTTTCCTTTTTTCAGTACCATTTTTTAAGTTGAAAAATATAGTTTTGGCAACATCTATATAAACAAGCATATATATAACCATGTTTTGGAAAGAAGGCACATTCTGGGAATTCTCTCCAGGTCTTAAGAGCATTTACAAATTTTCGTAAGTTTAGCACACTTCTGACTCATACTAAAGCTGGTGAACGCACGAGTTGTCATGAGCCAATCGAGGGTCAAGATCGACTACACTGAGTTAAACCAAGATAATATACCACGTTACAGTTAACTCTTTCATCAACAGATCCAACACTTCATTTCTCAAAATATGTGTGTCTAAAGTACAGAAGTTGGTCTCTATATAACAAATACAAATTGATCAATTTTCTCAAAACAACTTAGGTTTTCATCCACTTTTTGAGCTCGTTTTAACATAGTTCTAAATAAGTTTCACAAAACTGTTTTACTGGTAGAAAATACATCATCTTAAGCACACTCTTGAATCTTTCCAGAATTTCCCATATGTCTAACTCGTCCAAAACGTCTCGCGTACTCAGCCGCATCAGAGTACTATGCAATAACTTTGCAAAGCATATAGCAAATCTTAAGGAATATTTTGTAAGATTGCAGTTGCTCCATAAATATTGATATATTAATCGTTCAAAGGGGAACCCGTATTTTTTTTTGAATGATTGGACTCAGCGGCATGCCTCTTCATCATCCGGTAGAGATCGACCACGTCACCAGCACAGTCAATCCAAGGGCATGACTGGCGGTGGAAGTCCCACTACCGTTCTGTAGGAAACTAGCTAAATGCTAGAGAAAACCCCCATGCCCCACCTCATTGGCAAGGACTTCCCATTATGCCTTTCAAAGGTTTTGAACCCGTGACCAACATTTGGTTGAAAGACATAAGGGACATTAAATGCCCAGTTGGGTTTTAAGCTCTTACTATATTAAATGCGGATATATCAAAATGGCGCAAATTTTTGCAGTGTACACTTTTGCTGCAGTCTTGTTTCTTACAGAAATAATTTCCGAAATACTATATATGGAACCAAGACAAAAAGAAAGAACTGGATGCTGTCCTTTTGTGCCATTAAGCGCTACGGATTACTTCAAATAAAATAGAAGTCGTACTCTTAGATTTGTTTGAATGACCCAAAGAAATTTCTACCGAATTTCCCCTAAGTTGCTTGAAAACTTTGGACAGCGATCAGCGTGAGGATGTCCTTTGTGACCCCCCACCGTGCTTACGGATCTATATCTTCCACTTCTGGCGTGGAACTAAGTTGTGGTGGGCGGTGGTTGTAAGGACGTGCTTGTTAAGAAGTCTAAAATATTAACAAGTCAACCTCCAATCGGTCCAAAGCTACTAATTAATCAAAAAGACAACCACTGCAAGATGTTTTCAATTGAAATTTAAAACTCACTGATTTTAAAGTATTCGTTTGTCGGAATTGTTTAAGCTGAAGATGTATGTATTATGAGCGAGTATAAAGATTAAAATAACCACATAATTAAATGCTATTGACCAACTGGGACCATAAAGAAGAGCATCATCACTTTACCATCTTATGAACATAAACATGCCAAAAAATCCAGTTTGCTTCCACCAAATATCATCTCATTACGAATTTTAATGTAAAACAAGTGTTTCACTGGAAAACTGTATTATACCCATTACATTACATTCATCAAAATACTGTTAAGCACTTCAATATTCATACTTTGAAGCTAACAATGAGCCGTCATGACTGGTGGTTAGTGTTTCACAAACGTTTCATTAGAAAAGTATGTTGAAGAGTTGACCTCGCTGCTGCTGCCACAATTAAAGTTTCATACCTTGCTTTGCCTCTTCTAAAAGTACGTCATCCATTATGAGTTCCACACTTTGCCTATACCCAATAGGTGTATGTCATCGACACACATATAAGAAAAATATCAGTGGTCAAGCAACAATAGTGTTTCCATATATAAACCTACAAGGCCCGGATACTTAGATTCCTCAATACATTTGAAGCTTTTCGAGTCATGTTCATATAAAAAAACTTTCCATTCATCAGGATAGTTCCCCTCATGTAATATAGGTTGGCCATCTTTTGTGAATCCAAGCACTTTCCGGATACCCCAATATCTTTCGTCGTTTGGTGTAATTGATATTTCTGGTAGGTAGACAGTGAGAAGCTTTGTGAATGAGTTTTCAACACCACCCACCTCCAACATCCATACACTTTCCTTTCATTAGTTTCAAGCACAACAAGAGACTCCCTAAGCTTAGATAAATCCAAAAAAAACTTTTATGCTAATGCTAAAGCAAGCGGGAGGCATAATTCTGTAAACTATTCACTGGTAATATCAAATGAAAAAATCACATAATTTATTAAATCTTCAACCTCTGGAGTAGTATTATAACAAGCAATCCAATAAATAAACCTGTCCGTCACTTCCCTCTACCCTGTGAAGCGAATTGATTCACGAGGAGTAAAAGAAACGGTTCTCCAAGCCCCAGTGGCTAATGTGTAAATCTGTACCCGCAGTTGGGTATATTCAGTAATACTTACTGAAAATCGTAGGTTCGGTAGCATTACAAACCACCGCGAAACAAAATTTATATGCGTGGTCAAGAGGGAGGGGTATAAAAAAGGGATATTCTAATTGATGGGTTCCAAATTACTAATCTATCCTTTCCATTGAAGAATCCTAACAACCCTTGCGAATAACCTATCAACATACAGCAGGAGTTGAAGTCCGGAAAACCATCATCTGAATCGGAAAGAGTAAGGAGGAGTTGTTGAAAAACAATATCATCGTCATCATTGCATAATTTGTTTGTTCCTTTTTCTTTAATAATTGCAAAATTTCGGTGATAAAAACCTAAAAAAAACAGATTAGAAGAAGAAGGTTGCTGCTGAATGTTGCTGTAATCGGAGATGAATGGGGAGGATCGGATGTCAAACTAGTTTTTTTTATAAATAATAATCAAACTAATTGATTTCTTCTTATTTTTGAACAGATCGATATATGGAATGTATACATACATCTCAATCCATGACATAGATTTTTGTTGTGGTCATATGACTCGATCGAGAACTTTATAATCAACTGAACAGTAGTTGCACATAACTTGCATTAACTGTACAAAACTTTATAATCAGTGTGCTGTGGCTCTTGTGTTAAGCAGTCTGATTAGTAAACAAGTCAACCTCCAATTGGTCCAAATTTTCTAATTAATCAAAAAGACAACCACTTCAATTAGTCCAAAACATCTGAATGATTGTTCTTGTCAAGATGTTATTGTCATTAAACTATAAAATACCTAAGATTACTTTTTTAATTGAACATAATTAACTTACATGCAGTATATATGTTGAATGAATCAATACATTTTACATGATCCTCTGTCCAACCGAGGATAACCAAGCATCTCTACCGGTGTCATCTAACTAATTATATATTCTTGTTGCACTAATTAAGATCAAAACTGAACTGCACTTGCTAATCATGTCACATTATTCACACTTTTAACCATGTTGAGGTCGTAATAAAGTTTCTGCTTCCAAATATGTGGAAATAAGTTCAGGTTTGTAGTGTTGATCCAGTAAAACTGAACTGTAGTTACTAACTATGTCACATGTTTTAAGCTAAGATAAGTTGCTATTCTTATTTGATGATAAAGAAACCCAATCGAAGGCACAAGTTCATCAAATCTGTTTTGCTAATCTGATCGATATATTGACACGCAGATAATATATCATCAGATCTCAACAATATTGTTGTAAGATCAAGTATATTTGACTCGTTATAGATCGATATGGGAACCCAATAATTTGAAGTTACTTCCAGTTAAAAAGTAGATTGCTCAAGAAAAGAAGAAGTTAATAAGCATGTTCAATCAATTCAGTTACTAATACATAAAACATCATCTCAGTTCTTACTGAGATCCAGCATAATACTCAGTTGGTTTGGCTTCTCAGCGGTTGGGGTTCGTACATGGTTATTGGTCTTCAGATATATAGCTAGGTAGTGTCAAATGCCTATTATTTTAATTCTAAAGTATTTGTTTGAATGTCGGAATGGTTTAAGTCGAAGATGCAAATGTATCATGAGCGAGCATAAAGATTACAAATAACCACATAACTGAATGTTATTGCACTAGTGTAATGACATGAGGTAGGTAGCCAAAATTCAGCGTATAGTAAGAAAGAAGACCGTTGTCATTTGTTTTTTTTTTGTTTTTTTTGGGTAAAAGATGAATTTATAACAACCCAAAAACATATAAGTACAAGTAATGTGACTGAATGTCACATTAGTTCAGGAATGTGGCAGGAACCACATTAGTTCGTATGCAACATGCTGCATATCGAGCTTACATAATACACGCAATAACGCACAGCCTATGTCCTATATCCTACATTACAATCAGCGACATAATGCAAGATAAATAGAAATATATAACAACTAGATTCTGTTCGCCATGGGAAGACGCCAAGAGTCCAGCAAATGCACATCTCGAGCTGACCTCTTAAATTGAAGGGAAGCCAACTTCAATCTTACTGTATCCACTATAACATTTGCAAGCTGACTAAAACTTCGTTTCTTGCTAGAAAACAACCTGTCGTTGCGCTCTTGCCAAATAAAGTAAGCTGCAGCAGCCACTAGAAGTCGTCCAATCACACTCTTGATTGTTTTCGATTTTGCCAAAGGAGTAAGCCAATTAATTATGTCGTTCCAGGTAGCTGCAACTTGGTGCATTCCTGCCAAAGGTTTAATGATAGACCAGACCTGATGAGCATATATGCATTCAAAGAAGACCGTTGTCATTAGAATACAAGCATTCCAAACCAGAAAACACCTAAAGTTCTTATGTTTGTAACAAGTTCCCTATTTCTATTTCTTTTTTTATTCATGCTTTGAAGCATAACAATGAGCCATTACTGGTGTTTACGGTGTAATTTGTAGTCGGAAATATAAATATAGGACCACATGTATATAGAAGAAGTTGATCAATTAGCAGAGACCATAAAGTCTATAATCAGGACTATGCTAGCTTATAAATAAAAAGATTGTCAATTTAACATCATCTCATTACAAGTTTTGATGCAGGATAAAATTAAAGAACACGAAGTGTTTCACACACAACGTTTCATCAGAAAACTATGCTAGAAAATTGACCTCGCTACTCCCGCAATTAAAGTTTCATAACTTGCAGTCATCATCTCTAAGCTCCACACTTTGCTCGTACCTAATAAGTGTATGTCATAAACAACATACTGTAAAAATGTCAGTGGTCAAACAACAATAACGTTTCCATGTATGAACCTGCAAGACGTGGATACTCTTTTTGATCCCCAAACTTCCGAATAACTTTGAAGCTTTTCGAGCTAGATTCAAAAATAACAACTTCTCGAGATGGTATCATATGTAATATGAGTTGGCCATCTTTTGTGAATCCAAGTACTTTTACTTTAAATGTATATGTATGTGCTGGTAGGTTGACAGTGAAATGCTTTGTGAATGAGTTTTCAACACCACCCGCCTCCACCTTCATCATCCATACACCGATTTCTTGATTATTTGTATGGGTTTCAAGCACAACAGGAGACTCCCTAAGCTTAGATAAACCCAAAAAAAATGTGCCGCTATAGTAGGCGGGAGGCATAATTCTGCAAACTGTTCACTAGTGATATCAAATGACATAATCACATAATAATTTGAACCATCCTCCGCCCTATCATAAGCAGTCCAATAAATAAACCTGTCCGTCACTACCATCTCTACTGTGACATGAAGTGATTCACGAGGAGGAGTATAGGAAACGGTTCTCCAAGCTGCCGCGGATAATGTATAAATCTGTACCTTTAGTTGGGTTGTATAAGTAATAGTGAAAATCGTAGGCTCGGTAGCATTACAAACCACCGTGAAATAAAAATCAAGAAAAGCTCCGTAACACCGCGCGTGTTCAGGGATGGGTATAAAACGGGATTTCTTAATTGATGGATTCCAAATTACTAATCTATCGTCATCCTTATTGTGAAATCCAAACAATCCTTGCAAGTAACCTATCAATCTATAGGACTCACAGTTCCAGAAATTATGGGGAAGAGTAACGCGTTGTTGAAAACCGGATATTTTGTTTGTATGTTTAGTTTTAATGATTGCATACTTTCGGTCATCAAGAACTACCAAAAAGAGATCAGAAGTCTGCTGTTGTTGGATGTTGTTGTGATCGGAGATGAATCGGGAGGATCGGATGACGGATTTTTATTGTTTCGAAACTGAAGTGAATTTAATCAATGATTTAACAGGAAGCCTCTTAAATATTTCAATCAATATATCCAATGGTAACTCCTCATATTCTTCTTCTTCTTGTTCTGAAGACATTATATTTGATTGATTGATTACGCAGGCCGGCAGAGGGGTTCTGCAACTCTTATTATTTATTAGGGTTTTGATGATGATGGAATAGAACGGAAGGTGTTTAAATAAACAAACACCCGTCGATATTATGGTTTTACTTTTGGGCCTTTCATAATCCGTAAATTAATTTCATGACTTATCTTCCTTTTTTAATTAGCTCCATTTATCTTCCCATTCACCATTCCCTTTCAAGTGATTACTTAATTAATAATAAAACTTATAGTATTACGTTTCTTTATAATCCCTTTTTAATTCATCAAAAAATGGTCGACTTTCTTCTTGCCCTTACACCAACCGACCAAAGGGTTGTGCATGAAGCATATCAAAAGTGTTAATATATCAGTAATAATTTAAGTGCTAAGATTATTTAGTGACAAAGTATATGTTAGGACCAGTTTCAGTGAAATTGGCCAGTCTCCAGTTGCACCTGGAGACCAAGAAGATTTGTCCAGAAATATATTGAAGTCCAGTTGCATCGTACAGTTAACGCAACTGAAGACTTCCTCCAGTTGAGAACTGACCAGTTGAAGAATCCTTCCAGCTGGAGTTGAAGACAACAAGTGGAAGATAGAGAAAGACAATGGTAGCGAAGCCTAGTTGACATTCTAGTCAGTTACAAACTGGAGACCGTCAGTGGAAAGCTCTTACAAAGCTTTACACTGATTACGAGCAATTGACTTTTATGCTTTATGTGCTTTTACCCGGATAATAAGATTTATCTTATTATTTAAGTACAAAAAGGTACATAAAGCTGGTTGAAAAAAGTTGCTTTATACTGCAACTTTACACAACATTTTAAGGAATTAAATGCTATTCCTTAAATGTTCTCAACCATATTTGTACGGCCAAAGTTAACATCCCAATGTTAACTTTGCCTATAAATACAAGTCATTGCACAACCAAGAATAACACTTTTACTTTTTAGAAGTCACACACTTTGCAAACCTGCAATATTCTTGGTGAACTTGTGCAATATTCTCTCAATCGTAAAAAGGAACATTTCACAACTTTAAGTGTTTCGATTGTTTAGAGAAATTCCAAGTGTAGATCAATTGTAGTTCATAGGTTGTTAGGATATTTACATACTTGTATTATCTTGGTTCCGCAACAACCTTGTAATTTATTTAAAGTTAATAAATAAATTACACTTGAAAATTACATATTGTCTCACCAATTTACTTTACAAGTATTTTGTATTATTGCATTGTTCTTTACTTATTGTCACTTAAATAAGTAATCTATCTAGAACTTGGTATATAATCTCTGTAACTGGTCGTCTCCAGTTCAGTGCTTATATTGCAAAGTAACTCCACCATCAACATAGAGGTGTCTTCAGGTAGTACCATCTATTGAGTTGGGACTTACAAGTGGTATCAGAGCAGAAGGCTAATAAACTTACCTAGATCTGCTTAGATGAACACTACTGAAGGTGGAGATGGTTCTGGTCAAGGTGAAAACCCTTTGAATACTAATACATCACCTTTTCAAAATGTTAATACAAACCCTCCTCCTCCTACTGCCCCAAATCACGCCCATGTACATTATTCTAACACTCCTGTTCCAAAATTTGATGGAAACAGTGAGACCTTTGGTACATGGAAGGCCAGAATGCTTTTGCATTTTGGTGGGATAGAGAGGTATATGTTGAAAATCCTTAAGGATGGACCATATATACCCATGTATCTTGGGGTAAGTCCTCTTCTAGATCCAACTGGAAGAAGAGGTTCAAGAGAAAAGCTCGAAGACCAATGGTCTGATGAGGATCGTAGACTTGTAGATCTGGACACCAGACTCAAGAACATGATCCTTGGAGCTGTTCCTGAAGATCTAATTCCAACACTTATGTTGTTCCCCAGTGACAAGTCAATATGGGATGAATTAGTTATTCAGTTTGAAGGAGGTGATGACACTATTGTCACCAGAAAAGTTGCCTTGAACAAGAAGTATGAATCCTTCTTTGCTCTGCCCAATGAAAGTCTAACTGGTACATACACCGGATTTTCTAGCCTCATTAATCAGCTGAGAGGCTTGGGTGTAGAGAAGGATAAGGATATTCTTCTTGAGAAGTTTTGTGATATTCTTCCTTCAAAATGGGAAAATATGGTTCTTGTCTTAAGACAAGGTAAAACCCTGCACAGCCATACTCTTGCATCGCTCTATGGAGCCTTCAGATTCACTAAAGACAATAATGCTGCAAGACTGGTGGCTGAGCAGGATGCCATGAACCATGCCCAGAGTCCCAAGGTTGCTAGTGTAACTGAGCAACCTTGTACTGCTTTAATGTCTGCAGAGAGTGTCCAGGCACACTCAATGAAGGAGATGTTAAACAGTTTCTTGAACTCTGTCCTGACCACTGAAATCAGTGATGGTTGTGATGAAACTGACGATGATGATCTGGTAGCCATGATTGCTAAAACCTTTAACAGGTTTAAGCATAAGTCTATAAATGCGGTAAGAAAGGTCATTTTATGAAGGAATGCAGATCTAGTCAGATGAACAACCAAACTGGCCCCCCTGTCCATAATTTCAATCGGCCTGATGATAGCTACAAAGCTAAATATAAGAAGCTTAAGGCCCAGATTGCCCTCCTGTCCATGGAAAAAGAAAAGGATCGGTGCTTGATGGCACAAACTGAGGGAAAATGGGAGTACTCTGATGACTCATCAGCTGATGAAGAAGAGGAAAGGGACATGTGTTTCATGGCCTTGGAAGATCAACAGCAGCATGTGGCAAAAGAAGATGTCATCACTGGAAGATGGGTGGACATCATTTTGAAGAAGGTATGTGATTATGACAATCAGGTGGATCCAGAACTGAAACTGGACCTTGCTGAATCATTAAGTGGTGATTTGGCTTTTGTGGAAACTGTTAGAGCAGATAGTGAAAGATATCTGGACACTATCTTAATTGAACTAAACAATGTTAAGCCACAACTTAATGATTTACAAAGTGTCCAGTTGGCTCTCAAGGAGTCAGTTTTAAAAATTGAGGCTTTAGAATTTGATAATCAAAAATTAATTTCTGATCTTGAAAAAGAACAAATGATTATCAAGTCATGGGTAAAAGCATCTGGAAAGAACTATGATGCATTTTCTAGAAAAATTGATGCCCAGAAAAATGCATGGAAATCTGGAGATCTGGAAATGGCAGCTCTCATACCAGATCTTCATGCATTGCCTCCAGCTCTCAGGGTTGAAACTTCTTATGATCAACCTGAAGCTGTTGAAACTGAACCATTGAGACCACCCCCATTGAGGTTAAACCTGGAGCCAAACAGGCTAGTGCTCCAGTTAAAAAGGCCACTGGTAACAAGCCTTTACCTCAGAAGTCTAAGGAGCCCAAGACCCAAAAGACTAAAACTCCTGCTGAACCAAGGTCCAAGGTTCAGCAGCCTGATGAAAACAATATTTTGTTTAAACTGGAAAGTGAACTCCAACTTTTGTCTCGACAGGTTCAGAGTTGTACTGCCCGGATTGAAAATCTGGAAGGAGGTTCATCACCTCCAGTTTTAAAACAAAATATTAAACCCTCCTCAAAACCAAAACAAAAGAATGTTCCATCTGGAACTAAATCTGATAAGAAAAAGGGAGCAGGTATCAAATACCAATCGTTTTTACTCCTGCACCTGGATCTGGTGAAAAAGATCCAGATGTAGTCTTCAATTTACCACCACAACAATCAACTGTGACTTCTGTAGAGAAGTCCAGTGAACCCATCAAGAAAAAATGGGTTCACAAAAATAACTGATGATTTTTGTGGGTGTGCAGGGCGATCGAAAGAAGAATATCTGGTATCTGGACAGCGCTGCTGGCCAGACTATGACCGGATGTAAGCCCATTGTTAGAAATATAAATGTAGTAGTTGATTTGTGTACCTTATGTTAATTTGTACTTATATTGTAATCTTGTTACAATGGAAGGGAGCATAGTGTAAATAGCTCATATGTATATAAACCCCCTCCATTATGTTAATTGTAACCTTTCACCACATAATACAAACCAAACTTTTCCTGACATCTCTCTACTCTCTCTCTACTCTCTCTCTCTAGTAACTGCCATTAACACACACTCACACACACACTAAAGCTCGAATTCTACTCATTACAATTGGTATCAGAGCACAATCAGAGTTGCTGAACGATCCACAAGCTTATTACAAGCTTAATTTGTGCTTAATTTCAGAATTTGAGTAATTTTTCTGAAAGGTTCATTTGCAGAGCTCACTGTTTCAGTGATTCCTGCAAATTAAGTGTGTTTCTGTTCTAATTTTGTTCACCGATCGATTTAATATCAGTATATCTTCCTTCGCTATCAATTTCAGAAGTTAATTTCATCATTTGAGTTGTTTTTGATCGAGCTCTACAAATCGCATGTTCGTGAGGGTTTGATTTCCAGTTGAAATTAGCATCTAATTTGTTTGAGGATTTGTGCGCATTGATTTTCTAAACATTTTGATATAAAATTCGAGTTCTAATTCGCAAAAATGAAGAAGATATCGAAGATTTTCAGTCTTCTATGCAAATAAGGGGTTGGCTGAACATAGAAGATAACCTAACCGACTATTTTGTCGTGTTGTGGTTACTCGTATTTGCAGAGGTCGTTGGCTAAGTGGTAGTCTTACTTGTACTATTTGCAGAGCAGTTTGCTCGGCAAATACGTGTTTCAGAAATTTTGGCTAAGTACTGGATCTTACTTGTACTATTTGCAGAGCTTTTTGCTCGGCAAATAGTTATTTCAAGAAATTTGGTTAAGTGTGAAGTTCACTTGTTCTATTTGCAGAGCTTATTGCTCGGCAAATAAGTGGTTCAAGGATTTGTGGTTAAGTGTTGAGATTAATTGTGCTATTTGCAGAGCTTTTTGCTCGGCAAATAGTTGTTTTTGAGAATTCTTGATTTGTGACTGGTGCTACTTGCATTGTTTGCAGAGGTTTAAGCTCGGCAAACAAGTGTTTTTGGTTGGTGTGACTAAGTACAAGTTCTATTTGTACTGTTTGCAGAGATATTTGCTCGGCAAATAGTTGAATTTGATTCTTCGACCAAGTGACTTTCTTAGTTGTGCTGTTTGCAGAGCTTTTTGCTCGGCATTCAGTTGTTTTTGTGTGTTGATCTAAGTACTTGGGTTGCAACTTGGTCACTTACACCATTTGCAGAGAATTAAGCTTGGCACTTAGTTGTTTTTAAGATTCTCAAATCAAAATTTTTCAAGATAACTTCTCAAAACCATTTTTCATCAATATTCTTCAAGTGGGTTGAAAAAATCAAAATTTTTGAAATTTTGAAGTTTCTTATTTGTTCTATTTGCAGAGGATTAAGCTCTGCATTTAGTTGAAATTGAAAAATCTCAAATTTTTCTAAGTCTTTTATTGCTTGAAATGGCTTCAAGGAGGGGGGGGGGGGGGGGGGGGGGGGGGGGGGGGGGGGGGGGGGGGGGGGGGGGGGGGGGGGGGGGGGGGGGGGGGGGGGGGGGGGGGGGGGGGGGGGGGGTGGGGGGTTGGGGGGTGGTATTGCTAGCAATGGCTTCAAGGGAAGCTTTAGCACTTGGTTCTGAAGGAAGACCACCTGTCTTGTTTAGAGGATCTTATCCTCAATGGAAGAAAAGGTTTCTAAACTGGATAGACAGGCAGAAGAATGGAAAAATGCTGAGAAAATCTTACAAAGATGGTCCTGAAATTCCAAAGAACCCAGTTAATGGAGAAGTTTTACCTGAAGAGAGTTGGAATACAGATCAGAGAAACAGAGTTGAAGCTGACCAAAGTGCAATTGCCTTTCTTTACCAAGCACTTCCTGATGACATCTATTGCAATGTGGATTCCTATAAAACAGGAAAAGACATTTGGGATGAAGTGGAGAAGCAGATGGAAGGATCTGATGTGTCAAACACCATAAGGTTGTCGACTGTTCTGAACATGTATGACAAACATTCAAACAACAAAAAGGTGAACCATTGAATGAGGTATACATCAGATTCTGCAATGTCATCAATGAGCTGAGAAAGAATGATGTGAAGAGAACCAATATGGAACTGAACATCAAATTCATCAAAAATCTGGAAGAGGAATGGCAAGTATATGGAACTCAACTCAATCAACAATCAGACTTCGGAAAACTCACCATTCACACTCTGTTTGAAAAACTACAACTTAATGTTGAGGATGTTCAGAGATTTCAGAAGAAGAAAGAAGAGAGTGTACATTCAGATCCATTGGCTTTGGTTGCTGAAAGGAAGACTTCAAGATTGTCAAGACACAGTTTTGTTGAAGTTCAAACTGAATCTGATTCAAGTGAAATGAGTGATTGTGATCTTGATGAAAGGCAAAAAGAGATGTACAAAGAACTCGCTTATTTCACAAAGACTTTCAAGAAGAAATTCTTCAAAAAGAAACCAACAAACAATCAGCTTAGGACTTCATCAGTCTCTTCGTATGCTAAAAATGCGAATGCTCCTAAGTATGATCAGAAGAAAGATTTTGCTGGTGGTGAGAAGAAGTATGACAATCAGAAAAAGTTTGAGAAGAAGGTCATGGATAAGAGAACTGAAGACAGGAAATGCTACAACTGTGGTATCACTGGACATTTTGCCATAAATTGTACTAAACCTCGACAAAAGAACTCCGAGTACTATAAGTACAAACTTTTGCTGGCAAGACAAGAGGAAAGCGGAATTGCCCTTCTCGCTGAGGATGACAAGTGGTTACATCTTTCCGATGAGGAGACAGACGAACTTGCAGCAAATGTATGCTTCATGACAAAGATCAAGAAGTCAAAGGAGTTGGAGAAAAATGATGAAAGTTCTTCTGAAGTCGAGGATGAGGTAATCTCTTTTCCCAAATCAGTGTTAAAACACTACATGGACATGAGTGAAACGGCAAGAAAAGATTGCAGGGAGTTGAGTAAAAAGAATTTAAAATTAAAGAAAGATTTGGAGGACAAAGAAAAAGATTTTCAAATTAAAATTGATTCACTTCAAAAAGAATTTGAGAATTTGAAATCAGAAAAAGCAGCAGTCTCTTTTACTCCAAACTCCAAACTGCATCTTGAGAAACAAGAACTTGAGACCAAAGTTCTTGAACTAAGCAAGACTGTCAGACAACTTCAAGTTGAAAAGACCAATGAGATGTTTCGAGCAAATGCTTTGGCTGAAGACATTGAGTCTTTGAATGTCAAGATGAAAGAATCTATCCCTGACGTGACGGAATTTGAAAACAAAATTTCTGACCTAAAATATGAATGTTGTATAAAAGATTCTCTTAAACAAAAACTTGATAAAGAAAATGATGAACTGAAAGCTTAAATCAAGTGTTATCAAGAAAAGTTGTATAAGATCAATCGTTCATATCAACAAGTCTTTTTAAATAGGCCAAGAAATTCAGAAACAATATTCACATCAGGGTTGGGTTATAACAATCCAAAATGTTTGCTCGAAGCACAAGAAGAAGTCCCATCATTATACAATGAATCTTATTTGAGATGTGGGATGACAGACCAATTTGTAAGACCGACTGATAGTGATTATGAGGCTGATGATTTTCTAGAAAAGGGTGCAAAAGTCTATTTTAACTATGAGTTAATGGATGAGTCATATGATTTCTTCGCTAACTCTACACATAAAACAATCAAAGACAATCATGAGGCTATCATACCCGAAATTCTTGAGTGTTTTACTGAAAAACCTTTGGAAAATCCTAATCCTATTCCAAAACCTGAAAATTTGAGACCGTATGTACCACAAAAAGTTTTGGAAAAGGTAATTGAAGATCTGCAAAAGTCTCTTGAGGAAAAACAATCTTTGATAGAAAATTTGAAGGCTCAAAATCATTATGTCATTGACCAACCCAAGATAGACTCCAAAGTTTGTGATCCATCTGGATGTTCTGTGAGTTCTATATGTGAAAGTGTAAATGCTTCAGTCCAAACTGAAAAAGAATCTCAGATCTTTGATATGTGCAAAATTGATTTTGACCGAAGTTTTCTGAATCATTTGAAAAAATCAATGAGAAGATTTTATCCATGAAAAAGAAAACCAATGTGTTTGAAGAGAATCATCCAATTCATGTTCAAAATGTGATTGTAGACATAAAGAAAGTTGTTCATGTGTCTGTGCAAACTGATGGTGATTTAGATGATGTTCATGATATTGATGATTATTTCTTCCCAATTACTTCTGAAACCCAGACTTTTACCAAGTTTTCTGAGGGAACTCAATCATACTTGAATGAAATTGATGCTTTCAAACAAAAGTTTGAAAAAGAAAGGGATCAGAGGTTAAATGTGCTAAAGGAACTTAATGATCTAAAAGTTGAATTCCAATTTCAGAAAATAGCACTTCAATTTCATAAAGAAAAGGAACAAGCATCAATTTCACTCAAGCAAAGTCCATGTCCGATAAAGAAAAGTGAAGTTAGTGTGAAGTTGGAAACTGAAGATTTGACAAATTTTTTGGAAGAAAATCATGATTTTGATCCTGAATTTGAAAAACATTTTGTTAAAAGGAGGAAAAACTTGATTTTTATCTGAAGAAAATTCCAAAGTCACACTCTTCACAATCTTCATCAATCAATAAGTTCCAAAGACCAAAGACCACCCAACGATCAAAGACCAACCCATTACCCAAGACTGATTCAAAACCAAAGACCAAACCATCAACGAAAAGTCCCAAAGTCCAAAAGACTTCTAGGCAATCAAAGGTGTACAAGGTCAAATCTGAATCTCAGTCACAAAAAGAAGTCAAAACAAGCAGTGGTCCGAAGATTGTTAAGATTGAAACTTTCTCATTAGGTAACAAACAACCTCCGCAGGTTAGGTATTCTAGTTTCCCTAGGTATTCTCAGAAGAATCCTAAGTGCACTTTACAGAGGGTTAGAGATACTTTAACAGGCATGACTAAATACAAAGACCAGTATGGTTGGTTGTCACCTAATAACATAAAGAAAGTTAACAAGATCACAGAACCCATCAAGAAGCAACCTGTTCAGAACATAAAAGCTAAATTAGTTTCTAACTCTAAAAATGTTTGTGTTTCAGGTGACTTGTGCATGAAAAGTAGCAGTAAATGGATTCTAAAAGATAGATTCTTGCATGCTACTAGAAAAGTTAAACTTGATGGAAACACTACCCATGTCAAACAAGTGTGGATTGTCCGTAGATCAAATACATTAGATAATGCTACTACATCTAGGACTATTCCTGCTTGTATCAAAACTTGTGTATAAACCATTACATTTCTTTGTCTGTAATTCGTATTTGTGTTTTGAACAATTATGTGTGTTTGTTTATAGTTTGAATAAAAAGTTTGCTTGTGTGTCATTTTGCTTGATGTTAATTTGAATGTGTACTTGCATGTTATCCCTCTAACCTGCAAGGACCCAATCTACATGGGTACCTAAACCATATTCCCTGTCCTTGCAGGAATATCTTATTTGTGTATGGTATGTCGACTCGGGATGTTCTCGCCATATGACTGGTAACAAGTCAATTCTTTCGAACTTTGTTGAAAAGTTTATGGGAATCGTAAGATTCGGAAACGATCATATCGCTCCTATTCTTGGTTATGGAGACATTGTAAAAAATGGAGTCACTATCAAGAGAGTTTCCTACGTTGAAGGACTTGGACACAATCTTTTTAGTGTTGGTCAATTTTGTGACAATGATCTTCAAGTATTATTTAGGAGATATGAATGCAAAGTGCAGACTGAAGATGGTGTGGATATTCTGACTGGAACAAGAGACAATAATTTGTTCACAATTGATCTCAACAACATCCCATCAAATTCTTCAGAGATTTGTCTTCTTTCGAAAGCAACTGCTCAAAACTCTTATTGTAGATGATTATTCTCGCTACACTTGGGTATTCTTTCTTCATGCAAAGAGTGACACTCCGCAAGTGATTATTGATTTCATCAAGAAGACCCAAGTCAATCTTAAATCATCTGTTAGAATTGTTCGCTCAGACAATGGCACTGAATTCAAGAATTCAACTATTGATTCTTTCTTCAAGTCCATGGGTATTTCACACCAATTTTCCGCTGCCAGAACACCTCAACAGAATGGAGTAGTTGAACGTCGAAATCGAACTCTTTTTGAAGCAGCTAGAACAATGCTTGCCTATTCGAAGTTGCCACCGAATCTATGGGCTGAAGCTGTTGCTACTGCTTGTTTTACTCAAAACAGATCCATAATAAACAAGAGGTTTGATAAAACTCCATATGAGGTGATCAACAAAAGAAAGCCCAATGTGAACTTTTTGCACATTTTTGGATGTGTATGTTATGTTCTCAATGATCGAGACAATCTGGGCAAATTTGAACCAAAAGGAGATGAGGCATATTTCATCGGTTATTCAAGAGAATCCATTGCATATCGTGTATATAACCGAAGAACCAAGAGAATTAAAGAGAGTATGAACGTTAGATTTGATGAACTCTCGGGGATGGTTCTTGAACAACACAGTTCAAGACCCGAACTTCAAAGTCCACGAGCTTCCGCAACTAAGACTGCATCAAATGTCAAATCAATCTCTACTCCAACAACACAAGATTTGGACATCTTGTTCGAAGAATTTTTCCATGTTTCGAAGAAAGTTCCTGAATCTGATGGAAATGACAATGAACCAACCAGTTCAAATTCAGAAGAAATGGATCCCAATGAGTCTTCTCCATCACAATCAACAGATGTTAATTCATCATCTGATTCTCCTCCACCTACTGATATGTCAGAGTTGCATACTCAACCTCATATTATCTCACAAGTGACTAATCCTACAACCAATCCTGAGGATTATGTTCATGACAACTTTGTTGAACCAATTGCAACCTCGTTTGAACAATTGACAGAACAACATTCTCCGGATTTTATTGATTATGAAGAATCTGGTGATCCACTTGATCCAATTCCTCATACAACCAAATGGACAAGAGCTCATCCAATTTCACAAGTCATTAGTAATCCAACTACTGGAGTTCAGACAAGATCTACTTCCGCGAATGAATGTCTGTTTGTGAATTTTCTGAGCATTGTTGAACCAAAGACAGTTAATGAAGCTCTAAGTTGTCCAGATTGGGTGAAAGCTATGCAGGAGGAACTGAATCAATTTGAACGACTTGAGGTGTGGAAATTGGTTCCCAATCCTTACAAGAACAAGGAGCCAATTAAAACCAAGTGGATCTTCAAGAATAAAAAGGATGAAACTGGAGTTGTTGTACGCAACAAAGCACGATTGGTTGCAAAGGGATATTGCCAACAAGATGGAATTGACTACAATGAGACATTCGTACCAGTTGCACGAATTGAGGCTATTCGGATGTTTCTTGCCTATGCTGCCTACAAGAACTTTACAGTCTATCAGATGGATGTTAAAACTGCCTTCTTAAATGGAATTCTCAAAGAAGAAGTGTACGTTGAACAACCAGAAGGTTTTGTGAGTTCCAAACATCCAAACTACGTTTACAGGTTAGACAAGGCATTATATGGTCTGAAACAAGCGCCTCGTGCATGGTATGATGCTCTATCCTCTTATCTTGTGAAATCTGGCTTTAGCAAAGGTTCGATTGACACTACCTTGTTTATCAAACGACAAGGGAGTGATATCATTCTAATCCAGATTTATGTTGACGACATAATTTTCGGGTCAACTAATCCTAAATACTGCAAGAATTTCTCTGCTTTAATGATCAAGCAATTTGAAATGAGCATGATGGGTGAATTAAACTTTTTGCTTGGTCTTCAAGTAAAACAGTTGTCAAATGGTACTTTTATCTGTCAATCTAAGTACATTCTTGACATGTTGAAAAAGTTTGATATGATGGATTGTCAAACAATTAGGACACCCATGGAAGCTCGAACTAAGATTAATGCTGACTTAAATGGAAAATCTTTTGATCAAAAGAAATATCGCAGTATGATAGGGTCACTCATGTATTTGACTGCTAGTCGCCCGGATATTATGTTCGCCACATGCATGTGTGCCAGGTACCAGGCCAATCAAAGGAAAGTCATTTCCAGGCCGTCAAACGGATATTCCGATACCTGAAAGGCACTGTGAACCTTGGTCTCTGGTATCCAAGGGATACCGGGTTTCAGTTAATTGCATATTCGGATGCTGACCATGCAGGTTGTAAGCTTGATCGAAAGAGTACTTCTGGAAGTGTACAGTTTCTAGGGGATAGATTGGTCAGTTGGTCTTCAAAGAAACAGAATTGTGTATCCACATCTACTGCAGAGGCTGAATACGTTGCTGCTGCAAGTTGTTGTTCACAAGTTCTTTGGATGAAGACACAGTTGACTGATTATGGATTTCAGTTCAACAGGATTCCCATCTACTGTGACTCTAAAAGTGCTATTGCTATTTCTTGGAATCCTGTACAGCACACCAAGACCAAGCACATAGATGTTCGGTACCATTTTCTTAAAGATCATGTCGAGAAAGGTAACATCGAACTCTATTTTGTCTCAACAGACTACCAACTTGCTGATCTTTTCACCAAACCTTTGGATGAAAACAGGTTTAATTTTCTTAAAACCAAGTTGGGAATGCTAGATTTACAAACTTAATTGATTTCATGCCATGTACTCTATGTTCATTTTCTGTTTCAAACATTGATGTGTTTTACTTGAGATTACATGCAATGTTTGAGGGGGAGAAAAAGGGTAGAATGCATGATTTAAGGGGGAGTTTGTAAATTTTACCATGTTGTCTTATGCTTTATTTGAGGGGGAGTGTGAAATGTATGAAAATATTTGTTTATTTTATTTTAATTTTTCTTTTTCGTATATGTGTGTTTGTTTTAAAATTGAAAAATCAAATACAAAATTAGAAAACTTTAAAAAGATAAAAAGATTTTTCTCAAATTGTTAAAATTTTTAATAAGTGTTTTCTTTAGTTTTTTTTTCTAATTTCCTTTTAGTTTTATTTTTATTTTTATTCTGTTTGTTTTAAGTGTAAACCCAACAAGACCAGCCCAAATTGTATTATGAGCCCAAAATGTGGTTTAAGCCCAAAACCAATATGAGCCCAACTGCCATGTTAAGCCCATGACCAGTTTGAATTCGGGTTGACACGCGGGTCACACCCATACCCGCGACCCGAATTTGTGATATAAAAGAAAATGGGCGGGCCGAACCATTCATTTAAATTTCAAATTATTTCTTTCTTGATATTTTACTCTCAAAGGAACCGCTCAAACCTGTCATCTATCAATCAATCATTTTCATCCATTTCATAATAATCTAAGTGGGGTTAATCTGGTGATCGTTTTTGTGGA
This sequence comes from Erigeron breviscapus, assembly GCA_034093135.1. Classification (NCBI taxonomy): domain Eukaryota; kingdom Viridiplantae; phylum Streptophyta; class Magnoliopsida; order Asterales; family Asteraceae; genus Erigeron; species Erigeron breviscapus. Next base: position 5,463,382 of record CM067172.1, on the reverse strand, counting down.
TTAATTCATCTACTTTCTTCTTCAGATCATCATTTTAAAGGTAAAATCACTTGTTTTATTTACGCACTTCAACTGTTTGATTAAATACCAAGATGAAACAATATGTGATTTATGACTGAAGTGATGTTTTGATTCATGTTTTAATGATGATAGATGCATGATTAGGTATTGTACTTGTTGTTTAAATGATTAGATGCCTTAATCTGCTTGTGTTAATGATTTTTCTGGGTTTGAATGTGCGAGGGCTGTGTAATCATATGATTGTTTTGATGAAATGAACCATTTGCAGAGCATTTTGCTCGGCAAATGAGAAGTTTGTTCTTGATCACCTTCAAATCATCATTATTTATGGTTAACTTGTTCTTAATTTTCTCAAACAAGTTTTTGGATCAAAAAGTGTCATTTACAGAGCTTCTAGCTCGGCAAATGCTTGTTTTTATCAAACCAGTAAATTTTTCCCACCAAGTCATTAAAAACAACATAATGCAGAGCATTTTGCTCGGCATTCAAGTCTTTGAATTCCAAAAGTTTTACAAGTTTTAAAAACAACTATTTGCAGAGCTTTTTGCTCGGCAAACAGTACAATGTGAAAAATTTTCTCCAAGTTCTTAATTCAACTGTTTGCAGAGCTTTTTGCTCGGCAAACAGTACAAAATGGGTTTTTAAATTTTGTCAAGACTTGACCACCATTTGCAGAGCTTTTTGCTCGGCAAACAGTACAATGTGAAAAATTTTCTCCAAGTTCTTAATTCAACTGTTTGCAGAGCTTTTTGCTCGGCAAACAGTACAAAATGAAAAATTTTAACCTAAGGTTTCAAATGAACTGTTTGCAGAGCTGTTTGCTCGGCAAACAGTACAATGTGAAAAATTTTCTCCATGTTCTTAATTCAACTGTTTGCAGAGCTTTTTGCTCGGCAAACAGTACAAAATGAAAAAAAATTCACAAAGTTTTAAATCCAACTGTTTGCAGAGCATTTTGCTCGGCAAACAGTACAATTTGAAATTTTTCACATTGAAATTTTTCTTTATCAATTGACAACATTTTTGTTGTTCAATAAAAGAAAATTTCATACATTTCAAAGGAGTTGGACTGAACTGCTCATTTGCAGAGCTTTGAGCTTTGAATTTACATATTTCAACTCCAATACAAATCAAAATTTTGCCAAAACCATTTTTTTGGTCCTTGTCAAACACTGGGCAAATTTTCCAAAATGTGCTATTTGCAGAGGTTTTTGCTCTGCAAATAGTACAAATTAGAATTTCAAATTTTTTTTTATGTTATTTTTTTTTATTTTTATTCTTTATTTTTATTCTATGTTTCTTTTATTATTATTTGTGATGTGTTTTTGTTTATTTTATTTCTTCTATTTTTTTTTTTTTTTTTTTTTTTTTTTTTTTTTTTTTTTTTTTTTTTTTTTTTTTTTTTTTTTTTTTTTTTTTTTTTTTTTTTTTTTTTTTTTTTTTTTTTTTTTTTTTTTTTTTTTTTTTTTTTTTTTTTTTTTTTTTTTTTTTTTTTTTTTTTTTTTTTTTTTTTTTTTTTTTTTTTTTTTTTTTTTTTTTTTGTTTTTTTTTTTTTTTTTTTTTTTTTTTTTTTTTTTTTTTTTTTTTTTTTTTTTTTTTTTTTTTTGCAAAACATTGTCTGTGTAATAAATGTGTTTCTTAAAAGTTGGTATATTTTGTTATTTTTCTGTGTTTGAAATGTATTTTCTGGTCAATACCTTTGGTCAGTTTGTCTTAAACAGAAAAATAATAAAGTAACAAGATGGCAATGTTCAGAGAAGGAGATTCAATGAAGATGCAAGCCAATCAAGCACTTCACATTCCATTTGCTTGCAAATTCCCGATTATTCCAGAGATTCTTAGCTATCATCCACTGAATAATGCTCTGACTGGAGGGGCAATTGTACCTGAGAAGTATGTCTTTGAGCTGTGGCAATCAATTGAATATGTACGAGGAAGTAAAAGGCATAACACAGCAAACTACTTCAAATTTTCTCTAGAGTCAGAAGATGAACTGTTTAATTGTCGATTCACTTTGGATGAGTTTAGAACAACAATTGGATTTCCTGTACTTGAAGAATACGAAGAACTCCATCAGTTGAAGAAATGTTGGCTGGGGTTCATTCGTTGGGTTATGCAGGAGAGTTGACAACGATGAGAGATTTTAGAAGAAGTAATGTAGTAACTCTCTGGCATACGATGTACAATATTCTTACAACTTGCTTGATGCCATCACAGAAAGGAATTGATCTTCTGACAAAGGATTCTTTGGCAATATACTATGCAGTCACTCACAATGTGCAGTGTGACTTTGCGGCGATTATATGGAAAAAGATGATTCAAGTTGTCAAGGGAAAGGATAAACAAGACAAAAAATATATTCCCTTTATCAGATTCTTCACACTAATTATCGAAGATGTTCTTGATAATGCAGAGGAAATTCCAAAATTGGAGAACAGCTTCAAGTGTGTGATTGCGATGTATAAATCCAACTTGAGAGGCACAAGTTGTGAAACTGTAAGACCTTTTCCAATTCCACCATTCCTGATAAATCTGGTTCCTGCTCAGAGTCCTCACCTTAGGGCTTATCTCGAGTGGTTAGTCTCAGCAATGGGGTCTGAAAGCCGACAGACTCCTTCCCAAGCTGAGCATAGGTCGCCAAGTGAGGGTCCTAGTGTGTCAAAAAGAAAAAGAGGGGTTAGTGATGAAGGGGCCTCTGAGCAGAGGAAAAGAAAGTCAAAGAGAGTTATGTTTGAGCAAGATGTTGCTTCACCTGAACCTATTTCATCACCTGTTTCACAATCTACACCAAACATTACCTCACAAACATCACCTTCACAATCTATACAATCTACACCAACCATTCATTTTTCGCAATCTTCACCTTCGCAATCTACACCTATACCATCCGTTGTTTCACCGAATCCACCAATTTTTACACCACCTCGTTCATCACCGATTCTTAATCCAACACCACTTGCATCTGCTCTACCTGATGAACCAACTCCACCACCAGGTAGACGACTTAAAATGTCTGCTAGAAGTGTTCTAAAGCAGACTTCAAAGAAGAAGAAATCAAAAAGAAACATAAGTCGTCTAAATCTGCAAGACAAAGACTTGAATCTACTTCAGCAGATGTGAATGAACAACCTGGTGCCTCAGCGGAGTTTGATGTTGAACAAGCAACAAGAATTGTGGATAATGTTGTATCTGAGTTAGAAACTGAGAATGTTAGCACTGGAGATGATGATGTGCTGGAGGAACAAGGCGGATTTGAGGGAGGAGTTGAAAATACCAGAGAGGATGTGCGGTCCGGGTTAGGACAAGGGCATAAAAGAAAACGTTGGCCCTCCATTAGTTCAAACCAATGTGTCTAGCCGGTTTGTTTACCCTAGGGTAGAAATCGGGAACTGCCCATTCTCGTATGCACCAAACTCTCCCAGCCATTCTGACTCCTCACAACAGGAGTTAGTCTCACAAATGCACGGGGATCAGCCACGCTCACCACACTCTCCTCTCATTTGGAGGATGAGAGTGTTGAAATAAGAGGATCAGCCCCACCTCTCGCCTTCATTCATGCACAAGAGTCTAGATCTCCTAGGGACACGGATTCACAAGCCCAGTTGAGTACTGGTGCCGGAACAAGCGGAGGGGGACCCACTTTGTGTGACCCTCAAGGACAGCTTGGAAATCCTGCCTTAGCTAACATCACCCAGCTTTAGCCGCAGGTAACAGTCCTCAGACCGAGACTGGGGGACAGTATGAACGCCGTAGTGACACTGCTGTTCCTCCGGATCAACCTGAGACTGTATTAACGGGCATTCTCAGTGACCCCGGCGTTGTTAGTGGTGTTGCCCAACAACAAGTCCAGGACAGTGATTTATCACAGTCTAGGACACAAATTGATTCGGGTTGCAAAGCCCATGAATCTGAAACTGCTGGTGAGGGTATAACCCGAGGATCAGCAGGAAATCCTGAATCAGCATCGCTGAATTTAGGTCACACCACAAGTGTGCCAACAACCTCCGGGTTGGATCCTCCACATCAAACACCAACACAAAGAACACCAACACCAACTCAAATTCCATCAACATCAACAAATCTACCAACCAAAGATTCTGCATGTGAAGTTTTGTTAAATATCTTAAGATCGGAGGGTGATTTGTTGACTGTTACTGAAAGAGGAGTGTTGAATGCCTTAGAAGTTAGAGAAAGGGAACTTGCAACTGAAAGAAGAGTCAAAGCCTTACAAGAACAAGTTCAAAGACAAAAGACTGAGTATGATGCTAAACTAGCTGAGTTTGAATTAAGATTGTTGGCATTAGAATCTTGCCGACCGGCCTCGGTTGCTTCTCGTCGGGATGATCCTGATTCTGATGATCACCCCGAGGGGGAGAACCAAGGAGAAGGTCAAACGAACATTGATAATACTTCGGCAAGAGTTGAAGGAAATGTTGGAGATGTGGTGATGGAAGAAAGAGCAGAGGGTGTGAATGTTGAGAATGTTGAGAACGATTCTTTAAATGATGAGATTAGAAGAAGATTAGTTGAAGCTTGTATTGTGTTAGGTCGAGAATCGACCATGTATAATTTGTTCAGAAATAGCTTGAAGTTTAGTGAAGACATTACTTCAGAATTCTGAGATGCCTCAGAATTCAGAACTCCTTCACTAAAGCTTCACTTCAGTTCAGATCTACGTATCAGAATACCATTCAGAATGAAGTCAAAGACTGAAGTCTGAAGAAGAGAATCATCTCAAAAGCGAGCATCAGAGTGATTCTACCAGATCGAAGACTGAAGCATCTCAGTGATAAAGTACTTACAACACTTTACACTGATTACGAGGAGGACTTTTACTTTACACCTTTATCCAGTTAATAGAATTATCTATTAATAAAAGGTACAAAGTATAGGTTAGGAACCTAGTACTATAAGTCACATCAAGGGACTTATATACGCTTCCTTGTGCAGCATGTAAGGAATTATGGTTTAATTCCTTAAATGCTCACAACCACATTTGTACGACATTGTCCATGTCATCATGAACTTTGTCTATAAATACAAAGTCTTCTCACAACTTGCAAATGGCTTGAACTATTGCATTGCAACTTGTGAGATATACTCTAAGCAAAACTTACGAGTATTTCCAAGTCATCTGATCACTTGTATTTCGGGATTGTTTAGATATTTACACTTGGGTGTTTATCTTTGTTCCGCAACAATCCTTGTATTTGTTTATACATCAATAAATCAAATACATTAGAAAACAACGTGTCTCAATGCTACATACTTGATTATATTTATATATATCTTTATATAGTTTCTGCCATTTGTTCTTGCATTAATTCATATTGTCATTTGTTTCTTGTTATCCATATCTGGATCGTAAACTAAACTTGTCCATCAAGATTAGTTGTACTTGCCAGTCGGGTTTAGTCATTCGTCTTTATATTTGGGACTCACATTTGGTATCAGAGCAGCAAGGTTGAATTACTACAATTCTTTAACCTTTGATCTGCTAAGATGACTGACTTTGAACAAGGACCTGACCCTAATAATGCTACCCCACCCCCTGTCATCAACAACAATATACCCTCACACAATGTTCACGTACACTTCCAACTAATCCTGTTCCCAAGTTTGATGGGAACAGTGAAAACTTTCAAACGTGGAAAGCGTGCTTGCTTAAGTATATTGCTGGTGTTGAGAGACACTTACCAGACATTTTAAGAGATGGACCCTTTGTCCCTATGAATGCGTCAACTGTTGTCAGAAATGCCGATGGGACTCCTAGGCAGTCACCTAAGGAGAAGGATCATTGGTCAGAGGAAGATCATAGACTTGTTGACTTGGATACCAAGTTACAAAATATGATCTTATATGCAGTTCCAGAAACCCTAATGCCCACTCTTGTTTTACTCGAAAATTCTAAATTAATGTGGGCGGAACTACTGACACAGTTTGAAGGCACTAATGAGACAATTGTCACAAGAAAAGTTACTTTAAACAAAAGATATGAGTCTTTCTTTGCTATACCTGGGGAGTCTTTAACCCAAACTTACATTAGGTTTACAAATCTGGTAAACCAACTGAAAGCCCTAGGTGTAACCAAAGACAAAGAAATTTTGTTAGAAAAGTTTTGTGACATTTTACCTTCAAAATGGGAAAATCTAATCTTGGTCTTGAGACAAGGCAAAACATTACACAGTCATACTCTTGCTTCCCTTTATGGAGCTTTTAGGTATACTGAAGAGAACAAAGCTGAACGAGCTTTGGCTGAGCAGGATGCCAAGAACCATGTTTCGACAAGTTCTGGTATGGTTCAGTATTCTGAACCACAAAGCACTGCTCTACTATCTTCTGAGAATGACATTTTTGATTCAATGAAGAAGATGGCTTCTCAAATGTTAAAATCTGGTGTCTCTGCTAATGTCACTCATGATTGTGATGAGGATGACAATGATGATCTGGTTGCCATGCTGGCTAAAACGTTCAATCGTTTTAAGGCCAAATCAAATCGATCTGGCAAACCTTTTGCTTCCAGTGCTTCTATTGATAAGTCTAATCTTGAATGCTTTAAATGCGGCAAGAAAGGACATTTCATGAAGGAATGCAGATCTAGTCAACCTTCATCATCACAATCTGCTCCTAACCATTCTATTTTTCAGAAGTCTGATGACAGCTATAAGGCCAAATACAAGAAGTTGAAGGCTCATATGGCTCTTTTGGCACAAGACAACTCGAGCAACAGTTGCATGATTGCCAAGACTGAAAAGTGGGAAGACTCCGATGATTCATCTGATGATGAGGAGGAAGTTAGGGATATGTGTTTCATGGCACAAGAAGACCAAGGTCATTTGGTCAAAACTGATGTTGAATCTGGCCGCTGGGTGGATATAGTGATGAAAAAGGTCAGTAATTTTGGCTATGAAGAAGATGAGGAACACAAATTGGACCTTTTGGTTCTTTTAGAGGCTGACATCTCTTTTGTTGAGACAGTGCGTTCAGAAAGCCTAAAAATGTTTGAAAATAATACTTCTGAACTGAACGCCAGTCAGGCCAGATTAAAAGAACTGAAAGATGTTCATCTGGCCCTAAAAAGTTATCAATCAATGGTTGCCACTTTAGAGTTGGAAAAAGAAGAACTAAAAACCATCCTTGAAAAGGAACAGAAAATAATCAAATCTTGGATGAGTGCACCAAAACCAGATGCTGCAATTAAAAACACTTTTGCAAATCAAAAAACAGCATATGAATCTGGTGATCTTCACATGGCATCTATAATCACTGATTTAGATGCACTTCCAAAAGAAATGAAACCGGAAATTACTTTTCCTAAAGTTGGCAAACAAAAAATTGTAACTAATAAGGTCAAGGAACAATCTGAGGGAAATTCTGAAACAGCTCAGACAACTAGTTCAGAAAAGAAGGCTAAAACCAAAAAGCCATCTCCTCAGACTTCATCTAAGGTTCCAAAAGGACTAAAGAAGAAGAAAACTGTCTCCCCACTGAGCCTTCTACCTCAGATTCTGGTAAGGCTCAGGTGTCTAATGTAGAATCTATGTTGTTAAGGTTAGAAAGTCAATTTCAACTATTGGCTAGACAAGTGCAGAGTTGTAATGCACGTTTAAAAAATGTTGAAACCACACCTCTTCAACCTAAACAAAATGCAAAACCTTTTTCTAAGAAAATCAAGCAAAAATCTGAGAAGAAAAAGGTTGAGCACCCCATCAAACCAACAACTTTTGTGTCAACTGAGATAATGACTGAAATCCCATTTGACCCTTCAGTTCCACATATACCAAAGAAATCTGAGACTGCTAAGGGAGAGTCTAGTGAACCCATCCAAAGATGGGTTCCCAAAAAGAACTAATCTTTGATTGTGTGCAGGGAGACCGAAAGAAGAACATATGGTTTCTGGACAGTGCTGCTGGCCGAACCATGACTGGTTATCAAACCCTGCTGGAGGAATATAGGGTGCAAGAAGGGACCTCAATTGTTTTTGGAAATGATGGAAATGGAAAAACTGAGGGATATGGTGTGGTGAATAATGGTCAAGTCAAATTCACACGAGTTGCATATGTGAATGGTTTGAAATATAACCTGATCAGTGTCAGTCAACTTTGTGATGATGGCTTCAAGGTTCTATTTGATATTTCACAAGGCACCATATTCAACAGAGATGGAAAGGTAGTACTGGTTGCACCAAGGAAGGGAAACATTTATGTCATTGATATGAATCCATCTATCTCTGAACAATGTTTCTACACAAAGGCTGATGAAGACACAAACTGGTTGTGGCACAAGAGATTATCCCATCTGAACTTCAAAAACATTAATAAGTTGTCAAGAAAACAACTTGTTGATGGGATACCCTCTATGTCTTTCAACAAAGACAAGCCATGTCCAGGTTGTGAAATGGGAAAGCAGAAAAGAGCTTCATTCAAAACTAAGCAAAGCTTTAGTATAACTGAACCTCTTCACTTGCTTCACATGGACCTTTTTGGACCAGTGAACGTTCAGACCAGAGCAGGAAAGAAGTACAACCTTGTCGTTGTAGATGAATATTCAAGATATTGCTGGGTGATTTTCCTCAAGTCTAAGAGTGAAGCTGCTGCTGAAATCATTGCTCTCATCAAACAAATTGAGCTCAAATACAAGCGAAAGTTTGTCAGCTCAGAAGTGACAATGGCACTGAATTCAGAAATGCCACTCTGGAGTCCTTCTGCACTGAAACTGGCATATCTCAGAACTTCTCCTCAGCACACACCAGAGCAGAATGGTGTTGTAGAAAGAAAGAATCGTACGCTGATTGAAGCTGCCAGAAGTATGCTGAATGAATCTGGTCTTCCCAAGAATTTCTGGGCTGAAGCTGTTGCAACTGCTTGCTACACTCAGAACAGATCTATCTATGTCAAAAGACATAAGAAGACCTCCTATGAAGTACTCAGAAATAGAAAGCCTAATATTGGATACTTCCATGTATTTGGGTGTCCAGTATACATTCTGAATAACTCTAATCAGCTTGGAAATTCGATGCAAAAGCTGATGAAGGGTACTTCCTAGGATATTCATCAAATCGCAAAGCCTTTAGAGTCTTTAACAAGAGACTTGAAAAGGTTGATGAGTCAATTCATGTTACCTTTTGATGAATCCAACTCTGCAATCTTTAAAATTCCATTTCTGAACCACCCTCAGAAAGTCCAATCAGTTTTGGTGATTCTGATCCCATTGCAGAATCTGATCAGTCACCTGAACATGTTTCTGAACATCTCCGTTCAGAACCAGAAAGAAACAAGCAAAGCAACATTCCATTCTATCCCTCAGTTAGTTTCAAACTACCTTCTGAACTAACTATTGGATCAGATGTATATGCTGCTACACCCATGATATCAGATTCCACTGAGCATCATCAATCTGAAGAATTTCATGATGCAAGTCATGATATGCAGGAAGAAGAAGAAGCTGAAGATGTATTTTCTGAAGCCCCTCCAGAAGTTACTCAGAGAAATTCTTGCACTGATATCATTTCTCACCCTGGTCAATACACTAAGTGGACTAAAGCACATCCTATCGAGCAAATCATTGGGAATTCCACTAGTGGGGTTCAGACCAGAAGAGCCACAAGCGATCAATGCTTATTCGTCAGCTTCTTATCTCTTATTGAACCCAAGAAGATTGACGAGGCTATGAATGACCCAAGCTGGGTTGAGGCCATGCAAGATGAGCTCAACCAGTTCAGAAGAAACGATGTATGGGAACTCGTTCCTTGTCCCAGTAACCTGAAGAAGGAACCAATTGGGACAAGATGGGTCTTCAGAAACAAGATGGACGAAGATGGTCACGTCATTAGAAACAAAGCTAGACTTGTTGCAAAGGGATATGCACAAGAAGAGGGAATAGATTTTGATGAAACTTTTGCACCAGTTGCTAGACTTGAAGCTATCAGAATTTTCTTAGCTTTTGCAGCTCATCATCAATTTAAAGTCTATCAAATGGATGTCAAAAGTGCATTTCTGAATGGCGATCTAGAAGAAGTTGTGTATGTGCATCAACCACCAGGGTTCATCAATGAAGAAAAACCACATTGGGTGTACAGACTGAACAAAGCCTTATATGGTCTGAGACAAGCACCCAGAGCCTGGTATGATACTCTTACTAAACATCTTCTTAAAAATGGTTTTAAACGAGGTGCTATTGATAAACTTTATTCATATTGCATGATAAAAGTGATATTCTTTTAGTACAAGTTTATGTTGATGATATTGTGTTTGGTTCTACTAATGAGAAGATGTGTAAAAACTTTTCAAAAATCATGTCTTCTGAGTATGAAATGAGTATGATGGGAGAACTGACATATTTTCTGGACTTCAAGTAAAACAAAATGAAGATGGTATTTTCATAAATCAAGAAAAATATGTTAGAGATTTACTAAAGAAATATCAATTTGATTCAGTCTCATCAAAAGATACTCCTATTTCTGCTCCACTACTTTGGATTCTGATCCACATGGAAAACCAGTGGACCATACAAAATATCGAGGTATGGTTGGTTCACTGATGTATTTAACTGCAAGTAGACCAGACATAATGTTTGCAACATGCCTTTGTGCTAGATTTCAGTCTGATCCCAGAGAAGCACATGCAAATGCTGTTAAAAGGATCTTCAGATACCTTAAGGGTGTCCCCAGATTGGGTCTTTGGTATCCCAAAGGCTCCAGTCTAGATCTAATGGGTTATTCAGATTCTGATCATGCAGGTTGCAAGATAGACAGGAAAAGTACCACTGGTGGGTGTCATTTCCTTGGTGGCAAATTAGTAAGCTGGACTAGTAAGAAGCAGACTGCAGTATCACTATCCACTGCAGAAGCTGAGTACATCTCTGCAGCGAGTTGTTGTGCTCAGATTCTATGGATGAAGAACCAGCTGACTGATTATGGTGTTACTTACACAAAGACTCCAATCTTTTGTGATAACACCAGTGCCATTGCCATATCTCACAATCCTGTAATGCACTCGAAAACCAAGCACATCGATCTCAGGTATCATTTCATTCGTGATCATATTCTGAAAGGAGATATTGAATTGCACTTTATTCCCACTGATAAGCAACTCGCTGATGTTTTCACAAAACCCTTAGATGTCAAAACCTTTAAACATCTAATCAGTGAGTTGGGTATGTTAAATCCTTAGACTGGTAATCTTGTTATGAACGCCTCAGTGACACTGATCTGGTTCACTAGTCTGAGCGATCCATGTAATTTTTGCTCGCCTAGCTATCGAACGCCTTAGTGATACTATCTTGGCACTTATTAATTCATGGATCATCACTTCAGGGGGAATGTTAAACATTTTTCAAACTATAAAATAAACCTTCTTTCTGAGGGGGAACCTTTTGCTCAGAAAAATGTATTTAACTGAAGCACTTCAGAATATCAAAATATTTCAGTTGAATTTTAATGACTGAGATGGCTCAGATTCTTCTGAAACTGACCATGCTCAGAATTTGTTTTGTCATCACTGAAATACAAAAATCTTTTCAAGATATTTTTGATACTTGGCCAATTGTGTGTACACGTGGCATACTACATACTAGGTTTTTAACTTATTTGTGGTCATGCTTATGTATCGCACAAGTGGCGCCGTAAAAAGAGTAGAAAATGAGTACTTTTTATGAAAAAGTGTACAGGGTGGGGTCCCTCAAACGTCTCTGCATTAAATGCGGACGTGACCCCAGAAATTGTTTTAAATTGGAAAAATCCTTTTTGTTCCATCTTAAATACAAATTCCTTATTCATTCTTTCATTTACTTCGTTTCATTTACTTCGTTTCATTTACTCTCTAATCATCAATCTCTCTCTTATTTACTCTCTAAATTCATAACTCTTCTTATTCCTCTTAATCATAATCTCTCTCTTATTTACTCTCTATCATAATCTCTCTCTTATTTACTCTCTAATCATCAATCTCTCTCTTATTTACTCTTTCATTCTCTCTCTTATTTACTCTCTAATCATCAATCTCTCTCTTATTTACTCTCTAATCATAACTCTTCTTATTTACTCTCTAATCATCAATCTCTCTCTTATTTACTCTCTATCATAATCTCTCTCTTCATTTACTCTCTAATCATCAATCTCTCTCTTATTTACTCTCTATCATCAACTCTCTCTTATTTACTCTCTAATCATCAATCTCTCTCTTATTTACTCTCTTCATACTTTCTTCATTTACTCTCTAATCATCAATCTCTCTCTTATTTACTCTCTATCATAACTCTTCTTATTTACTCTCTAATCATCAATCTCTCTCTTATTTACTCTCTAATCATCAATCTCTCTCTTATTTACTCTTAATCATCAATCTCTCTCTTATTTACTCTCTAATCATCAACTCTCTCTTATTTACTCTCTAATCATCAATCTCTCTCTTATTTACTCTTTCATACTCTTCTATTTACTCTTAATCATCAATCTCTCTCTTATTTACTCTCTATCATAACTCTTCTTATTTACTCTCTAATCATCAATCTCTCTCTTATTTACTCTCTATCATAATCTCTTCTTATTTACTCTCTAATCATCAATCTCTCTCTTATTTACTCTTTCATCAACTCTTCTTATTTACTCTCTAATCATCAATCTCTCTCTTATTTACTCTCTAATCATAATCTCTTCTTATTTACTCTCTAATCATCAATCTCTCTCTTATTTACTCTTATCATAACTCTTCTTATTTACTCTCTAATCATCAATCTCTCTCTTATTTACTCTCTAATCATAATCTCTTCTTATTTACTCTCTAATCATCAATCTCTCTCTTATTTACTCTCTAATCATCAATCTCTCTCTTATTTACTCTCTAATCATCAATCTCTCTCTTATTTACTCTCTAATCATCAACTCTCTCTTATTTACTCTTAATCATCAATCTCTCTCTTATTTACTCTCTAATCATCAACTCTCTCTTATTTACTCTCTAATCATCAATCTCTCTCTTATTTACTCTCTATCATCAACTCTTCTTATTTACTCTCTAATCATCAATCTCTCTCTTATTTACTCTCTATCATCAACTCTTCTTATTTACTCTCTAATCATAACTCTCTCTTATTTACTCTCTAATCATCAATCTCTCTCTTATTTACTCTCTAATCATCAACTCTTCTATTTACTCTCTATCATCAATCTCTCTCTTATTTACTCTCTAATCATCAATCTCTCTCTTATTTACTCTCTATCATAACTTTCTTATTTACTCTTATCATCAATCTTCTCTTATTTACTCTCTAATCATCAATCTCTCTCTTATTTACTCTCTAATCATAATCTCTCTCTTATTTACTCTTATCATAACTTCTCTTATTTCTCTTTCATTCTTCTCTTCATTTACTCTCTAATCATCAATCTCTCTCTTATTTACTCTCTAAATCCTTAATGGGAAGGATCAATAAGTTCTGGGAAGAATCCCCCTTCCATTATGCGATGACCGCCAATCCGCAAGCAATGTATCATCGATACTTGCTTGAATTCTGGTATTCAGCAGTAGTGAGTAAGGATGAACAATCTATATCCTTCACTCTAAATGAGGGCACAAAGAAATGTGTCATCACCCTCGAGGGGTTCAGATCTTCCCTTCATCTGAACTACCTCAAACCTCCCCAGGTGTTCGAGAAAAGACTCAAAGGAGTCAATTTTAGGGAGGTTTTGGTCGCCACTGGCCATGGTGACATGGAGGATGAGAATGGTAACTTGAAGACCTCTGGACATATTTTTTTGTCTGGTTTTGGTACATGTTGGAGGTTCTTCTGGACACAAATAGTGGAGAGTCTTGGTGGCAACCATGGAGGGGTGGACCAACTCTCACTACCCCAAGTTGAAATGGGGTATTATATCTGGAATGGAGTGCAAGTAGACTTCGCTGAGATCCTCTTCTCTCAGCTGGTTACAAAATTAAAGGGGAAGAGAAGTCTACATGTTGCATTTCCAAGGTTTTTAAGCTTATGCTTCAAAGATATACTTGGTGATGCGTATGATGAAGCTGGACCAGAAGCTTCAGTACCAGAATATAGCAGGGATTTCTCGAAGGCAACAATTACTGGAGATGAACCAGAACTCTCTCTGCTATGATTCAGGTATTTTCTAAAACTGGTGCAGCCACACTAGCTGGCCCAGAAAGGACACTAAGTGGGCCACAAAAGAATGTGGGACCCGTTAGTGTGCCTACTATTGAAATTTCTAATTCTGGTGACGATGCAACTGCTGAAGCAGCTGTTGAACCAGAATCTGGTGAGGGTACTAGTGACCCAAACCAGGGCATATCTGACCAGATCGCACAAGTGAATGCTTTCTGGGATGACGATGAGCCACTTCAAGAGAATCTTGATTCTCTTGCCGAATTTGAGTTTGACGAGGGCTTATTGGAGGCGAATCAATCTGATTCTGAGCCAGCCCCCATCCTCGCAGACGCCCCTCCTCACCCAGAAATCCACCAAATCGATGAACCTTATGTACCACCACCACCATCTCACCAAAATCCTATCTTCCCACCTGGCACCACACCCGCATACGTAACCGATCCTTCTTTCACACCTTCACTTCACTTTCTACACCCACAAATTCACCATGTACCACCACCAATAAACTATGATGCCCCTTCAGAAAAGGATCTAGATTCTGAAACTGAATCTGAGAGTCCTACTGATGTACAAATGAATAAAGTTTTACAAGGGCTAGGCAATTTACCTTTTGTGGCTCCTGCTTCTGCACAACCCCCACCTCCATTCAATATAGAAGCACAGTTAGAGAGAAACCAAACCGAAGTCCAAGGCCTTATTCGTAGGGTGGAGGACTTAACCAGTTCTCTAACTGCCAACACTAGCTCATTGGCTGACATGAAAGGTGCTCAGATGTTCATTGGAACTGAGCTGACCAAAGTAGCAGGGAATGAAGGGCTAGTGGTTGGGAAATTGAATGAGCTGGTGATGACATGCAATAAGGTGAGCTCTGCTATCAGAGAAGCCTTTAGGTTGACCAAGAGAGATGTTCAAGCTTCAGTTGTTGCGAACTTGACATCTGGGGTTGATTTGTTGAAGCAAGAGGTCATGGCTGTTGGTAATGAAGTACATGAGCTGGTTCAGAAGCCAAGCATTAATGAAAAAGAACTTGGGGCTTCTGTCAGTGCAAACATTGTGGAAAATCTGAAGTCTGAGCTCTCTCAGAACTTAGACTTCAGATTTTCCACAATGTTTGCACTGACAGAAGCCCCAAGTTCTTTTTCATTAATGCTTGGCTTCTGAACCAGCTCATGTACCTCATTACCAACAGCCATGACCTCTTGCTTCAACAGCTCAACCCCAGATGTCAAGTTCGCAACAACTGAAGCTTGAACATCTCTCTTGGTCAACCTAAAGGCTTCTCTGATAGCAGAGCTCACCTTATTGCATGTCATCACCAGCTCATTCAATTTCCCAACCACTAGCCCTTCATTCCCTGCTACTTTGGTCAGCTCAGTTCCAATGAACATCTGAGCACCTTTCAGATCAGCCAATGAGCTAGTGTTGGCAGTTAGAGAACTGGTTAAGTCCTCCACCCTACGAATAAGGCCTTGGACTTCGGTTTGGTTTCTCTCTAACTGTGCTTCTATATTGAATGGAGGTGGGGGTTGTGCAGAAGCAGGAGCCACAAAAGGTAAATTGCCCAGCCCTTGTAAAACTTTATTCATTTGTACATCAGTAGGACTCTCAGATTCAGTTTCAGAATCTAGATCCTTTTCTGAAGGGGCATCATAGTTTATTGGTGGTGGTACATGGTAAATTTGTGGGTGTAGAAAGTGAAGTGAAGGTGTGAAAGAAGGATCGGTTACGTATGCGGGTGTGGTGCCAGGTGGGAAGATAGGATTTTGGTGAGATGGTGGTGGTGGTACATAAGGTTCATCGATTTGGTGGATTTCTGGGTGAGGAGGGGCGTCTGCGAGGATGGGGGCTGGCTCAGAATCAGATTGATTCGCCTCCAATAAGCCCTCGTCAAACTCAAAAGCAGCAAAAGAATCAAGATTCTCTTGAAGTGGCTCATCGTCATCCCAGAAAGCATTCACTTGTGCGATCTGGTCAGATATGCCCTGGTTTGGGTCACTAGTACCCTCACCAGATTCTGGTTCAACAGCTGCTTCAGCAGTTGCATCGTCACCAGAATTAGAAATTTCAATAGTAGGCACACTAACGGGTCCCACATTCTTTTGTGGCCCACTTAGTGTCCTTTCTGGGCCAGCTAGTGTGGCTGCACCAGTTTTAGAGAATACCTGAATCATAGCAGAGGAGAGTTCTGGTTCATCTCCAGTAATTGTTGCCTTCGAGAAATCCCTGCTATATTCTGGTACAGAAGCATCTGGTCCAGCTTCATCATAAGCATCACCGAGTATATCTTTGAAGCATAAGCTTAAAAACCTTGGAAATGCAATGTGTATACTTCTCTTCCCCTTTAATTTTGTAACCAACTGAGAGAAGAGGATCTCAGCGAAGTCTACTTGCACTCCATTCCAGATATAATACCCCATTTCAACTTGGGGTAGTGAGAGTTGGTCCAACCCTCCATGGTTGCCACCAAGACTCTCCACTATTTGTGTCCAGAAGAACCTCCAACATGTACCAAAACCAGACAAGAAAATATGTCCAGAGGTCTTCAAGTTACCATTCTCATCCTCCATGTCACCATGGCCAGTGGCGACCAAAACCTCCCTAAAATTGACTCCTTTGAGTCTTTTCTCGAACACCTGGGGAGGTTTGAGGTAGTTCAGATGAAGGGAAGATCTGAACCCCTCGAGGGTGATGACACATTTCTTTGTGCCCTCATTTAGAGTGAAGGATATAGATTGTTCATCCTTACTCACTACTGCTGAATACCAGAATTCAAGCAAGTATCGATGATACATTGCTTGCGGATTGGCGGTCATCGCATAATGGAAGGGGGATTCTTCCCAGAACTTATTGATCCTTCCCATTAAGGATGTGGTATGTATATTCAATTGAGCCAAAAAGTTGCTCATATTGAATCGGATTTGAGATGCAGTGAAATTCTTGGGCCATATGGCAGAGGTTTTCACATCACTAGATGGATTATATTCGAATGTTATGAGTGATTTATGTGAAGATGAAGATGATTTAGCCATTTGAGAGATATGAAATTGAAAGTGAAGAAAGAAAAGTGAAAGAGGAATATGAAGAGTTTTGAATTTAGAGAGTAAATAAGAGAGAGATTGATGATTAGAGAGTAAATGAAACGAAGTAAATGAAAGAATGAATAAGGAATTTGTATTTAAGATGGAACAAAAAGCATTTTTCCAATTTAAAACAATTTCTGGGGTCACGTCCGCATTTAATGCAGAGACGTTTGAGGGACCCCACCCTGTACACTTTTTCATAAAAAGTACTCATTTTCTACTCTTTTACGGCGCCACTTGTGCGATACATAAGCATGACCACAAATAAGTTAAAAACCTAGTATGTAGTATGCCACGTGTACACACAATTGGCCAAGTATCAAAAATATCTTGAAAAGATTTTTGTATTTCAGTGATGACAAAACAAATTCTGAGCATGGTCAGTTTCAGAAAAATCTGAACCATCTCAGTCATTAAAATTCAACTGAAATATTTTGATATTCTGAAGTGCTTCAGTTAAATACATTTTTCTGAGCAAAAGGTTCCCCCTCAGAAAGAAGGTTTATTTTATAGTTTGAAAAATGTTTAACATTCCCCCTGAAGTGATGATCCATGAATTAATAAGTGCCAAGATAGTATCACTAAGGCGTTCGATAGCTAGGCGAGCAAAAATTACATGGATCGCTCAGACTAGTGAACCAGATCAGTGTCACATAGGCGTTCATAACAAGATTACCAGTCTAAGGATTTAACATACCCAACTCACTGACTAGATGTTTAAAGGTTTTGACATCTAAAGGTTTTGTAAAAACGTCAGCGAGTTGCTTATCAGTGGGAATAAAGTGCAATTCAATATCTCCTTTCAGAATATGATCACGAATGAAATGATACCTGAGATCGATGTGCTTGGTTTTCGAGTGCATTACAGGATTGTGAGATATGGCAATGGCACTGGTGTTATCACAAAAGATTGGAGTCTTTGTGTAAGTAACACCATAATCAGTCAGCTGGTTCTTCATCCATAGAATCTGAGCACAACAACTCGCTGCAGAGATGTACTCAGCTTCTGCAGTGGATAGTGATACTGCAGTCTGCTTCTTACTAGTCCAGCTTACTAATTTGCCACCAAGGAAATGACACCCACCAGTGGTACTTTTCCTGTCTATCTTGCAACCTGCATGATCAGAATCTGAATAACCCATTAGATCTAGACTGGAGCCTTTGGGATACCAAAGACCCAATCTGGGGACACCCTTAAGGTATCTGAAGATCCTTTTAACAGCATTTGCATGTGCTTCTCTGGGATCAGACTGAAATCTAGCACAAAGGCATGTTGCAAACATTATGTCTGGTCTACTTGCAGTTAAATACATCAGTGAACCAACCATACCTCGATATTTTGTATGGTCCACTGGTTTTCCATGTGGATCAGAATCCAAAGTTAATGGAGCAGAAATTGGAGTATCTTTTGATGAGACAGAATCAAATTGATATTTCTTTAGTAAATCTCTGACATATTTTTCTTGATTTATGAAAATACCATCTTCATTTTGTTTTACTTGAAGTCCCAGAAAATATGTCAGTTCTCCCATCATACTCATTTCATACTCAGAAGACATGATTTTTGAAAAGTTTTTACACATCTTCTCATTAGTAGAACCAAACACAATATCATCAACATAAACTTGTACTAAAAGAATATCACTTTTATCATGCAATATGAATAAAGTTTTATCAATAGCACCTCGTTTAAAACCATTTTTAAGAAGATGTTTAGTAAGAGTATCATACCAGGCTCTGGGTGCTTGTCTCAGACCATATAAGGCTTTGTTCAGTCTGTACACCCAATGTGGTTTTTCTCCATTGATGAACCCTGGTGGTTGATGCACATACACAACTTCTTCTAGATCGCCATTCAGAAATGCACTTTTGACATCCATTTGATAGACTTTAAATTGATGATGAGCTGCAAAAGCTAAGAAAATTCTGATAGCTTCAAGTCTAGCAACTGGTGCAAAAGTTTCATCAAAATCTATTCCCTCTTCTTGTGCATATCCCTTTGCAACAAGTCTAGCTTTGTTTCTAATGACGTGACCATCTTCGTCCATCTTGTTTCTGAAGACCCATCTTGTCCCAATTGGTTCCTTCTTCAGGTTACTGGGACAAGGAACGAGTTCCCATACATCGTTTCTTCTGAACTGGTTGAGCTCATCTTGCATGGCCTCAACCCAGCTTGGGTCCTTCATAGCCTCGTCAATCTTCTTGGGTTCAATTAGAGATAAGAAACTGACGTTTAAGCATTGATCGCTTGTGGCTCTTCTGGTCTGAACCCCACTAGTGGAATTCCCAATGATTTGCTCGATAGGATGTGCTTTAGTCCACTTAGTGTATTGACCAGGGTGAGAAATGATATCAGTGCAAGAATTTCTCTGAGTAACTTCTGGAGGAGCTTCAGAAAATACATCTTCAGCTTCTTCTTCTTCCTGCATATCATGACTTGCATCATGAAATTCTTCAGATTGATGTTGCTCAGTGGAATCTGATATCATGGGTGTAGCAGCATATACATCTGATCCAATAGTTAGTTCAGAAGGTAGTTTGAAACTAACTGAGGGATAGAATGGAATGTTGCTTTGCTTGTTTCTTTCTGGTTCTGAACGGAGATGTTCAGAAACATGTTCAGGTGACTGATCAGATTCTGCAATGGGATCAGAATCACCAAACTGATTGGACTTTCTGAGGGTGGTTCAGAAATGGAATTTTTAAAGATTGCAGAGTTGGATTCATCAAAGGTAACATGAATTGACTCATCAACCTTTTCAAGTCTCTTGTTAAAGACTCTAAAGGCTTTGCGATTTGATGAATATCCTAGGAAGTACCCTTCATCAGCTTTTGCATCGAATTTTCCAAGCTGATTAGAGTTATTCAGAATGTATACTGGACACCCAAATACATGGAAGTATCCAATATTAGGCTTTCTATTTCTGAGTACTTCATAGGAGGTCTTCTTATGTCTTTTGACATAGATAGATCTGTTCTGAGTGTAGCAAGCAGTTGCAACAGCTTCAGCCCAGAAATTCTTGGGAAGACCAGATTCATTCAGCATACTTCTGGCAGCTTCAATCAGCGTACGATTCTTTCTTTCTACAACACCATTCTGCTCTGGTGTGTGTGGAACTGAAGGGTCAAATGGGATTTCAGTCATTATCTCAGTTGACACAAAAGTTGTTGGTTTGATGGGGTGCTCAACCTTTTTCTTCTCAGATTTTTGCTTGATTTGCTTAGAAAAAGGTTTTGCATTTTGTTTAGGTTGAAGAGGTGTGGTTTCAACATTTTTTAAACGTGCATTACAACTCTGCACTTGTCTAGCCAATAGTTGAAATTGACTTTCTAACCTTAACAACATAGATTCTTCATTAGACACCTGAGCCTTACCAGAATCTGAGGTAGAGGGCTCAGTGGGGGAGACAGTTTTCTTCTTCTTGCATATCATGACTTGCATCATGAAATTCTTCAGATTGATGTTGCTCAGTGGAATCTGATATCATGGGTGTAGCAGCATATACATCTGATCCAATAGTTAGTTCAGAAGGTAGTTTGAAACTAACTGAGGGATAGAATGGAATGTTGCTTTGCTTGTTTCTTTCTGGTTCTGAACGGAGATGTTCAGAAACATGTTCAGGTGACTGATCAGATTCTGCAATGGGATCAGAATCACCAAACTGATTGGACTTTCTGAGGGTGGTTCAGAAATGGAATTTTTAAAGATTGCAGAGTTGGATTCATCAAAGGTAACATGAATTGACTCATCAACCTTTTCAAGTCTCTTGTTAAAGACTCTAAAGGCTTTGCGATTTGATGAATATCCTAGGAAGTACCCTTCATCAGCTTTTGCATCGAATTTTCCAAGCTGATTAGAGTTATTCAGAATGTATACTGGACACCCAAATACATGGAAGTATCCAATATTAGGCTTTCTATTTCTGAGTACTTCATAGGAGGTCTTCTTATGTCTTTTGACATAGATAGATGGATTCATATCAATGACATAAATGTTTCCCTTCCTTGGTGCAACCAGTACTACCTTTCCATCTCTGTTGAATATGGTGCCTTGTGAAATATCAAATAGAACCTTGAAGCCATCATCACAAAGTTGACTGACACTGATCAGGTTATATTTCAAACCATTCACATATGCAACTCGTGTGAATTTGACTTGACCATTATTCACCACACCATATCCCTCAGTTTTTCCATTTCCATCATTTCCAAAAACAATTGAGGGCCCTTCTTGCACCCTATATTCCTCCAGCAGGGTTTGATAACCAGTCATGGTTCGGCCAGCAGCACTGTCCAGAAACCATATGTTCTTCTTTTTCCAACTCTAAAGTGGCAACCATTGATTGATAACTTTTTAGGGCCAGATGAACATCTTTCAGTTCTTTTAATCTGGCCTGACTGGCGTTCAGTTCAGAAGTATTATTTTCAAACATTTTTAGGCTTTCTGAACGCACTGTCTCAACAAAAGAGATGTCAGCCTCTAAAAGAACCAAAAGGTCCAATTTGTGTTCCTCATCTTCTTCATAGCCAAAATTACTGACCTTTTTCATCACTATATCCACCCAGCGGCCAGATTCAACATCAGTTTTGACCAAATGACCTTGGTCTTCTTGTGCCATGAAACACATATCCCTAACTTCCTCCTCATCATCAGATGAATCATCGGAGTCTTCCCACTTTTCAGTCTTGGCAATCATGCAACTGTTGCTCGAGTTGTCTTGTGCCAAAAGAGCCATATGAGCCTTCAACTTCTTGTATTTGGCCTTATAGCTGTCATCAGACTTCTGAAAAATAGAATGGTTAGGAGCAGATTGTGATGATGAAGGTTGACTAGATCTGCATTCCTTCATGAAATGTCCTTTCTTGCCGCATTTAAAGCATTCAAGATTAGACTTATCAATAGAAGCCTTGAAGCCATCATCACAAAGTTGACTGACACTGATCAGGTTATATTTCAAACCATTCACATATGCAACTCGTGTGAATTTGACTTGACCATTATTCACCACACCATATCCCTCAGTTTTTCCATTTCCATCATTTCCAAAAACAATTGAGGGCCCTTCTTGCACCCTATATTCCTCCAGCAGGGTTTGATAACCAGTCATGGTTCGGCCAGCAGCACTGTCCAGAAACCATATGTTCTTCTTTTTCCAACTCTAAAGTGGCAACCATTGATTGATAACTTTTTAGGGCCAGATGAACATCTTTCAGTTCTTTTAATCTGGCCTGACTGGCGTTCAGTTCAGAAGTATTATTTTCAAACATTTTTAGGCTTTCTGAACGCACTGTCTCAACAAAAGAGATGTCAGCCTCTAAAAGAACCAAAAGGTCCAATTTGTGTTCCTCATCTTCTTCATAGCCAAAATTACTGACCTTTTTCATCACTATATCCACCCAGCGGCCAGATTCAACATCAGTTTTGACCAAATGACCTTGGTCTTCTTGTGCCATGAAACACATATCCCTCAGTTTTTCCATTTCCATCATTTCCAAAAACAATTGAGGGCCCTTCTTGCACCCTATATTCCTCCAGCAGGGTTTGATAACCAGTCATGGTTCGGCCAGCAGCACTGTCCAGAAACCATATGTTCTTCTTTCGGTCTCCCTGCACACAATCAAAGATTAGTTCTTTTTGGGAACCCATCTTTGGATGGGTTCACTAGACTCTCCCTTAGCAGTCTCAGATTTCTTTGGTATATGTGGAACTGAAGGGTCAAATGGGATTTCAGTCATTATCTCAGTTGACACAAAAGTTGTTGGTTTGATGGGGTGCTCAACCTTTTTCTTCTCAGATTTTTGCTTGATTTGCTTAGAAAAAGGTTTTGCATTTTGTTTAGGTTGAAGAGGTGTGGTTTCAACATTTTTTAAACGTGCATTACAACTCTGCACTTGTCTAGCCAATAGTTGAAATTGACTTTCTAACCTTAACAACATAGATTCTACATTAGACACCTGAGCCTTACCAGAATCTGAGGTAGAGGGCTCAGTGGGGGAGACAGTTTTCTTCTTCTTTAGTCCTTTTGGAACCTTAGATGAAGTCTGAGGAGATGGCTTTTTGGTTTTAGCCTTCTTTTCTGAACCAGTTGTCTGAGCTGTTTCAGAATTTCCCTCAGATTGTTCCTTGACCTTATTAGTTACAATTTTTTGTTTGCCGACTTTAGGAAAAGTAATTTCCGGTTTCATTTCTTTTGGAAGTGCATCTAAATCAGTGATTATAGATGCCATGTGAAGATCACCAGATTCATATGCTGTTTTTTGATTTGCAAAAGTGTTTTTAATTGCAGCATCTGGTTTTGGTGCACTCATCCAAGATTTGATTATTTTTTGTTCTTTTTCAAGGATGGTTTTTAGTTCTTCTTTTTCCAACTCTAAAGTGGCAACCATTGATTGATAACTTTTTAGGGCCAGATGAACATCTTTCAGTTCTTTTAATCTGGCCTGACTGGCGTTCAGTTCAGAAGTATTATTTTCAAACATTTTTAGGCTTTCTGAACGCACTGTCTCAACAAAAGAGATGTCAGCCTCTAAAAGAACCAAAAGGTCCAATTTGTGTTCCTCATCTTCTTCATAGCCAAAATTACTGACCTTTTTCATCACTATATCCACCCAGCGGCCAGATTCAACATCAGTTTTGACCAAATGACCTTGGTCTTCTTGTGCCATGAAACACATATCCCTAACTTCCTCCTCATCATCAGATGATTCATCGGAGTCTTCCCACTTTTCAGTCTTGGCAATCATGCAACTGTTGCTCGAGTTGTCTTGTGCCAAAAGAGCCATATGAGCCTTCAACTTCTTGTATTTGGCCTTATAGCTGTCATCAGACTTCTGAAAAATAGAATGGTTAGGAGCAGATTGTGATGATGAAGGTTGACTAGATCTGCATTCCTTCATGAAATGTCCTTTCTTGCCGCATTTAAAGCATTCAAGATTAGACTTATCAATAGAAGCACTGGAAGCAAAAGGTTTGCCAGATCGATTTGATTTGGCCTTAAAACGATTGAACGTTTTAGCCAGCATGGCAACCAGATCATCATTGTCATCCTCATCACAATCATGAGTGACATTAGCAGAGACACCAGATTTTAACATTTGAGAAGCCATCTTCTTCATAGCCAAAATTACTGACCTTTTTCATCACTATATCCACCCAGCGGCCAGATTCAACATCAGTTTTGACCAAATGACCTTGGTCTTCTTGTGCCATGAAACACATATCCCTAACTTCCTCCTCATCATCAGATGATTCATCGGAGTCTTCCCACTTTTCAGTCTTGGCAATCATGCAACTGTTGCTCGAGTTGTCTTGTGCCAAAAGAGCCATATGAGCCTTCAACTTCTTGTATTTGGCCTTATAGCTGTCATCAGACTTCTGAAAAATAGAATGGTTAGGAGCAGATTGTGATGATGAAGGTTGACTAGATCTGCATTCCTTCATGAAATGTCCTTTCTTGCCGCATTTAAAGCATTCAAGATTAGACTTATCAATAGAAGCACTGGAAGCAAAAGGTTTGCCAGATCGATTTGATTTGGCCTTAAAACGATTGAACGTTTTAGCCAGCATGGCAACCAGATCATCATTGTCATCCTCATCACAATCATGAGTGACATTAGCAGAGACACCAGATTTTAACATTTGAGAAACCATCTTCTTCATTGAATCAAAAATGTCATTCTCAGAAGATAGTAGAGCAGTGCTTTGTGGTTCAGAATACTGAACCATACCAGAACTTGTCGAAACATGGTTCTTGGCATCCTGCTCAGCCAAAGCTCGTTCAGCTTTGTTCTCTTCAGTATACCTAAAAGCTCCATAAAGGGAAGCAAGAGTATGACTGTGTAATGTTTTGCCTTGTCTCAAGACCAAGATTAGATTTTCCCATTTTGAAGGTAAAATGTCACAAAACTTTTCTAACAAAATTTCTTTGTCTTTGGTTACACCTAGGGCTTTCAGTTGGTTTACCAGATTTGTAAACCTAATGTAAGTTTGGGTTAAAGACTCCCCAGGTATAGCAAAGAAAGACTCATATCTTTTGTTTAAAGCAACTTTTCTTGTGACAATTGTCTCATTAGTGCCTTCAAACTGTGTCAGTAGTTCCGCCCACATTAATTTAGAATTTTCGAGTAAAACAAGAGTGGGCATTAGGGTTTCTGGAACTGCGTATAAGATCATATTTTGTAACTTGGTATCCAAGTCAACAAGTCTATGATCTTCCTCTGACCAATGATCCTTCTCCTTAGGTGACTGCCTAGGAGTCCCATCGGCATTTCTGACGACAGTTGACGCATTCATAGGGACAAAGGGTCCATCTTTTAAAATGTCTGGTAAGTGTCTCTCAACACCAGCAATATACTTAAGTAAGCACGCTTTCCATGTTTGAAAGTTTTCACTGTTCCCATCAAACTTGGGAACAGGATTAGTTGGAAAGTGTACGTGAACATTGTGTGAGGGTATATTGTTGTTGATGACAGGGGGTGGGGTAGCATTATTAGGGTCAGGTCCTTGTTCAAAGTCAGTCATCTTAGCAGATCAAAGGTTAAAGAATTGTAGTAATTCAACCTTGCTGCTCTGATACCAATTGTGAGTCCCAAATATAAAGACGAATGACTAAACCCGACTGGCAAGTACAACTAATCTTGATGGACAAGTTTAGTTTACGATCCAGATATGGATAACAAGAAACAAATGACAATATGAATTAATGCAAGAACAAATGGCAGAAACTATATAAAGATATATGTAAATATAATCAAGTATGTAGCATTGAGACACGTTGTTTTCTAATGTATTTGATTTATTGATGTATAAACAAATACAAGGATTGTTGCGGAACAAAGATAAACACCCAAGTGTAAATATCTAAACAATCCCGAAATACAAGTGATCAAGATGACTTGGAAATACTCGTAAGTTTTGCTTAGAGTATATCTCACAAGTTGCAATGCAATAGTTCAAGCCATTTGCAAGTTGTGAGAAGACTTTGTATTTATAGACAAAGTTCATGATGACATGGACAATGTCGTACAAATGTGGTTGTGAGCATTTAAGGAATTAAACCATAATTCCTTACATGCTGCACAAGGAAGCGTATATAAGTCACTTGATGTGACTTATAGTACTAGGTTCCTAACCTACTTTGTACCTTTTATTAATAGATAATTCTATTAACTGGATAAAGGTGTAAAGTAAAAGTCTTCCTCGTAATCAGTGTAAAGTGTTGTAAGTACTTTATCACTGAGATGCTTTGTTTTTTTTTTTTTTTTTTTTTTTTTTTTTTTTTTTTTTTTTTTTTTTTTTTTTTTTTTGAATTTTTTTTTTTTTTTTTTTTTTTTTTTTTTTTTTTTTTTTTTTTTTTTTTTTTTTTTTTTTTTTTTTTTTTTTTTTTTTTTTTTTTTTTTTTTTTTTTTTTTTTTTTTTTTTTTTTTTTTTTTTTTTTTTTTTTTTTTTTTTTTTTTTTTTTTTTTTTTTTTTTTTTTTTTTTTTTTTTTTTTTTTTTTTTTTTTTTTTTTTTTTTTTTTTTTTTTTTTTTTTTTTTTTTTTTTTTTTTTTTTTTTTTTTTTTTTTTTTTTTTTTTTTTTTTTTTTTTTTTTTTTTTTTTTTTTTTTTTTTTTTTTTTTTTTTTTTTTTTTTTTTTTTTTTTTTTTTTTTTTTTTTTTTTTTTTTTTTTTTTTTTTTTTTTTTTTTTTTTTTTTTTTTTTTTTTTTTTTTTTTTTTTTTTTTTTTTTTTTTTTTTTTTTTTTTTTTTTTTTTTTTTTTTTTTTTTTTTTTTTTTTTTTTTTTTTTTTTTTTTTTTTTTTTTTTTTTTTTTTTTTTTTTTTTTTTTTTTTTTTTTTTTTTTTTTTTTTTTTTTTTTTTTTTTTTTTTTTTTTTTTTTTTTTTTTTTTTTTTTTTTTTTTTTTTTTTTTTTTTTTTTTTTTTTTTTTTTTTTTTTTTTTTTTTTTTTTTTTTTTTTTTTTTTTTTTTTTTTTTTTTTTTTTTTTTTTTTTTTTTTTTTTTTTTTTTTTTTTTTTTTTTTTTTTTTTTTTTTTTTTTTTTTTTTTTTTTTTTTTTTTTTTTTTTTTTTTTTTTTTTTTTTTTTTTTTTTTTTTTTTTTTTTTTTTTTTTTTTTTTTTTTTTTTTTTTTTTTTTTTTTTTTTTTTTTTTTTTTTTTTTTTTTTTTTTTTTTTTTTTTTTTTTTTTTTTTTTTTTTTTTTTTTTTTTTTTTTTTTTTTTTTTTTTTTTTTTTTTTTTTTTTTTTTTTTTTTTTTTTTTTTTTTTTTTTTTTTTTTTTTTTTTTTTATTTGTTTTCTGTTTTTTCAATTTTTCACTTTTTTTTTTTTTTTTTTTTTTTTTTTTTTTTTTTTCTTCTGAGATGATTCTCTTCTTCAGACTTCAGTCTTTGACTTCATTCTGAATGGTATTCTGATACGTAGATCTGAACTGAAGTGAAGCTTCAGTGAAGGAGTTCTGAATTCTGAGGCATCTCAGAATTCTGAAGTAATGTCTTCACTGAACTTCAAGCTATTTCTGAACAAATTATACATGGTCGATTCTCGACCTAACACAATACCAAAAACTTCAACTAATCTTCTTCTAATCTCATCATCTAAAGAATCATTTTCAACATTCTCAACATTCACACCCTCTGCTCTTTCTTCCATCACCACATCTCCAACATTTCCTTCAACTCTTGCCGAAGTATTATCAATGTTCGTTTGACCTTCTCCTTGGTTCTCCCCCTCGGGGTGATCATCAGAATCAGGATCATCCCGACGAGAAGCAACCGAGGCCGGTCGGCAAGATTCTAATGCCAACAATCTTAATTCAAACTCAGCTAGTTTAGCATCATACTCAGTCTTTTGTCTTTGAACTTGTTCTTGTAAGGCTTTGACTCTTCTTTCAGTTGCAAGTTCCCTTTCTCTAACTTCTAAGGCATTCAACACTCCTCTTTCAGTAACAGTCAACAAATCACCCTCCGATCTTAAGATATTTAACAAAACTTCACATGCAGAATCTTTGTTGGTAGATTTGTTGATGTTGATGGAATTTGAGTTGGTGTTGGTGTTCTTTGTGTTGGTGTTTGATGTGGAGGATCCAACCCGGAGGTTGTTGGCACACTTGTGGTGTGACCTAAATTCAGCGATGCTGATTCAGGATTTCCTGCGGATCCTCGGGTTATACCCTCACCAGCAGTTTCAGATTCATGGGCTTTGCAACCCGAATCAATTGGTGTCCTAGACTGTGATAAATCACTGTCCTGGACTTGTTGTTGGCAACACCACTAACAACACCGGGGTCACTGAGAATGCCCGTTAATACAGTCTCAGGTTGATCCTGAGGAACAGCAGTGTCACTACGGCGTTCATACTGTCCCCCAGTCTCGGTCTGAGGATTGTTACCTGCGGCTAAAGCTGGCGTGATGTTAGCTAAGGCAGGATTTCCAAGCTGTCCTTGAGGGTCACACAAAGTGGGTCCCCCTCCGCTTGTTCCGGCACCAGTACTCAACTGGGCTTGTGAATCAGTGTCCCTAGGAGATCTAGACTCTTGTGCATGAACTGAAGGCGAGAGGTGGGGCTGGTCCTCTCTTATTTCAACACTCTCATCCTTCAAATGAGGAGAGTGTGGTGAGCGTGGCTGATCCCCGTGCATTTGTGAGACTAACTCCTGTTGTGAGGAGTCAGAATGGCTGGGAGAGTTTGGTGCATACGAGAATGGGCAGTTCCCGATTTCTACCCTAGGGTAAACAACCCGGCTAGACACATTGGTTTGAACTAATGGAGGGCCAACGTTTTCTTATGCCCTTGTCCTAACCCGGACCGCACATCCTCTCTGGTATTTTCAACTCCTCCCTCAAATCCGCCTTGTTCCTCCAGCACATCATCATCTCCAGTGCTAACATTCTCAGTTTCTAACTCAGATACAACATTATCCACAATTCTTGTTGCTTGTTCAACATCAAACTCCGTTGAGGCACCAGGTTGTTCATTCACATCTGCTGAAGTAGATTCAAGTCTTTGTCTTGCAGATTTAGACGACTTATGTTTTCTTTTTGATTTCTTCTTCTTTGAAGTCTGCTTTAGAACACTTCTAGCAGACATTTTAAGTCGTCTACCTGGTGGTGGAGTTGGTTCATCAGGTAGAGCAGATGCAAGTGGTGTTGGATTAAGAATCGGTGATGAACGAGGTGGTGTAAAAATTGGTGGATTCGGTGAAACAACGGATGGTATAGGTGTAGATTGCGAAGGTGAAGATTGCGAAAAATGAACGGTTGGTGTAGATTGTGAAGGTGATGTTTGTGAGGTAATGTTTGGTGTAGATTGTGAAACAGGTGATGAAATAGGTTCAGGTGAAGCAACATCTTGCTCAAACATAACTCTCTTTGACTTTCTTTTCCTCTGCTCAGAGGCCCCTTCATCACTAACCCCTCTTTTTCTTTTTGACACACTAGGACCCTCACTTGGCGACCTATGCTCAGCTTGGGAAGGAGTCTGTTGGCTTTCAGACCCCATTGCTGAGACTAACCACTCGAGATAAGCCCTAAGGTGAGGACTCTGAGCAGGAACCAGATTTATCAGGAATGGTGGAATTGGAAAAGGTCTTACAGTTTCACAACTTGTGCCTCTCAAGTTGGATTTATACATCGCAATCACACACTTGAAGCTGTTCTCCAATTTTGGAATTTCCTCTGCATTATCAAGAACATCTTCGATAATTAGTGTGAAGAATCTGATAAAGGGAATATATTTTTTGTCTTGTTTATCCTTTCCCTTGACAACTTGAATCATCTTTTTCCATATAATCGCCGCAAAGTCACACTGCACATTGTGAGTGACTGCATATAGATTGCCAAAGAATCCTTTGTCAGAAGATCAATTCCTTTCTGTGATGGCATCAAGCAAGTTGTAAGAATATTGTACATCGTATGCCAGAGAGTTACTACATTACTTTCTAAAATCTCTCATCGTTGTCAACTCTCCTGCATAACCCAACGAATGAACCCAGCCAACATTTCTTCAACTGATGGGAGTTCTTCGTATTCTTCAAGTACAGGAAATCCAATTGTTGTTCTAAACTCATCCAAAGTGAATCGACAATTAAACAGTTCATCTTCTGACTCTAGAGAAAATTTAAAGTAGTCTGCTGTGTTATGCCTTTTACTTCCTCGTACATATTCAATTGATTGTCACAGCTCAAAGACATACTTTTCAGGTACAATTGCCCCTCCAGTCAGAGCATTATTCAGTGGATGATAGCTAAGAATCTCTGGAATAATCGGGAATTTGCAAGCAAATGGAATGTGAAGTGCTTGATTGGCTTGCATTTCATTGAATCTCCTTCTCTGAACATTGCCATCTTGTTACTTTATTATTTTTCTGTTTAAGACAAACTGACCAAAGGTATTGACCAGAAAATACATTTCAAACACAGAAAAATAACAAAATATACCAACTTTTAAGAAACACATTTATTACACAAACAATGTTTTGCATATATATTAAAAATGAGAGAACAAAGTAGTACACAAAGGCGTTCGATACCTTGCATCTCACTCAAATATATATACAAAACATGACAATATATAGGATCACATAAGTATTAAAAGATAAGAAAACAAGGTAGTACACAAAGGCGTTCGATACCTTGCCTCTCACTCGAAACACTTATGAAATACTATATATACATACACAATACACATTTACAGTTAAACATTTTAAAACACATCACAAATAATAATAAAAGAAACATAGAATAAAAATAAAGAATAAAAATAAAAATAAAATAACATAAAAAAAATTTGAAATTCTAATTTGTACTATTTGCAGAGCAAAAACCTCTGCAAATAGCACATTTTGGAAAATTTGCCCAGTGTTTGACAAGGACCAAAAAAAATGGTTTTGGCAAAATTTTGATTTGTATTGGAGTTGAAATATGTAAATTCAAAGCTCAAAGCTCTGCAAATGAGCAGTTCAGTCCAACTCCTTTGAAATGTATGAAATTTTCTTTTATTGAACAACAAAAATGTTGTCAATTGATAAAGAAAAATTTCAATGTGAAAAATTTCAAATTGTACTGTTTGCCGAGCAAAATGCTCTGCAAACAGTTGGATTTAAAACTTTGTGAATTTTTTTTTCATTTTGTACTGTTTGCCGAGCAAAAAGCTCTGCAAACAGTTGAATTAAGAACATGGAGAAAATTTTTCACATTGTACTGTTTGCCGAGCAAACAGCTCTGCAAACAGTTCATTTGAAACCTTAGGTTAAAATTTTTCACTTTGTACTGTTTGCCGAGCAAAATGCTCTGCAAACAGTTGGTATGAAAACTAAGTGAAGAATTTTCATGCATTTGCCGAGCACAAGCTCTGCAAATGGATGGTTCAAGTCTTGACAAAATTTAAAAATCCAATTTGTACTGTTTGCCGAGCAAAATGCTCTGCAAATAGTTGTTTTTAAAACTTGTAAAACTTTTGGAATTCAAAGACTTGAATGCCGAGCAAAATGCTCTGCAAATAGTTGTTTTTAAAACTTGTAAAACTTTTGGAATTCAAAGACTTGAATGCCGAGCAAAATGCTCTGCATTATGTTGTTTTTAATGACTTGGTGGGAAAAATTTACTGGTTTGATAAAAACAAGCATTTGCCGAGCTAGAAGCTCTGTAAATGACACTTTTTGATCCAAAAACTTGTTTGAGAAAATTAAGAACAAGTTAACCATAAATAATGATGATTTGAAGGTGATCAAGAACAAACTTCTCATTTGCCGAGCAAAATGCTCTGCAAATGGTTCATTTCATCAAAACAATCATATGATTACACAGCCCTCGCACATTCAAACCCAGAAAAATCATTAACACAAGCAGATTAAGGCATCTAATCATTTAAACAACAAGTACAATACCTAATCATGCATCTATCATCATTAAAACATGAATCAAAACATCACTTCAGTCATAAATCACATATTGTTTCATCTTGGTATTTAATCAAACAGTTGAAGTGCGTAAATAAAACAAGTGATTTTACCTTTAAAATGATGATCTGAAGAAGAAAGTAGATGAATTAATCCACAAAAACGATCACCAGATTAACCCCACTTAGATTATTATGAAATGGATGAAAATGATTGATTGATAGATGACAGGTTTGAGCGGTTCCTTTGAGAGTAAAATATCAAGAAAGAAATAATTTGAAATTTAAATGAATGGTTCGGCCCGCCCATTTTCTTTTATATCACAAATTCGGGTCGCGGGTATGGGTGTGACCCGCGTGTCAACCCGAATTCAAACTGGTCATGGGCTTAACATGGCAGTTGGGCTCATATTGGTTTTGGGCTTAAACCACATTTTGGGCTCATAATACAATTTGGGCTGGTCTTGTTGGGTTTACACTTAAAACAAACAGAATAAAAATAAAAATAAAACTAAAAGGAAATTAGAAAAAAAAAACTAAAGAAAACACTTATTAAAAATTTTAACAATTTGAGAAAAATCTTTTTATCTTTTTAAAGTTTTCTAATTTTGTATTTGATTTTTCAATTTTAAAACAAACACACATATACGAAAAAGAAAAATTAAAATAAAATAAACAAATATTTTCATGCATTTCACACTCCCCCTCAAATAAAGCATAAGACAACATGGTAAATTTACAAACTCCCCCTTAAATCATGCATTCTACCCTTTTTCTCCCCCTCAAACATTGCATGTAATCTCAAGTAAAACACATCAATGTTTGAAACAGAAAATGAACATAGAGTACATGGCATGAAATCAATTAAGTTTGTAAATCTAGCATTCCCAACTTGGTTTTAAGAAAATTAAACCTTTTTTCATCCAAAGGTTTGGTGAAAAGATCAGCAAGTTGGTAGTCTGTTGGGACAAAATAGAGTTCGATGTTACCTTTCTCGACATGATCTTTAAGAAAATGGTACCGAACATCTATGTGCTTGGTCTTTGTGTGCTGTACAGGATTGCAAGAAATAGCAATAGCACTTTTAGAGTCACAGTAGATGGGAATCCTGTTGAACTGAAATCCATAATCAGTCAACTGTGTCTTCATCCAAAGAACTTGTGAACAACAACTTGCAGCAGCAACGTATTCAGCCTCTGCAGTAGATGTGGATACACAATTCTGTTTCTTTGAAGACCAACTGACCAATCTATCCCCTAGAAACTGTACACTTCCAGAAGTACTCTTTCGATCAAGCTTACAACCTGCATGGTCAGCATCCGAATATGCAATTAACTGAAACCCGGTATCCCTTGGATACCAGAGACCAAGGTTCACAGTGCCTTTCAGGTATCGGAATATCCGTTTGACGGCCTGGAAATGACTTTCCTTTGGATTGGCCTGGTACCTGGCACACATGCATGTGGCGAACATAATATCCGGGCGACTAGCAGTCAAATACATGAGTGACCCTATCATACTGCGATATTTCTTTTGATCAAAAGATTTTCCATTTAAGTCAGCATTAATCTTAGTTCGAGCTTCCATGGGTGTCCTAATTGTTTGACAATCCATCATATCAAACTTTTTCAACATGTCAAGAATGTACTTAGATTGACAGATAAAAGTACCATTTGACAACTGTTTTACTTGAAGACCAAGCAAAAAGTTTAATTCACCCATCATGCTCATTTCAAATTTCTTGATCATTAAAGCTGAAAAATTCTTCAGGGGGGGGGGTGGGGGGGGGGGGGGGGGGGGGGGGGGGGGGGGGGGGGGGGGGGGGGGGGGGGGGGGAGGGGTGGCAGTATTTAGGATTAGTTGACCCGAAAATTATGTCGTCAACATAAATCTGGATTAGAATGATATCACTCCCTTGTCGTTTGATAAACAAGGTAGTGTCAATCGAACCTTTGCTAAAGCCAGATTTCACAAGATAAGAGGATAGAGCATCATACCATGCACGAGGCGCTTGTTTCAGACCATATAATGCCTTGTCTAACCTGTAAACGTAGTTTGGATGTTTGGAACTCACAAAACCTTCTGGTTGTTCAACGTACACTTCTTCTTTGAGAATTCCATTTAAGAAGGCAGTTTTAACATCCATCTGATAGACTGTAAAGTTCTTGTAGGCAGCATAGGCAAGAAACATCCGAATAGCCTCAATTCGTGCAACTGGTACGAATGTCTCATTGTAGTCAATTCCATCTTGTTGGCAATATCCCTTTGCAACCAATCGTGCTTTGTTGCGTACAACAACTCCAGTTTCATCCTTTTTATTCTTGAAGATCCACTTGGTTTTAATTGGCTCCTTGTTCTTGTAAGGATTGGGAACCAATTTCCACACCTCAAGTCGTTCAATTTGATTCAGTTCCTCCTGCATAGCTTTCACCCAATCTGGACAACTTAGAGCTTCATTAACTGTCTTTGGTTCAACAATGCTCAGAAAATTCACAAACAGACATTCATTCGCGGAAGTAGATCTTGTCTGAACTCCAGTAGTTGGATTACTAATGACTTGTGAAATTGGATGAGCTCTTGTCCATTTGGTTGTATGAGGAATTGGATCAAGTGGATCACCAGATTCTTCATAATCAATAAAATCCGGAGAATGTTGTTCTGTCAATTGTTCAAACGAGGTTGCAATTGGTTCAACAAAGTTGTCATGAACATAATCCTCAGGATTGGTTGTAGGATTAGTCACTTGTGAGATAATATGAGGTTGAGTATGCAACTCTGACATATCAGTAGGTGGAGGAGAATCAGATGATGAATTAACATCTGTTGATTGTGATGGAGAAGACTCATTGGGATCCATTTCTTCTGAATTTGAACTGGTTGGTTCATTGTCATTTCCATCAGATTCAGGAACTTTCTTCGAAACATGGAAAAATTCTTCGAACAAGATGTCCAAATCTTGTGTTGTTGGAGTAGAGATTGATTTGACATTTGATGTAGTCTTAGTTGCGGAAGCTTGTGGACTTTGAAGTTCGGGTCTTGAACTGTGTTGTTCAAGAACCATCCCCGAGAGTTCATCAAATCTAACGTTCATACTCTCTTCAATTCTCTTGGTTCTTCGGTTATATACACGATATGCAATGGATTCTCTTGAATAACCGATGAAATATGCCTCATCGCTTTTTGGTTCAAATTTGCCCAGATTGTCTCGATCATTGAGAACATAACATACACATCCAAAAATGTGCAAAAAGTTCACATTGGGCTTTCTTTTGTTGATCACCTCATATGGAGTTTTATCAAACCTCTTGTTTATTATGGATCTATTTTGAGTAAAACAAGCAGTAGCAACAGCTTCAGCCCATAGATTCGGTGGCAACTTCGAATAGGCAAGCATTGTTCTAGCTGCTTCAACAAGAGTTCGATTT
Organism: Erigeron breviscapus; assembly: GCA_034093135.1. Lineage (NCBI taxonomy): Eukaryota > Viridiplantae > Streptophyta > Magnoliopsida > Asterales > Asteraceae > Erigeron > Erigeron breviscapus. Next base: position 5,427,856 of record CM067172.1, on the reverse strand, counting down.
CGACGTTCAACTACTCCATTCTGTTGAGGTGTTCTGGCAGCGGAAAATTGGTGTGAAATACCCATGGACTTGAAGAAAGAATCAATAGTTGAATTCTTGAATTCAGTGCCATTGTCTGAGCGAACAATTCTAACAGATGATTTAAGATTGACTTGGGTCTTCTTGATGAAATCAATACTCACTTGCGGAGTGTCACTCTTTGCATGAAGAAAGAATACCCAAGTGTAGCGAGAATAATCATCTACAATAAGAGTTTTGAGCAGTTGCTTTCGAAAGAAGACAAATCTCTGAAGAATTGGATGGGATGTTGTTGAGATCAATTGTGAACAAATTATTGTCTCTTGTTCCAGTCAGAATATCCACACCATCTTCAGTCTGCACTTTGCATTCATATCTCCTAAATAATACTTGAAGATCATTGTCACAAAATTGACCAACACTAAAGATTGTGTCCAAGTCCTTCAACGTAGGAAACTCTCTTGATAGTGACTCCATTTTTGACAATGTCTCCATAACCAAGAATAGGAGCGATATGATCGTTTCCGAATCTTACAGTTCCCATAAACTTTTCAACAAAGTTCGAAATAATTGATTTGGTTCCAGTCATATGGCGAGAACATCCCGAGTCAACATACCATACACAAATGAGATATTCCTGCAAGGACAGGGAATATGGTTTAGGTACCCATGTAGATTGGGTCCTTGCAGGTTAGAGGGATAACATGCAAGTACACATTAAAATAAACATCAAGCAAAATGACACACAATCAAACTTTTTATTCAAACTATAAACAAACACACATAATTGTTCAAAACACAAATACGAATTACAGACAAAGAAATGTAATGGTTTATACACAAGTTTTGATACAAGCAGGAACTAGTCCTAGATGTAGTAGCATTATCTAATGTATTTGATCTACGGACAATCCACACTTGTTTGACATGGGTAGTGTTTCCATCAAGTTTAACTTTTCTAGTAGCATGCAAGAATCTATCTTTTAGAATCCATTTACTGCTACTTTTCATGCACAAGTCACCTGAAACACAAACATTTTTAGAGTTAGAAACTAATTTAGCTTTTATGTTCTGAACAGGTTGCTTCTTGATGGGTTCTGTGATCTTGTTAACTTTCTTTATGTTATTAGGTGACAACCAACCATACTGGTCTTTGTATTTAGTCATGCCTGTTAAAGTATCTCTAATCCTCTGTAAAGTGCACTTAGGATTCTTCTGAGAATACCTAGGGAAACTAGAATACCTAACCTGCTGAGGTTGTTTGTTACCTAATGAGAAAGTTTCAATCTATCTTCGGACCACTGCTTGTTTTGACTTCTTTTTGTGACTGAGATTCAGATTTGACCTTGTACACCTTTGATTGCCTAGAAGTCTTTTGGACTTTGGGACTTTTCTTTGATGGTTTGGTCTTTGGTTTTGAATCAGTCTTGGGTGATGGGTTGGTCTTTGATCGTTGGGTGGTCTTTGGTCTTTGGAACTTATTGTTTGATGAAGATTGTGAAGAGTGTGACTTTGGAATTTTCTTCAGATAAAAATCAAGTTTTTCCTCCTTTTTAACAAAATGTTTTTCAAATTCAGAATCAAAATCATGATTTTCTTCCAAAAAATTTGTCAAATCTTCAGTTTTCAACTTCACACTAACTTCACTTTTCTTTATCGGACATGGACTTTGCTTGAGTGAAATTGATGCTTGTTCCTTTTCTTTATGAAATTGAAGTGCTATTTTCTGAAATTGGAATTCAACTTTTAGATCATTAAGTTCCTTTAGCACATTTAACCTCTGATCCCTTTCTTTTTCAAATTTTTGTTTGAAAGCATCAATTTCATTCAAGTATGATTGAGTTCCCTCATAAAACTTGGTAAAAGTCTGGGTTTCAGAAGTAATTGGGAAGAAATAATCATCAACATCATGAACATCATCTAAATCACCATCAGTTTGCACAGACACATGAACAACTTTCTTATGTCTACATTCTCATTTTGAACATGAATTGGATGATTCTCTTCAAACACATTGGTTTTCTTTTTCATGGATAAAATCTTCTCATTGATTTTTTCAAATGATTCAGAAAACTTTCGGTAAAAATCAATTTTGCACATATCAAAGATCTGAGATTCTTTTTCAGTTTGGACTGAAGCATTTACACTTTCACATATATAACTCACAGAACATCCAGATGGATCACAAACTTTGGAGTCTATCTTGGGTTGGTCAATGACATAATGATTTTGAGCCTTCAAATTTTCTATCAAAGATTGCTTTTCCTCAAGAGACTTTTGCAGATCCTCAATTACCTTTTCCAAAACTTTTTGTGGTACATAAGGTCTCAAATTTTCAGGTTTTGGAATAGGATTAGGATTTTCCAAAGGTTTTTCAGTAAAACACTCAAGAATTTCGGTATGATAGCCTCATGATTGTCTTTGATTGTTTTATGTGTAGAATTAGCGAAGAAATCATATGACTCATCCATTAACTCATAGTTGAAATAGACTTTTGCACCCTTTTCTAGAAAATCATCAGCCTCATAATCACTATCAGTCGGTATACAAATTGGTCTGTCATCCCACATCTCAAATAAGATTCATTGTATAATGATGGGACTTCTTCTTGTGCTTCGAGCAAACATTTTGGATTGTTATAACCCAACCCTGATGTGAATATTGTTTCTGAATTTCTTGGCCTATTTAAAAAGACTTGTTGATATGAACGATTGATCTTATACAACTTTTCTTGATAAGACTTGATTTCAACTTTCAGTTCATCATTTTCTTATCAAGTTTTTGTTTAAGAGAATCTTTTATACAACATTCATATTTTAGGTCAGAAATTTTGTTTTCAAATTCCGTCACATCAGGGATAGATTCTTTCATCTTGACATTCAAAGACTCAATGTCTTTCAGCCAAAGCATTTGCTCGAAACATCTCATTGGTCTTTTCAACTTGAAGTTGTCTGACAGTCTTGCTCAGTTCAAGAACTTTGGTCTCAAGTTCTTGTTTCTCAAGATGCAGTTGGAGTTTGGAGTAAAAGAGACTGCTGCTTTTTCTGATTTCAAATTCTCAACATCTTTTTGAAGTGAATCAATTTTAATTTGAAAATCTTTTTCTTTGTCCTCCAAATCTTTCTTTAATTTTAAATTCTTTTTACTCAACTCCCTGCAATCTTTTCTTGCTGTTTCACTCATGTCCATGTAGTGTTTTAACACTGATTTGGGAAGAGTTAGTACCTGATCATCCTCTGAAGATTTTTATTCCATGTAGTGTTTTAACACTGATTTGGGAAAAGAGATTACCTCATCCTCGACTTCAGAAGAACTTTCATCATTTTTCTCCAACTCCTTTGACTTCTTGATCTTTGTCATGAAGCATACATTTGCTGCAAGTTCGTCTGTCTCCTCATCGGAAAGATGTAACCACTTGTCATCCTCAGCGAGAAGAGCAATTCCACTTTCCTCTTGTCTTGCCAGCAAAAGTTTGTACTTATAGTACTCGGAGTTCTTTTGTCGAGGTTTAGTGCAGTTGATGGCAAAATGTCCAGGAATACCACAGTTGTAGCATTTCTTGTCTTCATTCTCTTTTCCATGACTTTCATGTAAATCTTCAAACTCAAGCGTCCTTAGAGCTACCGTCTCAAGAATCTGAAAACTAACGTCGTCTCTGATAATCTTGAGTCTCCCGAGGCTTTTCCGGGTGACTTACCGGGCTTGTCCCATCTCGATAACTTAAATTTCGTATATGCTTAACTACTTAACATCGCGCGTGTGGTCAAAACCCTTATAGACTTCAGTGATGTGAATAAGTGTGTAGTGAAAGACCCGGGAGAGAGATTTGAAGGAAAACAAATTGTAATGGATTTCACCATGAAGTCGCCGACGACAAGAAGTGGTCACGATACGACGAAACCGGTAAAATCTGACAACTTGGCACATTAGTATGTAGAAGAAATGGTGTAGGTGCACAGAGATTCGATTTCTATCATTTCAGATAAAGAAAGTCGCTTAACTCCAATTCAGGGAGCCATCAATGAGCAACGGGTACTCAAACCGACTCGAGACTTGATCACATGCGAAGAAAATGTGCTTATGACCATGGCGGAAATCTTGTGCAATGAAGGTTGTCACGCGAGTATTCGAATGTCACTAACCGAAGCATTAAGTAGTAGAGGTGTTAC
>CM067172.1:5278675-5422669 GCA_034093135.1 Erigeron breviscapus | reverse complement strand
CGTCCTTCGAGCGTTCAAGATCAAGAGCCGTGAAGACTCTCTTTGCTATTTCAAGTGCAGGACCTGTTCCCAAAAGACAATTGTTCTGTCGTAAGAATATTGATTATTCTGAGTTCATTTTATGTTCTGTAATAACTATCGTACTTCTGTTCTTTATTAATGTTATTGGCTGTGTTGGAACTTGTACTATGTGCTTTTGTGCTTGTCTGTACATCCCGTATATTCCGCTTTAGCGGGGTGTTACAGTTGGTAAATAACAACTTATTTTTTTACAGCTTATATTTATGTCAAATTAACTTGAGCATATGTTAATTTGGGAAAATGACAATGTAATGTCCTTAGCATGTATGAGAAAGATAAACAATTTAAATACAAACAAAATAGGTGTTGAATACAAAATTATAACCTGTGTTTTTACATCAACAAATAAAGGAAGATAACTTGGGGTATAACTACACATATAAAAACAACAATCACCATAAGGTTAACCAATTGACAAAATTCCGTTAAAGCATATCAACCATGGTTCTCCAGATACAATTTATAAATTTCCGAGTGTCATTTCTATCACCTAATCGAAAATAAATACAAAAGTTTATATCAAAAGGCCCGCGTTTTCGCGGGATCTAAATCTAGTTGAATTAATAAAAGACACAGTCTTAGGTATATAACATCTTAAAATTTAATTAAAATCTTAAAATAACCAAAAATAAACAAAAATTAAATTTGTCTTGTAAAAAATTACGGAGTATTTTATTTATGATTTATCATAGGATATTTGGATTCAAATAAAGATAAGATTATACGTAAGTTTCATATATAAGTAAACTTTTTACCATACATAGTTAAGATGACTTCAATAACTAATTAATTTAATTAAAATTAAAATTTTAAAATAACCAAAAACAAACAAAAATTCTAACAATTTGACAAGTAAGCAAAAATCTTACTTGTCATCTAAAAGAAGATACCACATAATCAATTTCATATCCTCTCTTAGTTATATAGAGAGATGTAATGTTCTAATTTGATAACCTTTTTCTTAATAAATTATATATATATATATATATATATATATATACTAGGTCTTTTACCCGCACGATGTGCGGCTATTTAGAAAAGTTGTTTTAGTTATATGAATATTAATAATAACCTTTAACAACTATAACTTATTTAAGCATGTACATATAAGGGGTTAATTAAGAACTATTAAAAAAAAGAACCTGAGACCCCATCACCACCATTGGATCAAAATATTTGGACGGTTGAGATTAAAAAAAAACATATCCCGTGTCTAAGCTGAAAGGGTATACTGGTAATTTTCCCACCCTCACCAAACACACATCTCGTCTCCTCCCTCATTCTCTCAGTCTTTCTTCCCTCTCAAACTCTCTCCCTCTCCTCACACATAGTTTTCTCCGCCGGTTATTTCTCCATTTTTGATCGTGTTTTATCCTTAATTTCCGATCAATTTCCGTTTTCTATCTCCATATCATCAAATAATACTAGAGATCCTGGTGAAAATGATCTTATTTTGAAAATCCGATTGAAATTAGGGTTTTAAATTTTTTCCGATCAAATTAGGGTTACGATGAAGAAGAAGTCCGCAAAACGATCTAAATCTCCTGGTATGCATTTCAGTTTATTTCATTACATTTATATTTACGTTTTATGTAGTTGATGATTGTATATGATTTTTGTATAGTTGATGATTTTTTATTCCTACTTATTTAGACATATCTAGGTCGTTATTTTTCTGGTTATTGTTGTTGTTTCGTTATTAGGTGATGTATAATTTCCATTGTTGATGATTGCTTGTTTTTTAGTTACTTACGCATGTGTAGGTAGTTACTTTAGAAATGTATAACTCTAAGGAAGTTGATAATGTGCATGTAGGTAGTCATTTTTAGTTACTTACACATGTGTAGGTTAATAATGATTCTGACTTTTGTTGTTGATGTATTTGGCTAAGGATAAAGTCTTGCTACATTCAACAAGCACTTGTTGTGACAATTAGAATGGTAATTGAGTTCATATGATGAATTTGTATATGAATAGATCAATTTGAGGTGAAAAAAATGAAGATATCAGGATCAAAACACAATTTAGGCTGAATCCAATAAAAAATAACTTTCAAATACTTATAGTCTCACAAGAATACAAATTTTAAACCTTATAATGACATTAAAAATGTAAGTAAAAAAACAGTAAAAAGACATAAACCTTATTAGTATCTTTTGTAATACAAATTTCCCAACTGTTAGTCATCATGTATTCTTGAACTCAAGTCAATTAAGATGGTCATTTGTAATAATTGCAGCAATTTGTCAATTTAGATGGTCATACCTGTGTTACATTTTTATAAAAAAGTATCATCATTGTATTAAAATCTATCATCATTATTGTATATAGTCAAGTGAATACATACCCAGTGTAGACTTATATCTGTAGATTTTCATTAAAAAAAAAGTATCATCATTGTATATAGTCTATGGGAATGCATATCCAGTGTAGGTTGCTTAGGCTTTATTAGTCAAACCACCAAAGACAACCAGTCTCTTTTGAGAATACTTAATGGACAGTGGTTTTATGAGAAAAATTGGTCCAGTTATGCAAGTTCATATACAAATTACGAAACTCGGGTGCTTATGATCTATTGAGATCAAATCATGTATATGAGATATCCATGTGTGGATACATGAAATCAGTTCATGATGCAAACCAAGAAGAGGATAGCCATTTCCTTAAGTGATGTTTCTAAAATTCCGCATTTATATGTACCCCACATTATCAGAATTTGTATAATTTATGTTACCCTTTCGGTATTTTATTTTCTTTTTGATGTTTTTCTAATGCTATTATGGAGTATCTATGCAATAAAAATAGAGTTATGTTACTGTACTTTTGGTGGGCAGAAGGTTTTTATATGTCCCACAATATAGACTATTAGTGATCTCAACATGTATAAACTTTCTTTATTTTCTTTAGGTGATAGAGAAGAGCTACAAGTCGAATATGATAGAGAGCAGATCTCGGACTCAAGAACTGAGTGGATAATTTGAGAACCTCCGTTGGCATTTGGCAACAATCATGGAAATACGGATTGGAATTAAAGGCAGGTCGAGAACATGATTCGAGAGGTAATATTATTTAGTATGCCTGATATAGAGTTGGAAACACGACTGGGACATTTGGGACATTTTTTGGAATTTGGTGTGTTTTTTATAATTATTTAGTATGTCCGTGTGTCAAATTTTCAGTAATACTATCTTTTGATCAGTGATGCAATAAAATCAGTTTTAGAAACTTTTAGTCAGGCCCATATGTTTGATTTGTATCTTTCTTGAAGTAGCCTTACTATATTTTGACATAAGTAGTTGGGCCAAAATTGTAGCCATTACTTGTTAGTTGTGACTCCCATTATCATGGTGTTTACTAACAATGTTATGCAAGTACCAAGTGGTATACATGTTGTGAAGGATAAGCAAGAGATACTTGAGGCTCAGCTCCAGCTCGCCCATGTAAAACTTTCTAAGCCTGAGCAGCCACCTGCATCTGCTCCTGTACAATCTAACCAGCAGCTTCCTCATGCCTCTCTTGCTCGGCCATTGCCACCTACTCTCCCTAACGCTCTACCACCTCCGGTCCATCATCAAAACCAATTTCCCCATAACATTATGCCCATAACATCGAATGGATGTTCAGAATTTCTGTTTTGCATACTAGATTTTTGTGGTTTCTAGATGTGTAGAATAACTGCTTAGCATACCTAATATTGAATATGCAGGTATTTTTCCCGATTGTTGCATTTGATCACTACTACCTCGTTGTGTTCAATCTCGCAAAGGTTGCCTTCACTATAATCGACAACAGTATCGCGTCTGATGATTACAATGTGAAATACAGTCAAGTTTGTGATGTTGTCGTAAGTATCTATTTTTGTGCATCTTTAGGTTTTCAATGCCAACTTTGAATTCTTACATGGGACTCGTCATTTTTTGTTTCAGCGTGACCTATTTGTTTGTCATTTGAGAAAATATGGTCATCCCAAAGCAGACAGTATCAACAAGGTCAGGCCTAATATAATGAAGATGAAGTGGAGGACCAAAAACAACAATGTGGATTGTGGGGCATATTTGATGTGTCATATGGACACATATGTTGGCCAAGCGCGTGAAGACTGGGACATTGGATTCAAGAGGGAGCGTGCAACCGGTGATATTACTCAGAAAGTTCAGCTGAATAACCTAAGGGGGAAATACTGCACCAAGATTTTGTCTTATTAAAAGAACCTTTGCAAAGCTAAATTGGGCGGATATATAAAAGCGTTCACTGACAAATATGATGTTCCTACAAGCAAGGAGGCGATTCGTAATGTTTTTTCCTGTAATATGCATTTCCGTCTTTTAAAGTTTGTGAACACGGGTGTTTACCACATTTTGCTACTGTTAGACTTTGATCTTAATCTTGTTATTTTGATGTGGATGTAGGAGTTATCGACATCTTTTTGTCGTTTATTGTGCTACTTGTTATTAATGAAGCTAGTTTTCTAGCATGTGATTAATGCTATACCTGATATTTTGCATTCCGTATCTTTGATGAATGAGCATCTAATTTCCTTGGCAGAACAGTGTCTTTCTTAATTCCATTATACATCTTACCCATGTGTAGGTTGTACTTACCCATGGGCAGGTTATACAACTCACCAGTTCTAGGTCGTACTTACCCATGTGTAAGTCGTACTTACCCATGTGTAAGTTATAAACTTTCCAGTTCTGGCTAACTATTTTGAACTTCATAAGTAACTTACCCATGTGTAAGGTATACAACTTGCGCATTGAAAACTTAGACTTAAATTTACATTGAATTTCATTCAAGTAACAAAAGTAAATCAAGTAGCTAGAGTAAATCATCCAAATGCATTGCTAAACCTACACATCTTTAGGGTTTAGCATTTTGGGTTTTAGAATGCGTCCTTCCCCTACCACATCCGTCCCCCTACTACATCCCGCTCTAGGGTTTAGGGTTTGAAGGTCGAGGGTTAGCCGATAGGCTAACCCTCGGGCTTCAAACCCTAAACCCTAGAGTGGGAACCCTCATCCGTTTTAGGTTTTTAGGGTTTAGCATTTAGGGTTTAGATTTTCCAGGGTTTTTAGAATGTAGCTTCCCCCTCGGATTAGCAATTAAGCTTTAGGGTTTAGGGTTTGAAGTTGTAGGGTTAGCCGCTAACCCTACAACTTCAAACCCTAAACCCTAAAGCGCACCGTATACATCCGTCCCCCTGCTACATCCCGCTCTAGGGTTTAGGGTTTGAAGGTCGAGGGTTAGCCGATAGGTTGTACTTACCCATGTGTAGGTTGTACTTACCCATGGGCAGATTATACAACTCACCAGTTCCAGGTCTTTCCTACACATGTGTAGGTCGTACTTACCCATGTGTGTACTTACCCATGTGTAAGTTATAAACTTACCAGTTCTGGCTAACTATTTTGAACTTCATAAGTAACTTACCCATGTGTAGGTTGTACTTACCCATGGGCAGGTTATACAATTCACCAGTTCTAGGTCTTTCCTACACATGTGTAGGTCGTACTTACCCATGTGTAAGTTATAAAGTTTCCAGTTCTGGCCAACTATTTTGAACTTTATAAGTAACTTACCCATGTGTAAGGTATATAACTTGCACATTGAAAACCTAAATTTACATTGAATTTCATTCAAGTAACAAAAGTAAATCAAGTAGCTAGAGTAAATCATTCAATTGCATTGCTCACACAAGTTCTTAAACATGTGCAAGACATTATTTCTAAACATTTGGAAAAAAGAAAAAGGAAAAATTATCCATGAATTACATCTTTTTTATATATTTATCTCTTTAACCACAATCACATCACATCCTTGCATCTCCGAGGTCACGGAATGCTGAGAACACGACCAACTTCCCAAGTATATTTCTTTTTGCACCAACAGGAAAATGGTACCCGTGTAAACATTGCACGCGTGTTGCTCAATAACAAGAGGGGTTTTAAGCGGTGGTCTGTTGTAGCATTACCCTGAACTGGTCTTACATCTTCCTCTACTTCTGGTATCCAACATATTTCACCTTCATCTGTTTCTATCATCCTACTGTTATACCAGCTACTACATGGCTTGTTAACCGAACCTGCACGACACACAACATTTAGATATCCACATGTTCTACACATGTGTAGGACAGACCTTTCTAGTGATATTTTCAGCTTTAGAACTAAAACGATCATATGTAGCTACACATGTGTAAACGACTAATCATGTCTAAAACATGCTAACAAAAAAGGTGTCCTACTCATGTGTAGGATGAACTTTTTATATCTATATTTTGGAGCTTCAAAACTAATACAATTGTATCTACCTACACCTGTGTAAAACAGCTAATCATGTGAAGTTCAAGTCATATAACAAAGTCAAAACACATCTTACACCTGTGTAGAATCAACATACATTGATAAACATTTCAACTTCATATCTGTTAACTAAAACACATCCTACACATGCGTAGACGACTAATACAACTGGATTCGCATACATACATCTGCTACACATGTGTAGGATCAACATACATTCAATTTTTAAGCTGAAACTTTGAAAATACGCATACATACATCTGCTACACATGTGTAGGATCAACATACATTCTATTTTAAGCTGAAACTTTGAAAACTTACTCGATTCAGCTTCAAAGAGGTTACTGAACACACTATCTTCTTCATGAAACGTTGAATTGACTTCGTCATCATAAATAGTTGCATCCTCTTCCATATTCACCCGTGTAATTAAAAAATTTCATATCAAAAAAATTATAAATAAAAAAGCTACTGTAATTGATGATAATCGATTTGCGGATTACTTAACTGTTATATTTTGATCGGAATTTGGATTGGAATTTCACAAAAAAACGGAATATGAATTTTTGATCGTAATTTGGATCGAATTTTAGGAAGCTTTTTTTGTAGAAATTGAGATCTGAAATCGAATGTAATCGGAATTAATGGAGTTTTGATCGCGATTTCATGTAGTATTGATCGGATTACATGCAGAACTGATCGGAATTTTGAAGATTTGATCGGAATTTTGTTAGGGCAGAAGGTGTGTGTTTTTACACACACTTAAGAACGCGATTTGAGTTTATTAACACATTATATATTGTAATCAGATGTTAAAATGACGAGAATACCCTTCCTGATTTAAATTTGATCTTGAAGAATGGATGGCTAGGATTGGTTCTTGGGTTCTTTTTTTTTAGGGGTTCTTAAAATAACCCACCCCTGTACATATAAATATATATTATCGTTAAATGGAAATCTTTACATTTATTGAATAGATAAATCCAAAATATAACTCTTATTATTTATGAAAATCTTTGCATTTACAAAAAAGCATTGTCAAATATTCATATTAAATATCACATATTATACTTCATGCAATATTAATAAACATAAAATTAAGTTAAAATCTCTTATATAAATAAATAAAAGAGGATTGTTTCTAGAAGGTTTTTTTAAACAAAAATTTTATGTGTCAAGTTCATATTATTTCCTACAAGGGTTTTAAAATATCATGACATCATAAATCATTTTGATTTTTATTTTCTTTTGATTTTTGTAGAATTTGATTTAATTTGGAAACCAAATCTTCGTCCTACAAATTTCATGCCAAGATTTTCCCTTATAGTTATTAATATTATTATCATTATGCTAATATTATTATTAGTAATAGAGTTATAGTTTATTTTAATTTGTAGCTTAATTATTAATTTTTTTAAAATTGTAGCTTAACTAAAGGAATATAATTATGAATTCGTGTGTATTTTATAAGATTTTTAGCTTTAATAATGATTTTTCTTCTTAAACAGTATTGTAATAATTTTCATAAAAAATTTTATTTCTTGAATTTGAAGGTGTTGAGCAAATGAAAAGTTAATTGTATGATATCTATTTAAAGCTTTAAATACATGAATATGTTTATAACTTTTTTTCCCATTCTTGTGTATTATTTTATCAGTTTCTCTCATATATGTGAAATATATCAATGCGAAACTACTTTATTGCACCGTGTTCATTTATTATTGCATTATTTGATTATAGTTCACATATAAAAATTAAACAAATCTGCAATTATTCCTTTAGTAAGCATTATTGAATACTGACTAGCAAAATTTGTATTAAAATGCCTGGGTTGAACCCGGGTTATTTAGCTAGTGTAGATGTAATGTAAAATCATAACGATCTATTATTTTTTGCAAAGTGATATGTGATTTATTAGAATTTCATGACACTCATTCAAATAAAATATTTTCATGAAATTTACTTCATCAAATAATAAAATTCGTAAAATTGAAAAGCTTTAAATATAGTTAGAAACCAAATTAAAATTACAATTAGATTGCAAAGAACAAACCTATGATTCAAATTAGGTTGAATTCACCTGTAATTGATGCAAGTGTCTTGAAATGGTTTTTATAAAACGTAAAATAACCACCAAGAAAAGGATAAAAAACTAAGGGGGTGCTTGGTTCAAAGGGAGTAATGGGAAAGGGAATATAAAGGGAATACTATCATTATACACTCTTCTCTCTCTAATAATACTCTCTATATCACACCCTTTATCACACCCACTGACCTACACACCTCACTCCCCCTCCCCCTCTCTCTCCCTCTCTCTCTCTCTCTAATAATACACTGTAACTACCACCGCCCACCGGAATTATCTCCGGCCACGACCATTGAACACAGTGGCTTCTCACTCTAATAATACACTTCTAACTACCACCACCCACCGGAATTATCTCCGGCCACCATTGAACACGTGGTTTCTCACCATAATCCATAATCCTTCACCGAGTTGTCGAAGGTGGTCGCTGGGGTGGTTGTGGTGTTTCTTCGGGGTGTTGAGGATGGGTGGTGGTGGCTGTTGGAAGTGATGGAGGTTGTCGGAGGTGTTAAGGAGGATGGGTGGTGGCGGCTGTTGGAAGTGATGGCGGCTGTCCGATGGTGGCTGTCGGGAGTGATGGCGGATGGCGGCTGTCGAAGGTGATGGCGGATGGTGGCTGTCGGGAGTGATGGCGGATGGCGGCTGTCGAAGGTGATGGCGGATGGCGGCTGTCGGGAAGGTGATGGCGGATGGCGGCTGTCGAGTGATGGCGGATGGCGGCTGTCGAAGGTGATGGCGGATGGCGGCTGTCGGGAGTGATGGCGGATGGCGGCTGTCGAAGGTGATGGCGGATGGCGGCTGTCGGGAGTGATGGCGGATGGCGGCTGTCGAAGGTGATGGCGGATGGCGGCTGTCGGGAGTGATGGCGGATGGCGGCTGTCGAAGGTGATGGCGGATGGCGGCTGTCGGGAGTGATGGCGGATGGTGGCTGTCGGGAGTGATGGCGGATGGTGGATGTCGGGAGTGATGGCGGATGGCGGCTGTCGAAGGTGATGGCGGATGGCGGCTGTCGGAGGTGATGGCGGATGGCGGCTGTCGAAGGTGATGGCGGATGGCGGCTGTCGGGAGTGATGGCGGATGGCGGCTGTCGAAGGTGATGGCGGATGGCGGCTGTCGGGAGTGATGGCGGATGGCGGCTGTCGAAGGTGATGGCGGATGGCGGCTGTCGAGTGATGGCGGATGGCGGCTGTCGAAGGTGATGGCGGATGGTGGCTGTCGGGAGTGATGGCGGATGGCGGCTGTCGAAGGTGATGGCGGATGGCGGCTGTCGGGAGTGATGGCGGATGGTGGCTGTCGGGAAGGTGATGGCGGATGGCGGCTGTCGGGAGTGATGGCGGATGGCGGCTGTCGAAGGTGATGGCGGATGGTGGCTGTCGGGAAGGTGATGGCGGATGGCGGCTGTCGAGTGATGGCGGATGGCGGCTGTCGAAGGTGATGGCGGATGGCGGCTGTCGAGTGATGGCGGATGGCGGCTGTCGGGAGTGATGGCGGATGGCGGCTGTCGAGTGATGGCGGATGGCGGCTGTCGAAGGTGATGGCGGATGGCGGCTGTCGGGAGTGATGGCGGATGGCGGCTGTCGAAGGTGATGGCGGATGGCGGCTGTCGGGAGTGATGGCGGATGGTGGCTGTCGGGAAGGTGATGGCGGATGGCGGCTGTCGGGAGTGATGGCGGATGGCGGCTGTCGAAGGTGATGGCGGATGGTGGCTGTCGGGAGTGATGGCGGATGGCGGCTGTCGAAGGTGATGGCGGATGGCGGCTGTCGGGAGTGATGGCGGATGGCGGCTGTCGAAGGTGATGGCGGATGGCGGCTGTCGGGAGTGATGGCGGATGGCGGCTGTCGAAGGTGATGGCGGATGGCGGCTGTCGAAGGTGATGGCGGATGGTGGCTGTCGAAGGTGATGGCGGATGGCGGCTGTCGAGTGATGGCGGATGGCGGCTGTCGAAGGTGATGGCGGATGGTGGCTGTCGGGAGTGATGGCGGATGGCGGCTGTCGAGTGATGGCGGATGGCGGCTGTCGAAGGTGATGGCGGATGGCGGCTGTCGGGAGTGATGGCGGATGGCGGCTGTCGAAGGTGATGGCGGATGGCGGCTGTCGGGAGTGATGGCGGATGGCGGCTGTCGAAGGTGATGGCGGATGGTGGCTGTCGGGAGTGATGGCGGATGGCGGCTGTCGAAGGTGATGGCGGATGGCGGCTGTCGAGTGATGGCGGATGGTGGCTGTCGAGTGATGGCGGATGGCGGCTGTCGAAGGTGATGGCGGATGGCGGCTGTCGAGTGATGGCGGATGGTGGCTGTCGGGAGTGATGGCGGATGGCGGCTGTCGAAGGTGATGGCGGATGGTGGCTGTCGAGTGATGGCGGATGGCGGCTGTCGGGAGTGATGGCGGATGGCGGCTGTCGAAGGTGATGGCGGATGGCGGCTGTCGGGAGTGATGGCGGATGGCGGCTGTCGAAGGTGATGGCGGATGGCGGCTGTCGGGAGTGATGGCGGATGGCGGCTGTCGAAGGTGATGGCGGATGGCGGCTGTCGAGTGATGGCGGATGGCGGCTGTCGAAGGTGATGGCGGATGGCGGCTGTCGGGAGTGATGGCGGATGGCGGCTGTCGAAGGTGATGGCGGATGGCGGCTGTCGGGAGTGATGGCGGATGGTGGCTGTCGGGAAGGTGATGGCGGATGGCGGCTGTCGGGAGTGATGGCGGATGGCGGCTGTCGAAGGTGATGGCGGATGGTGGCTGTCGGGAGTGATGGCGGATGGCGGCTGTCGAAGGTGATGGCGGATGGCGGCTGTCGGGAGTGATGGCGGATGGCGGCTGTCGAAGGTGATGGCGGATGGCGGCTGTCGGGAGTGATGGCGGATGGCGGCTGTCGAAGGTGATGGCGGATGGCGGCTGTCGAAGGTGATGGCGGATGGTGGCTGTCGAAGGTGATGGCGGATGGCGGCTGTCGAGTGATGGCGGATGGCGGCTGTCGAAGGTGATGGCGGATGGTGGCTGTCGGGAGTGATGGCGGATGGCGGCTGTCGAAGGTGATGGCGGATGGCGGCTGTCGAGTGATGGCGGATGGCGGCTGTCGGGAGTGATGGCGGATGGCGGCTGTCGAGTGATGGCGGATGGCGGCTGTCGGGAGTGATGGCGGATGGCGGCTGTCGAGTGATGGCGGATGGCGGCTGTCGGGAAGGTGATGGCGGATGGCGGCTGTCGGGAGTGATGGCGGATGGCGGCTGTCGAAGGTGATGGCGGATGGCGGCTGTCGGGAGTGATGGCGGATGGCGGCTGTCGAAGGTGATGGCGGATGTAGGATTTGAAGAGGACGGCTCTTGTGACTGCAAAAGGACGTCCTCAAAGGCCGTCCCCCTTAACAGAGGCCGTCCTCCCCGTTTCGTACTTTTGACACTTTAAATAACTTTCGACCTTTTCTACTCAAAACCAAGCTTCTAACGACTGATAAACTACTTCATTTTTGACATAAAACACTTAACATAACATTTCAAGAGACTTCATACCATCCATTGATACAAATCAAGTTTACACAAGTAAATGGGTCGTTTACCCAAAGTTGACAAAATGGGCATTCTACACTAAATTGATTTATACTTCAAAAGACCATACAATCCAACAATTTGCAGAAAATACAAGCTCATCATTGATAATATACAACCATTGTACCAAGAGCCACAACGAGGTGGGATCACTAAGTTTCTACCAAAAGAGCCATTTACCGCAAAGTGGCAAGCTACCTTCACAAGCATAACTTCTCTTCAAAGCACAACTAATCAATCACTTATCCCACTTCCAAAACTTATAAAATGTAAACAACTAAAGGAATAAGCTTTAAGCTTAGTGAGTACGTTTATATATAAATATGCACATATTGAAAACAATACATAAGGATGAGATATAGAACCTATTTTACCACAAAAACATCTCGTCCAAAAATACCTTCACATCAACACACAATATGTGAAACCATATAATCAATCAACCAAATGAAACATACTAACCAACAATCAAATCACATTGCCACATCCCATATGGTCTTATATCAACTTATCTATATACCCATCATGATACCATGGGTCTCAATTCTTGCAACTCTACGCCATTACACAATTTATATACTTTTATACATTCAAACAACCAACTAAACATTTTATACACATCCAAATCACATTGCCATGCCCCGTATGGTCATTATCCCATCATCTAAATACGTCATATAGATTCTACCATCATCATGTAATTGCCCCAACGTATGAATAGTCATATATAAAAGTACTCATCTCAATGATGAACAACCAAGTCCATGATGATCACATGAACACCTATTATCACTTTCAACCTAGCAAACAACACAACATGCATATAAGGCCATCTAGTAAACCATCACATACAAGACTATCTATCCATAGCCACTAATTTCATTAGCATTCTTTTTACCCATTCCAATTCCCATTATATTATTTAGTTGGTTCACTTCATGTCCACAACAACATGGTCATGTCATCCTATTACTCAAAATCCATCATTTCTTATCTTAACCATGAAGGTCAAAAACAACACTTTTATCAAAACCTTCATGCAACTAAATAAAGACACATTTACAAATTGAAATTTGAGGAAACTATACATTATTCAATTTCTAACAAAATCTCCAAATTTGGGTATCTCAAGAACCCTAATTTCTCATAATAATTAAAACTAGGTTAGAAAGGTTATTACCTCAAGGATTCAAGGAACTAATTAAAGACTTTGATTTACAATTTCTTCTCCTTTCTTTTTCTCTTGAAATTTCGGCCCACACAACACACAAACTATCAATTTCTCCAATTTCAATTCTTCCCAAAAGATTTATTGTTATTGTGATTTTTATTCAATTTCTTGAATTTGATTAATTGAAAGAGTGAAATTGATTGAATGGAGTAGAAAGGAGGTTGAAGAAGATGGTAGAAGTGTTAATGGAATTATGAGTCAAAATGGGAAAATGGCTGGCATCCCTCCCTTGATGCCACGCCTATTTTTTATTTTTTTTTATGGGTATTTTACCCGCTATCCACTAAAGTTCCAACTAAATTAACCTCATTACTCAAATTTAAATACTAGGAAATCATTTTAAAGGCAAAACTATAATAAAAATATTAAATTTATATTTTAAAATATTTGGGGTGTTACAACTCTCCCACACTTATTTGGTTTACGTCCTCGTGAACCTCACTTCACATTTCAAAACTTACCCGTTATTCACACTATATCTATATCAAGTCATCTTATATTATCAATTTTCTCTTCAATTTCCTCAATCAAATGAAAATTTTGTGAATTAAACTTAACACTTAATTGAAAAGTTACTACTTGCTTACACAAGAACACCTCGTTTTCTCATCAATTCGTAAGCGACTACGTTTTCATAACCTCTTATCAGCACCTTTAAGTCAAAAGAATTTGTATTCTTAACTAATGAAAACATAAGTCTATATTTCCTTAGTCCTACATATATAACCACTCACATTCATTATTTGTTCATCACTTATTATCTCCCATACTTAAGGAATTTACTAATATACTCAAATTCTTGACATGCTATACTTTGATTACAATCTCTCAAAATCTCACCCTATAAACCAAAATTACTCTTCTATGAATTCTCAAATAATTTAAAACATTATCATTAAAACGAAAACAATAAATCACTTAACGGTTAACATACTTCGCTCATAAATCTGCAACAAACACTTAACCAACTAGAAACAAGATTATCACATTCATATTATCATATTCACCAACTATTTTAACCTCACGTGTGGAGTTTATCCACACCAAAGGCCCATGCTCGACTTATCTTGTTATTTCAACAAAATGGCTTTCACAATAGTCAAATCATTCTCAATATATTTATCCATATCCCAATGGATCTCAACGGCTTTGAAATAACCCAATCGTTCCCTCAAAATTCTCCAATACCAACATCTATAATAACATGCATTTCACATATAATATAAATACTTCTATAAAATCAAGCAATCAACTAAAACATGTCATTCACCATCAAATCGCATTGCCATACCCCGTATGGTCTTTCAACTCTACGCCATACCTCGTGTGGTCTTATCACTATATCATTTCAAAATACTTCTCTATGCATTCTAAACTTACTAATCCATTAATCAACTAGGATCTTAGTAACACTATAATAATCCACATTATATCTTGTTCATAACGCTACTTCAGTTCAATCAAATAACTTACATTCATCAAGTTCCATGCTATTCTCTAAACAACGGTCCCATTGCACCCGTCTCGATAACTTAGGAATTTCTCTTCATTTCCTAAATTTCCATAACTATCACAACAGCATACAATGCACACAACAAACATATAAATACATCTTTACTCATGCTACAATAAGAAAGAAAGATATATAGGCATAATATATCTCCACAACACAATAAGTCTCCACTACTACAATCTTATACTCGACCATTCCAATGTTTGATGTGGTTAACTTATAAACATTTTAGTATGCGGATCACGATAATTCCGGACTTATCGTGATTACCTACTAACACCTTTATAAGTTAACTCTCCATCAAACACTTTCCTGGTCCAATATAAAATCAACAAAAACATGTCATTCACCATCAAATCGCATTGCCATACCCCGTATGGTCTTTCCACTATATGCCACACCCCGTGTGGTCTTATCACTATATGCCACACCCCGTGTGGTCTTATCACTATATCATTTCAAAATACTTCTCTATGCATTCTAAACTTACTAATCCATTAATCAACTAGGATCTTAGTAACACTATAATAATCCACATTATATCTTGTTCATAACGCTACTTCAGTTCAATCAAATAACTTACATTCATCAAGTTCCATGCTATTCTCTAAACAACGGTCCCATTGCACCCGTCTCGATAACTTAGGAATTTCTCTTCATTTCCTAAATTTCCATAACTATCACAACAGCATACAATGCACACAACAAACATATAAATACATCTTTACTCATGCTACAATAAGAAAGAAAGATATATAGGCATAATATATCTCCACAACACAATAAGTCTCCACTACTACAATCTTATACTCGACCATTCCAATGTTTGATGTGGTTAACTTATAAACATTTTAGTATGCGGATCACGATAATTCCGGACTTATCGTGATTACCTACTAACACCTTTATAAGTTAACTCTCCATCAAACACTTTCCTGGTCCAATATAAAATCAACTAAAACATGTCATTCACATCAAATCGCATGCCATACCCCGTATGGTCTTTCCACTATATGCCACACCCCGTGTGGTCTTATCACTATATGCCATACCCCGTATGGTCTTTCCACTATATGCCACACCCCGTGTGGTCTTATCACTATATGTCATACCCCCCGTACGGTCTTTCCACTATATGCCACACCCCGTGTGGTCTTATCACTATATGCCATACCTGCCCCGTATGGTCTTTCCACTATATGTATGCCACACCCCGTGTGGTCTTATCACTATATCATTTCAAAATACTTCTCTATGCATTCTAAACTTACTAATCCATTAATCAACTAGGATCTTAGTAACACTATAATAATCCACATTATATCTTGTTCATAACGCTACTTCAGTTCAATCAAATAACTTACATTCATCAAGTTCCATGCTATTCTCTAAACAACGGTCCCATTGCACCCGTCTCGATAACTTAGGAATTTCTCTTCATTTCCTAAATTTCCATAACTATCACAACAGCATACAATGCACACAACAAACATATAAATACATCTTTACTCATGCTACAATAAGAAAGAAAGATATATAGGCATAATATATCTCCACAACACAATAAGTCTCCACTACTACAATCTTATACTCGACCATTCCAATGTTTGATGTGGTTAACTTATAAACATTTTAGTATGCGGATCACGATAATTCCGGACTTATCGTGATTACCTACTAACACCTTTATAAGTTAACTCTCCATCAAACACTTTCCTGGTCCAATATAAAATCAACTAAAAACTTATGGCCAAGTCACAATTACGGTTTAAGTCTAGGCATCCTAATCATAAAGGAATACCTAAATCCCTTAAACCTCGGCTCTGATACCACTTGAAAGGACTCAACCCGAAATAAAGGCATAATTATTGAAAACACAACTTCATAGCTTATACTTGGAAAAATACGGTCATTTTTGGCGAAAAATCAAAATATTCCAAATCAAGAAAAGACACTTGAAATGTTCTTAAAATGATGTAAATAGACTACTATGCGAGTTTCAGGACCCAAAAAGATCAAACGAAGCCTCAGCAAACACTTAGTAAAAATTACAGAAGAGGACGGCTCTTGTGATTGCAAAAGGCCGTCCTCAAAGGCCGTCCCCCTTAACAGAGGTCGTCCTCCCCAGTTTCGTACTTTTGACACTTTAAATAACTTTCGACCTTTTCTACTCAAAACCAAGTTTCTAACGACTGATAAACTACTTCATTTTTGACATAAAACACTTAACATAACATTTCAAGAGACTTCATACCATCCATTGATACAAATCAAGTTTACACAAGTAAATGGGTCGTTTACCAAAGTTGACAAAATGGGCATTCTACACTAAATTGATTTATACTTCAAAAGACCATACAATCCAACAATTTGCAGAAAATACAAGCTCATCATTGATAATATACAACCATTGTACCAAGAGCCATAACGAGGTGGGATCACTAAGTTTCTACCAAAAGAGCCATTTACCGCAAAGTGGCAAGCTACCTTCACAAGCATAACTTCTCTTCAAAGCACAACTAATCAATCACTTATCCCACTTCCAAAACCTATAAAATGTAAACAACTAAAGGAATAAGCTTTAAGCTTAGTGAGTACGTTTATATATAAATATGCACATATTGAAAACAATACATAAGGATGAGATATAGAACCTATTTTACCACAAAAACATCTCGTCCAAAAATACCTTCACATCAACACACAATATGTGAAACCATATAATCAATCAACCAAATGAAACATACTAACCAACAATCAAATCACATTGCCACATCCCATATGGTCTTATATCAACTTATCTATATACCCATCATGATACCATGGGTCTCAATTCTTGCAACTCTACGCCATTACACAATTTATATACTTTTATACATTCAAACAACCAACTAAACATTTTATACACATCCAAATCACATTGCCATGCCCCGTATGGTCATTATCCCATCATCTAAATACGTCATATAGATTCTACCATCATCATGTAATTGCCCCAACGTATGAATAGTCATATATAAAAGTACTCATCTCAATGATGAACAACCAAGTCCATGATGATCACATGAACACCTATTATCACTTTCAACCTTGTAACATCCGTAAATTTTGACCCGTTGACTTTATGTGTAATTTGACTAACAATCTTGTTTAATGAAATAAGTGGGTCGTTTGGTGAATTAAATGACAATGTGTGTTAGTCGAGTCGTTATTTAGTTTGTTGGCATTTAGTTGTGTAACCGATTGTTTTATGGCTTGTGGGAGAAACGGGTCGGCCCGTGGGTAGTCCAAGACCCACCAGCCACCCATGACCCATTTCCCCCCCCCATATCTCTTTCTCCCCCTCTCATTCCCCCCCCCCCCCCCCCCCCCCCCCCCCCCCCCCCCCCCCCCCCCCCCCCCCCCCCCCCCCCCCCCCCCCCCCCCCCCCCCCCCCCCCCCCCCCCCCCCCCCCCCCCCCCCCCCCCCCCCCCCCCCCCCCCCCCCCCCCCCCCCCCCCCCCCCCCCCCCCCCCCCCCCCCCCCCCCCCCCCCCCCCCCCCCCCCCCCCCCCCCCCCCCCCCCCCCCCCCCCCCCCCCCCCCCCCCCCCCCCCCCCCCCCCCCCCCCCCCCCCCCCCCCCCCCCCCCCCCCCCCCCCCCCCCCCCCCCCCCCCCCCCCCCCCCCCCCCCCCCCCCCCCCCCCCCCCCCCCCCCCCCCCCCCCCCCCCCCCCCCCCCCCCCCCCCCCCCCCCCCCCCCCCCCCCCCCCCCCCCCCCCCCCCCCCCCCCCCCCCCCCCCCCCCCCCCCCCCCCCCCCCCCCCCCCCCCCCCCCCCCCCCCCCCCCCCCCCCCCCCCCCCCCCCCCCCCCCCCCCCCCCCCCCCCCCCCCCCCCCCCCCCCCCCCCCCCCCCCCCCCCCCCCCCCCCCCCCCCCCCCCCCCCCCCCCCCCCCCCCCCCCCCCCCCCCCCCCCCCCCCCCCCCCCCCCCCCCCCCCCCCCCCCCCCCCCCCCCCCCCCCCCCCCCCCCCCCCCCCCCCCCCCCCCCCCCCCCCCCCCCCCCCCCCCCCCCCCCCCCCCCCCCCCCCCCCCCCCCCCCCCCCCCCCCCCCCCCCCCCCCCCCCCCCCCCCCCCCCCCCCCCCCCCCCCCCCCCCCCCCCCCCCCCCCCCCCCCCCCCCCCCCCCCCCCCCCCCCCCCCCCCCCCCCCCCCCCCCCCCCCCCCCCCCCCCCCCCCCCCCCCCCCCCCCCCCCCCCCCCCCCCCCCCCCCCCCCCCCCCCCCCCCCCCCCCCCCCCCCCCCCCCCCCCCCCCCCCCCCCCCCCCCCCCCCCCCCCCCCCCCCCCCCCCCCCCCCCCCCCCCCCCCCCCCCCCCCCCCCCCCCCCCCCCCCCCCCCCCCCCCCCCCCCCCCCCCCCCCCCCCCCCCCCCCCCCCCCCCCCCCCCCCCCCCCCCCCCCCCCCCCCCCCCCCCCCCCCCCCCCCCCCCCCCCCCCCCCCCCCCCCCCCCCCCCCCCCCCCCCCCCCCCCCCCCCCCCCCCCCCCCCCCCCCCCCCCCCCCCCCCCCCCCCCCCCCCCCCCCCCCCCCCCCCCCCCCCCCCCCCCCCCCCCCCCCCCCCCCCCCCCCCCCCCCCCCCCCCCCCCCCCCCCCCCCCCCCCCCCCCCCCCCCCCCCCCCCCCCCCCCCCCCCCCCCCCCCCCCCCCCCCCCCCCCCCCCCCCCCCCCCCCCCCCCCCCCCCCCCCCCCCCCCCCCCCCCCCCCCCCCCCCCCCCCCCCCCCCCCCCCCCCCCCCCCCCCCCCCCCCCCCCCCCCCCCCCCCCCCCCCCCCCCCCCCCCCCCCCCCCCCCCCCAATTGGGGGTTTTTGGTTCGTGTTCCTGCATAAACTGCAGGTGTTGGCTGCAGGTTGTGGCCACTGCGGCGCAGTGAGCCCTACCCTTGCTCACTGCGGCGCAGTGCCATACTTCTGGTCCTGGTCTGACTTAGCCACTGCGGCGCAGTGGATAGTTACTGGGAAAGTACGCGCGTCGATTTTCAAACGTTAATAACTTTTGATCCGTAAGTCCAAATAAGTCGTATGACCTGTCGTTGGAATCGTAAGAGAGTCTAGTTTCTAGTAGTAACACTCTTTTTGTATGAATCTTTTGTCATTTCTAAAAAGGTCAAGTCGAATGCGTTTTGTTCCTACTCGTTTAAGTTGTAAAGGCGTTTAGGGTTTGTGACTTGACCTAATTGTGCTAAATCAACTTGTGTGAGATCGTATAGTTGACTTTATGGTATTATGATGTATAAATATAGGTTGTGGACGTGTGGACCCCATTACTTGTGTGTAATCTTATACTAGCTTCATTGCCAGACAAGGTGAGTTTCGTATCTCCCTACTCGCTTGGGATTCGGGCTGAAAAGTGTAAACCTGGCGTGTTTACTTGCATTTATTGATATATTGATTGTTGACTTGATTGTTAGATTGATGTGACGTTTCTTTTCGTATGATTGACTTGGGTTATGTTTTAGTTAGGTACTACTTTTATGTTAGGATAGACGTACATACATGGAAGTCGGTTATGCCTTCATTGGGTTTTAGATGTGGTGGGAAGGCTGCGGGTGACCCTATATATAAGCATCTGGGACTTGAAGAAAGTAGAATCCTCGGAAGTATATGTACGTATAGTTGGTTTAAATCGTGATTAGTGGCTTATGTTTGTTGATTATTGATCGTTGGCTTATGGTTGTCGAATATTGATTGTTGGCACAGGTTCATCGTATTTTGATTGTTGGTTTATGATTTATGCATTTACATTTGATTGTGAGCATTGCATACATCGTTGATGAGCCCTCGGCAGGGGATTGCCGACATCCTGGTGCATAGATGTATGCACCCATTTTGGATGTAGAACGTGACCCCGAGTATATAGACATATATATCTCGATGATTTTGAGATACAGCCTTGTTCATTGAGATGACAGAAGGGTATCGTTGCATAGGTGACGGAGTTCACGCATAGGATAGGCATGTTGGCTTATTCATGCATTTGGCACTTACTTTGATTCATATATCATTTGTGCATTCTCATCACACATTTACTAGTCTTGTGTAATCTTGTTGTTGGACGATATTGTGTTGCTTAGAGGCTCGCTGTAAGTCATGTCTAGCCTCTACTCGTATATTGTGATATTTGACGTTGGTTCCTTATGAACCATTACTACGAACTCACCAACCTTGTGTTGACTATGCTTAGTACACTTTTCAGGTAATCAGGTTCTTCCAGGGCGTGGAGTTTAGTTGCTTTGCTTGCTGTGAACCCGGACCATGGACTTTATGGATCAAGGATTCATTGGCCTCCCTTTTGCATTATACTTAGGATCGTTTGCCATCTTTGGATGTTATCTTGTTAACTTTGATGGTTATTTGCTCTTGGTGTATTTTGTTACTTGTTTCGTTTAGTATTGGATTCACTGAATCTTTAATTGCATTTAGCTTGTTCTATTGTAATCCCACCTTGTGCTATATGATTTCCGTGATATTTCGAGCCTCGGCTTGGGGTGTTACAGAATGGTGGCCCATGCGTGGTCGTAGAGAATTAGGCGGTTCGACCTAGACTACGGCTTAAGTTAAAACTCTTCATATAGCATGCATGGTTAGGAAATTCGTGTGCAATGTGAATTATGTGAATCCCCGTGTGAGTTCGTAGTTAGCTTGAATTCAATGTGATGAATGTGGTTATTATGATTTGCTGTTGTTATTGGTTGGAGCTAATGTGATGATTTAGGGCAAAATGAAAGGATGCCATTAACTTAGTATAATATTGTGGCAACCCTAAAAGAACCCGATCAACTCTTTTATGGTTACCCGATATTATAGCAAGTTCATGACATCATGGATTGCGCACGCGTGGCTTAAAGTATAATAAGGAACCGATATGCTTAATGGAAGTTGATTAGGTGGAGGGTTAGCCGTTGGTACACCCTGTATACATACCAGGTCAATAACTAGTAAGCATATCGAATTCGGATTATACTTTGAATCATTTGTGTTAGTTGTTTAATTGCATGATATTTTGAGCATGATTACTTAAATTAATGGTGAGGTATTGTAATAAATCCAACGTGATGATATGATATGTGGAAATCCCTTATAATTCTAACACTCTTGCCTTAGCATAACGTTATGAAATGAGTATGTGGTATCGGTATGTGAGCATTGACTACTTGTGTGGCTAACATGTGAGCATTTGAGACTAACTCTCGGGTCAACGTGTCACTTGTTTTATAGAAATGGCGAGACCAAGGAGAGTCGGAACAAACTATAGGGCCGAAGAGGAAGAACCGCAACCGGAAGCTCAACCGGAAGTGCAAGGAGGTAGGGGCCGTGGTAGGGGCCGTGGTAGAGGTCGTGGTAGGGGCCGTGGTAGGGGTCGTGGTGGAGCTCCTGAGCCAAACTTGGCTGAGGTAATCGCTCAAACGGTCGCCGGCATCATGCCAACCATCATTGCTCAAGTCACGGCAAGTCTTGGGCAAAATAATGTGGCTCAAAACAATGAAGCCCCAGAAAACGTAGATAATGAAAATGCTCAACCCCATGATGTAGAAAATGAAGAAGAGGGACCAGTGGGTGTTAATGTCGGAATGCCCATGAATAATCAATATGGGGGATACCGTCAAGGGTGCATATTTAAAGATTTTAAAAGTTGTGGGGCACCGGAGTTCGATGGGAAAGGGGGTCCCACGGAATGTATAAGATGGTTTGAGGCGATTGAAGCGGTGATTGAAAGGAGTCATTGCACCTATGATGACCGGATTTCCTATGCATCCGGCATGTTTAGGCATGACGCCCTGAGTTGGTGGAACCAGGAGATAACGTTGGGGCGGACTCAAAATTTGGAGTGGATTGACTTCAAAAACAAAGTAAAAGCAAAGTTTTGTCCTCCGTATGAACTACAAAACTTAACCATTGAATTTGCAAATCTCAACATGGAGGGAGCCGACTACAAGGGCTATGTGAGACGATTTCAAGAGTTGTCCACCCTCATTCCTCACTTGGTGGGTACCGAGTCACAGGCCATCCAGAAGTTTGTATTGGGCTTGAATCCTCAAGTCCGATCTTATGTAAACTCCAACATGCCTACTTCTTTGGCTAATGCGGTCAACCAAGCCGGGAGTGTGACTGAAGATTTATTGAGATGTGGTGTTTTGAGTAAATCCTCATCAAGCAAGAGGAAAGAAGTGGGAGAGTCGAGCGGGGTGAAGAAAGTGGGGAGGTTTGACCCCAAGAATGTAAATAGGGGTAGAATAATGGCGGCGGTGGAGCCAACTAGGAAAGCTTTCCCGGGACCCTATCCCTTCTGTGGGAGATGCAACCAACATCACCCCGCCAATGCCCAATGCAAAGCATGCTATAATTGTAACCGAGTCGGGCACCTCTCCAGAGATTGTAGAGCTCCAAGAGCGGGCCCAATGAATGTGGCTCCTGTTCGGGCCGTTCCTCCTCAAGGTAACCAAAGAAGAGGCGAATGTTTTGAATGTGGTAGCCGTGACCACTACCGTAATAATTGTCCTCGATGGGTGGGACAACAAGTTCAAGTAGCCGTTCACCCCAATCAACTCCAAATGGTCGGGCCTAACCAAAACCGGGGACAACAAGGCCACCAAGTGCAACCACGCGGCCGAGCCTTTGCGGCCAATGTAAATGAAGCTCGCAATGACCCCAACGTAGTAGCAGGTACTTTTCTCTTAAATGGTCTCTATGCAACCGTCCTATTTGATTCCGGGGCCGATTATAGCCTCGTGTCTTCTAACCTTGTTCCTTTGATTGATGTGCATCCGTGTGCTCTAAACTATGTGCTTGACATTGAAATGGTAAATGGGTCACTAACTAGAATTAGCCAAATACTTCGCGACTGTGTCTTGACTTTAGAAGATGTCGACTTCTCCATTGACCTTATGCCTCTTGACATTGGTAGTTTTGATATTATAGTGGGTATGGATTGGTTAGCGGCGGTTAATGCGACGATTGATTGTGGCGAGAGAGTTGTTAAGGTACCTTTGGCTAACGGTAAAATTCTTAGAGTTCAAGGCGAAATCTCCGATTACTCAAATTCTAAAGTCTTTAGTGCTACCATCTCAAAGGTAGAATTGAAGACCGTCCCTATCGTTTGTGATTTTCCCGATGTTTTTCCGGATGACTTACCGGGGTTACCTCCGACCCGTGAACTTGATTTTCGTATTAATCTTATTCCCGAAGCCGCGCCCGTAGCAAAAGCCCCATATAGACTAGCTTTAACCGAAATGCAAGAATTACAAGCTCAACTCAAGGAACTCCAAGAGAAGGGTTTCATTCGCCCTAGTCAATCTCCTTGGGGTGCTCCTGTTCTCTTCGTCAAAAAGAAAGATGGGTCCTTCAGAATGTGTATCGACTACCGAGAATTAAACAAGCTCACAGTGAAGAACCGGTATCCTCTCCCAAGAATTGATGACTTGTTTGATCAACTTCAAGGAGCTAAGCACTTCTCAAAAATCGATCTTCGCTCGGGTTATCATCAACTCCGGGTACATGAAGATGACATCCCCAAACGGCTTTTCGCACAAGGTATGGTCATTTTGAATTCACCGTAATGCCTTTTGGGTTGACTAATGCACCGGCGGTGTTCATGGACTTGATGAACCGGGTGTGTCAACCGTACTTGGACAAGTCTGTCATTGTATTCATTGATGACATACTTGTATACTCGAAGACGAAGGAGGAGCATGTTGAGCACTTGCGTGAAGTGCTTGAATTACTAAGGAAGGAGAAATTGTATGCAAAATTTTCCAAGTGTGAGTTTTGGTTGGAAGAGGTCCACTTCCTTGGTCACGTAGTGAGCAAGGATGGTATTCATGTGGACCCAAACAAGATTGAAGCGGTCAAGAATTGGAGAAGACCCGAAACGCCATCCGAAATCCGCCAATTCCTCGGACTGGCGGGTTACTATAGAAGATTTATTGAAAATTTCTCCCGTATTGCACAACCACTCACTCTATTGACTCAAAAAGAGAGAAATTTTGAATGGAGCGAAAGACAAGAGAACGCCTTCCAAACACTTAAGGATATGTTATGTGATGCTCCTATTTTGACACTACCGGATGGGATCGAAGATTTTGTTGTTTATTGTGATGCTTCGGGGCAAGGGTTGGGTTGTGTTCTTATGCAAAGGGGTAAAGTCATTGCTTATGCCTCTCGTCAATTGAAGGTGCATGAGAAGAACTACCCGACACATGATTTGGAATTGGGAGCGGTTGTGTTTGCTTTGAAGTGTTGGAGGCATTATCTCTATGGCACCAAATGTGTGATTTATACCGATCACAAGAGTCTCCAACACATCTTTAACCAAAGTGAATTGAATATGAGGCAAAGGCGTTGGTTAGAACTATTTAGTGATTATGATTGTGACATCCGTTATCACCCGGGCAAGGCAAATGTAGTAGCCGATGCCTTGAGCCGAAAGGAGAGAGTGAAGCCAAGACGGGCTAGAGCTATGAGCCTCACGGTAGGGCCAAATATTCGTGATCGGATCATTGAAGCCCAAGTTCAAGCCACCCTACCAGAAAACTTTGGAAACGAAAGCCTAGACGGTATGGAACAACTATTTGACCGAAAGAATGATAATGGACTATACATGGTTGAAAGACTTTGGATTCCTATCTTCGGTAACTTAAGAGCGCTTATTATGAATGAAGCTCATCAATCGCCTTATTCGGTCCATCCCGGGTCGGATAAGATGTACTTTGATTTGAAAGACTTGTATTGGTGGCCGGGCATGAAGCGTGATGTGGCTAAGTATGTGAGTGAGTGTCTTACTTGCTTACAAGTCAAGGCCGATCACAAGAAGCCACCCGGGTTGTTGGTACAACCGGTGATGCCCGATTGGAAGTGGGAGCATATTTCAATGGACTTCATTACTAAACTACCGAAGACAAGAAGCGGCCGTGACACGATTTGGGTGATAGTAGATCGGTTAACGAAATCGGCTCACTTTTTAGCCATTCGTGAAACCGATAAATTTGACACTTTGGCTCGTTTGTACATCAAGGAAGTAATATCTAAGCATGGAGTGCCGATTTCTATCATTTCTGATAGAGATGCCCGTTTCAAATCGAATTTTTGGAAAGCCTTTCAAAAAGCCATGGGTACTCGACTTGACATGAGCACGGCGTTTCACCCTCAAACGGATGGGCAAACCGAGAGAACCATTCAAACACTTGAAGACATGTTGAGGGCATGTGCAATTGATTTCGGTGGAAGTTGGGAAGACCATTTGCCGCTAGTTGAGTTTTCATATAACAATAGCTATCATGCTACTATTCAAATGGCACCCTTTAAAGCATTGTATGGTAGGGTATGTCGTTCTCCTCTAGCTTGGGCGGAAATTGGAGAGAGTCAACTTATCGGGCCAGAAATTGTGATTGAAACAACCAAGGTAATATCTCAAATTAAGGAGAAGTTGCAATTGGCCCGTGAACGTCAAAAGAAGTATGCCGATGTGAGGCGAAGACCGTTGGAGTTTGAAGTTGATGATTATGTACTTTTGAAGGTATCGCCTTGGAAGGGTGTTGTACGTTTTGTGAAGCGGGGAAAACTTGCACCAAGGTATATTGGTCCTTTCAAGATTCTTGAACGGGTTGGGAAGGTTGCTTATCGGCTAGAATTGCCTCAAGAGCTTAGCGGTGTGCATGATGTGTTTCATATTTGTAACTTGCGCAAGTGTTTGGCGGATCCTACACATCATGTGCCTATGGACGAAATTAGGGTTGATTCGAATTTGAACTTTGTTGAAGAGCCGGTAGAGATCTTGGATCGCCAAGAAAAGAAACTCAAGAAGAAGCGCTACACCATTGTGAAGGTAAGATGGAACGCTAGACGTGGAGCCGAGTTCACTTGGGAGCGAGAGGATCATATGAAGTCTAAGTATCCGCATTTATTTGATAATTAGGGTTTTGTTGAATTTCGGGACGAAATTCTTTCAACGGGGGAATAATGTAACATCCGTAAATTTTGACCCGTTGACTTTATGTGTAATTTGATTAACAATCTTGTTTAATGAAATAAGTGGGTCGTTTGGTGAATTAAATGACAATGTGTGTTAGTCGAGTCGTTATTTAGTTTGTTGGTATTTAGTTGTGTAACTGATTGTTTTATGGCTTGTGGGAGAAACGGGTCGGCCCGTGGGTAGTCCAAGACCCACCAGCCACCCATGACCCATTCCCCCCCCCATATCTCTTTCTCCCCTCTCACTTCTTATCTATCTATCTATCTTCCTTCTTATGCTCTCAAGTAAAAGACCCCTTTCAATCTTCTTCACCATTTCTTGCATTTCATTAGTGTTGGATCGATTATAACATAGAAATCATAGTCACCTTTATCTCACTTTCGCCTTATCGAAGAATCAAAGTCAAGTTCTACCATTTTTACCCATTTAGGTCAAATTTTGGGTTTGAGCTCAAAGAGAAGTTTTGGTAAGTCTATTTCATCCCATTTATACCTATTTATGTTTGTTTATGCATTTCTAGTCATCTTGAACATTTACAAGTCCTAAATCGGCTTAAACCTAATTTTGGGTCAAATTAGGGTTAGGGTTAGGGTTAGGGTTTGAAGGATTTGTGAGTGATTATGATGTTTCGGTCGAATTTGTGGGTTGGGTTATGTGTATTAATGGTTAATGATGTTTGTTTATGCTTCAAAACAAGTTAAAAGTCTTCACAAGTCGTTTTGGTAAGGTTTGGGTTGGAATTGGGGGTTTTTGGTTCGTGTTCCTGCATAAACTGCAGGTGTTGGCTGCAGGTTGTGGCCACTGCGGCGCAGTGAGCCCTACCCTTGCTCACTGCGGCGCAGTGCCATACTTCTGGTCCTGGTCTGACTTAGCCACTGCGGCGCAGTGAGCTTGGTTTTGGCTCACTGCGACGCAGTGGATAGTTACTGGGAAAGTACGCGCGTCGATTTTCAAACGTTAATAACTTTTGATCCGTAAGTCCAAATAAGTCGTATGACCTGTCGTTGGAATCGTATGAGAGTCTAGTTTCTAGTAGTAACACTCTTTTTGTATGAATCTTTTGTCATTTCTAAAAAGGTCAAGTCGAATGCGTTTTGTTCCTACTCGTTTAAGTTGTAAAGGCGTTTAGGGTTTGTGACTTGACCTAATTGTGCTAAATCAACTTGTGTGAGATCGTATAGTTGACTTTACGGTATTATGATGTATAAATATAGGTTGTGGACGTGTGGACCCCATTACTTGTGTGTAATCTTATACTAGCTTCATTGCCAGACAAGGTGAGTTTCGTATCTCCCTACTCGCTTGGGATTCGGGCTGAAAAGTGTAAACCTGGCGTGTTTACTTGCATTTATTGATATATTGATTGTTGACTTGATTGTTAGATTGATGTGAC
Organism: Erigeron breviscapus; assembly: GCA_034093135.1. NCBI lineage: Eukaryota > Viridiplantae > Streptophyta > Magnoliopsida > Asterales > Asteraceae > Erigeron > Erigeron breviscapus. The sequence continues at coordinate 5,394,533 of CM067172.1, read as the reverse complement.
GTTTCTTTTCGTATGATTGACTTGGGTTATGTTTTAGTTAGGTACTACTTTTATGTTAGGATAGACGTACATACATGGAAGTCGGTTATGCCTTCATTGGGTTTTAGATGTGGTGGGAAGGCTGCGGGTGACCCTATATATAAGCATCTGGGACTTGAAGAAAGTAGAATCCTCTGAAGTATATGTACGTATAGTTGGTTTAAATCGTGATTAGTGGCTTATGTTTGTTGATTATTGATCGTTGGCTTATGGTTGTCGAATATTGATTGTTGGCACAGGTTCATCGTATTTTGATTGTTGGTTTATGATTTATGCATTTACATTTGATTGTGAGCATTGCATACATCGTTGATGAGCCCTCGGCAGGGGATTGCCGACATCCTGGTGCATAGATGTATGCACCCATTTTGGATGTAGAACGTGACCCCGAGTATATAGACATATATATCTCAATGATTTTGAGATACAGCCTTGTTCATTGAGATGACAGAAGGGTATCGTTGCATAGGTGACGGAGTTCACGCATAGGATAGGCATGTTGGCTTATTCATGCATTTGGCACTTACTTTGATTCATATATCATTTGTGCATTCTCATCACACATTTACTAGTCTTGTGTAATCTTGTTGTTGGACGATATTGTGTTGCTTAGAGTCTCGCTGTAAGTCATGTCTAGCCTCTACTCGTATATTGTGATATTTGACGTTGGTTCCTTATGAACCATTACTACGAACTCACCAACCTTGTGTTGACTATGCTTAGTACACTTTTCAGGTAATCAGGTTCTTCCAGGGCGTGGAGTTTAGTTGCTTTGCTTGCTGTGAACCCGGACCATGGACTTTATGGATCAAGGATTCATTGGCCTTCCTTTTGCATTATACTTAGGATCGTTTGCCATCTTTGGATGTTATCTTGTTAACTTTGATGGTTATTTGCTCTTGGTGTATTTTGTTACTTGTTTCGTTTAGTATTGGATTCACTGAATCTTTAATTGCATTTAGCTTGTTCTATTGTAATCCCACCTTGTGCTATATGATTTCCGTGATATTTCGAGCCTCGGCTTGGGGTGTTACAGTGAATTTTTAAAATAGCTTTAAATTGAAGAAGGCTTTAAAATGCTAGGATAACTACTGTTTTAATATATATATATATATATATATACGATTATATATATATATATATATATTATATATATAATATATATTATATATATATATATATAAATATAAAATATATATATATATATATATATATATATATATATATATATATACATATCTATATCAATCTCTCCATTTGTATCAATCTATAATTATATATATATATATATATATATATATATATATATATATATATATATATATATATATATATATATATATATATATATATATATATATATATATATATATATATATATATATATATATATATATATATATATATATATATATATATATATATATATATATATATATATATATATATATATATATATATATATATATATATATATATATATATATATATATATATATATATATATATATATATATATATATATATATATATATATATATATATATATATATATATATATATATATATATATATATATATATATATATATATATATATATATATATATATATATATATATATATATATATATATATATATATATATATATATATATATATATATATATATATATATATATATATATATATATATATATATATATATATATATATATATATATATATATATATATATATATATATATATATATATATATATATATATATATATATATATATATATATATATATATATATATATATATATATATATATATATATATATATATATATATATATATATATATATATATATATATATATATATATATATATATATATATATATATATATATATATATATATATATATATATATATATATATATATATATATATATATATATATATATATATATATATATATATATATATATATATATATATATATATATATATATATATATATATATATATATATATATATATATATATATATATATATATATATATATATATATATATATATATATATATATATATATATATATATATATATATATATATATATATATATATATATATATATATATATATATATATATATATATATATATATATATATATATATATATATATATATATATATATATATATATATATATATATATATATATATATATATATATATATATATATATATATATATATATATATATATATATATATATATATATATATATATATATATATATATATATATATATATATATATATATATATATATATATATATATATATATATATATATATATATATATATATATATATATATATATATATATATATATATATATATATATATATATATATATATATATATATATATATATATATATATATATATATATATATATATATATATATATATATATATATATATATATATATATATATATATATATATATATATATATATATATATATATATATATATATATATATATATATATATATATATATATATATATATATATATATATATATATATATATATATATATATATATATATATATATATATATATATATATATATATATATATATATATATATATATATATATATATATATATATATATATATATATATATATATATATATATATATATATATATATATATATATATATATATATATATATATATATATATATATATATATATATATATATATATATATATATATATATATATATATATATATATATATATATATATATATATATATATATATATATATATATATATATATATATATATATATATATATATATATATATATATATATATATATATATATATATATATATATATATATATATATATATATATATATATATATATATATATATATATATATATATATATATATATATATATATATATATATATATATATATATATATATATATATATATATATATATATATATATATATATATATATATATATATATATATATATATATATATATATATATATATATATATATATATATATATATATATATATATATATATATATATATATATATATATATATATATATATATATATATATATATATATATATATATATATATATATATATATATATATATATATATATATATATATATATATATATATATATATATATATATATATATATATATATATATATATATATATATATATATATATATATATATATATATATATATATATATATATATATATATATATATATATATATATATATATATATATATATATATATATATATATATATATATATATATATATATATATATATATATATATATATATATATATATATATATATATATATATATATATATATATATATATATATATATATATATATATATATATATATATATATATATATATATATATATATATATATATATATATATATATATATATATATATATATATATATATATATATATATATATATATATATATATATATATATATATATATATATATATATATATATATATATATATATATATATATATATATATATATATATATATATATATATATATATATATATATATATATATATATATATATATATATATATATATATATATATATATATATATATATATATATATATATATATATATATATATATATATATATATATATATATATATATATATATATATATATATATATATATATATATATATATATATATATATATATATATATATATATATATATATATATATATATATATATATATATATATATATATATATATATATATAGAAATATATATATATATATATATATATATATATATATATATATATATATATATAGTATTATATAGTGATTTATGTGTGTTGTGTTATATATATATATATATATATATATATATATATATATAAAACCGAAAACGGACTATAACCCGAGCATGGACCGGACCGAAGACAACGACTCGGTCTTCAGTTCCACTTTTTCGCAAAAACGGTCCTCGGTTCGAACCTGTTTATGTTCGGTTCGGTCCGAGAAGAACACCCTAGTTTTGTTCTTCTTTTTATTAGTATAGGTAGATTAAAAGATCACATTAGTATATTAAAATCGAATTAACTAAATGATATACAGAAAAAAATTGTCTATCTCATGTTGAAAGTTACATGAAGAAAAATGTCTAAAATACCTTAATGATTATATTACATTATCAGTTCTTTATCTTTTAAAATATATCTATTAACCCTTTACATCAATTACTTTTACATCAATTATCAACGTCACTCGACGCCGCCTCTACCATCAACAGTCGTCCTCCACCACCACACCGTTGCCGCCACGAACACCGCCGCATTGTGCGGCTACCGTGCTAGCTAGTTTTTGTTAATATCATTTGTGTTAAAATTAAATACAATAGTTGTGTATAACTCTATAAGATAGAACAGCAAGATCAAAACTTCAGAAAATAATCTTGTGAAATGTGAAATAGTGAAGGGCTAAAAACATCAACTTTATAATATGTAGGAAACTTTTTGTAAAACACTAAGTTGTATGAAAATTTGTTTTGAGGTGGCAAAAACCATACTCGGTGCAATGCCAGTATGCCACGTGGCTTTGAATTCTCAGGAAAACATATACTACTAGTAAAAGATATCCTTGGTAAGTCCAAACATTAAGTTTTCGAGGACATTAATTAAAAAGATAGAAAAAGCTTTGGGTGGTCGAAGCTTAAATATGTGTTCTTGCTCCACTTTGGGTTTCAAGACCAACGACGAATATAAGGTATCTGACTACAGTATATCTTTAGATTATGAATTACTACATAAATTACGATATCTTAAAAATCGTCTTTGCCGGACGAAAATTTTAGTGTGTGTTTAAATTTGTATTAATTTAAGGATGAAATGCTTAGGATATGTGCTAAATCAAGAAATCAAGAATTGACGTATAGAAGATTCATTTTCATTATAAGTATGTTTAGCAAGAGGTTTCTAGATAGCAATTTTTATTAAAAACATATCTTGTTTGGATATAGTATTAAGAAAAATGGTCATGAAAAACTCTTTAAAATATTTAAAATGAAGGCTTCAAAGAAGTAGATTGAGAAAACTCCTGTTTCTAATGTCAATCATGAAGGAAAAAAAAAGTTATTTTATTAGTTTAATCGGTTGTTTTTAATAATCAGTTTTTAATAAGAATATGTATAAGTTAGATACCTAAGTTTGGGTGTAAAACTCTCACCTCTTTGATAATTTAATCAATAAAAAATATGGGGACCAACTATTTATCCATTATATAATAAATATTAAAAAATTAATATGTGAGGAGTTTTATACCTAAGTTTAGGTATAACACACATATACTTTTTTTTCTATATATAATTGGGGGGAGGGTGTTATAAAGTTATGCTAATTTTTGGTTTACATTATGAGTTTCGAGTTGGTTATTGATCGATGACATCATAATTTGATACTTCTTAGACAAACCCGAAGTGGAATAAAAATACAATTAGTGAATCATATACTAATAAGTACTAATAAAGGGACCAAAAATGTCATTTACTTTAATTTGTTTAATCCTAAACTAACAACATGCATCATTGATCACATATATATGTCTATCTGAATCTCTAATTCATTTTGAGATTCTGGCAATTAATTTGATAAAAATTATTCTGTGATGATTTATCCTTGCATATGAAAAATTATTCAAAAATTTTGATAACCTTAATTTGAACAATAATTAACAGAATTTGAAGATGGCTGCAACAAGTGGTAGCAAAACAAAAAATATGATAGAGTATGTAAGAGATGAATCATTTAAATTGTTTAATAAGAACCATAATCTATACAATGATGAGTTTGAGGAAATGAGAAAGTCTCCCTCTGCTGAAGACAAAAACTGGATTCACGAGCTATCCGCCGTTGCAAATGCAGTTGTTCGTCGTTGTTGCAAGTACGTACTTTTGCACGTAATCACTTCATTAATCGATCATGTGATTTACTATATGCATATGGATTGTATATATGTAATATAATCGTTGGGTTTAATTCCTTAGAATTGCAACATACTTTACATGTTTTAGTGTTTTAGGTTATAGTAACGTACTATATATTATGAATTATAGTAATAGTATTTGCATTGTTACCAATCGTAGCGACAGAATATGTTGCTATTATTGGGCCTATGGCCCAATAATGAGAATATATCGCGATGATTGGTAACAAAGTGCAAGTACTGTTGTTATTATTCATAATATTTATAGTACATTGTTATAACATAATATGCAGAACATGTAAAGTATGTTACTATGCTAGTTAAATAACAATAATTGCTTAAATGAAAGCTTATTCGGTTTATGTACGATTATTGCAGAGTTCTTGATGTTCCTCCAGATCAGCTTCGTGAAAACTTTGAGAAAGAGGCTTCTGACGTAACAAAAAATCCCTCACGATATGCCCGGAATTTTCTGGAGTATTCGTGTTTTAGGACTCTCGTGAAATCTACGCAAGTTAGTGGTTATATGGAAGACAAAAGGTTTCGCAGATTAACGTTTGATATGATGCTTGCGTGGGAAGTTGCAGATGCTGCCAGCCAGCCTGAAACAGATGTATGTTCTTTTGTTACATCTGTATAATGATGATAAGCGATAATTATAGTAGTAACGAAGAAATTTGTGTATATTTCTGATCCATTATATTTTATATGTATATGCTGCAATACAATGTTCTCAATCCAACCATCATCTTATCAGCAGAATTCCTCCTGCATGAACTACAAGGAAATACACTAACCTCAGTAGTTGGTTGGGGGGTTGGTTGAAAAGACATGGATTAATCAACTAGTTTGTGATCCTAGAGGCATATGGGCATATGGCTAGCTAAACAGAAGCTTTGATACTGTGCTATAATATATAATTTGCATTGAAACTAATTGAGAATCAGCAGTAGGAAAATGATGTATTTGTGAATCATCAAATTATGCATCGACAATATTATTATTGATTTATTGCCTTAGAATTTTAGAAAGATTTGTAAATTGTTGTCATATAGCCATCAATGTTTAGGCCAAAAGCTTTAAACAATAGTACAAGATGAGTTTGAAGTTTTTTTGACTTCCCTTTCCATATACATTGGCCTATTAGATTACATAGAGGTATGAAAAAAATGCATAAACATGCTGTGATTTTCACTATGCAGATAGATGAGGATGCAACAGTTGGGGCAGAGGCCTTCTCTCGGATAGCCCCAGCAGTGCCTATTATAGCGAATGTGATCATTGGTAATTACATCTTTGAGTTTCTTACGGCATCCACTGGTGGGCGGCTTCAGTTTTCTACCTATGAAAAGTACCTTACCGGACTGGAAAGGTAGTCAATACTTCTGCAATCTGATTGTTTGTAATAGTGAGGCATAAGCCTTTTCTAGTGGAAATATGGGATGAGTGAAGAGTTGAATAACAGGTCAAAACACATCGGGGGCAATATTTTAACAAGGCAGGGTCAAGTATGAGGACCTTGTGTTCTCAAATTCTCATTTCCTCTACGATTATGATTCCAACGGTTTTTTACATTATGTATATATGAACGACTTTCAACCTTGTTGTAGGTAAATCTTATAATGTGACCCAGTACTCCGTATAACCCAAATCGACCCATATTCTCATGAATGGGTTGAAATTGGTGTATCTACTAGTATTTTAGAGTGGACAGTTTTGTATCCCATCTTTTTGGTGGTTGCACCAATGGGAGGAAGAAAGTTATTGTTAATACTGATATCAATTTAAATATGCCTGTTTAGAAGATATTTCGTAGGGCCATTAAAAACAGGTTGACCAATTTCGACTTCCTCACAGGGCTATTAAAAAACTTAAATCTCAGTCAGAGTCGTCTTTACTTTCATCCGAACGAAGTACAAGAGGGGAAAGGATTTTGGAAGTGGAGGGTACTGTCACCACACAACCAGTCCTTCAACATCTTGGCATCTCAACTTGGCCAGGTTTGTCAAATAGTCAACCTTAACCACTCAATATACCTTTATTGATAGAAAAGAAGATACTTGTTATATGCATAATATTTCTGAAGTTCTTATATGTGTCCATATGCGTATATTGTGTTGTCAGGTCGGTTGACTCTGACAGACCATGCTTTATACTTTGAAGCACTTCGTGTCGTATCATATGATACGCCAACAGTTTATGAGTTGGCAGATGACTTGAAGCAGATTGTCAAGGCTGAGTTGACTGGCCCATGGGGGACAAGACTTTTTGACAAGGCCGTCTTGTACAAGTCGAGCTCCTTGTAAGTTAAACGTATATGTGATTGCTATCTTGTTTAGCATTATAATTTCATATGGCATTCAATGCCAATATATGTGTTCTGATAGAAATTTACCAGTAATATATGATGTAATAAACTCCCTTTATTACATTATACAATTCATATATAATATAAGGTTTGTTTCTCGGGTGGATGTTCTTTGTATTCCAAGGAAAATTATCTGAACTGATATTGGAGTCCAATGTAGATCAGAACCGGTTATTATGGAGCTTCCCGAGCTCAAAGGGCATACAAGGCGTGACTACTGGCTAGCCATTGTGCGGGAAGTTTTATACGCACACAGATTTATTCAAAAGTTCCGTCTTACAGGAGTTGAACGAGATGAAGCACTACTAAAAGCGATATTTGGAATCCTAAGAATACAAGCTCTCGGTAACATGAGTTCCGCAATCCCACTGTGCTACGAGGCAGGGCTTATGTTCAATGTCTGTGATCAACTGCCAGGTGGTGACCGGATATTGGAAACAGTTGCTACCATGTTGACTTCCAAAGGTGCAGAAAGAAGTAGCAGTGCTAAGTCAAACGACAGAATGAATTCAATATCAGCTAGCACCATGGCTTCAAGCCTTGGGTCTGTCTTTGACTCGGGTCTTGATCAGTCACTGATTACTGTTGGTGAGATCACTGTCGGAGAAATGACTCCATTGGAGAAAGCTGTAGATGAATCTAGAAGCAGTTACAAGATGGTTGCAGATGCCCAAGCAACGGTTGACGGTGCTAAAGTTGAAGGCCTTGACACCAATTTAGCCGTACTTAAGGTTTTGCAAGTCAAAAACCTAGTCTTTTGGTTTTATTATTATGCATGATTTGTAAAGTGGGATTTCCATTGCATCCTTCATATGATTGTTTGTTTTTGTAATCTGCAGGAGTTGTTTTTTCCTGTGATTGAAGTAGGGAATCATCTTCTTGTACTATTGTACTGGGATGAGCCAACAAAGTCTATTGCCTTCTGTTTAATATTCTCGTTCATCATTTACTGGTAAGATCAATACTTCAAAGTATCTATTTCCTTCTTGAACATTACGATGGTAATGGTGATTATGTCAGAAGTTCTACTGCATCATTTAAATGTTATGTGCATTGTGAATTTTGTTTGTGCCGCCCTAAAATATATGACGCTCCCATGTGCAGTGGATGGATGCCTTATGTCTTTGCTTTGTTACTCATTTACTGTGCAAGCAGTATGATGCTTGCACGGTATTCTAATGGAAAAAAGCCAGTTGATGTACTCAAGGTCACAGTGCCGCCACCAATGAACAAAATGGAGCAGCTCTTGGCTGTTCAGAATGCTATTTCTCAAGCTGAGGAGATTGTCCAAGAGGGAAACATCGTTCTTCTGAAGATACGTGGCTTGCTGCTATCCATATTTCCACAGGTAATCTTTTATGGTTTTTTAGGTCACTCCTTAAGGCATACAGTTTTAAGTACGGACTTAGACTCTTAGTGTGGTGTAGAAATCTTCTGTTAATTCTAGCATGGTAAGTTGGCACCTGTGAACATATATTTGTGAATGAGCTTTCTAATCGTAGTACTTGCAGGGTTTTTTTAAAAACTACTTTTCACAGGCTCACAGCATCATTTACATTGGTTTAGGTTTATCCGCTACTTATTTTGTTCAACAACTTAATTGTGTACAAACATATATAAATGCTCCCAGCATCCCAAATATTCCAAACTGTTGAATTCAAAAGTCCTAATGTTCATGTTTATCTGGATGTGTAAATTGTGATCCTTTTTTGAGATATTTTGATTGTTATTGTTATCATAACTATCACATTTGTTAACTTTCTTTTATGCCGAACAAGTTTAAATCAACACAGCCCGATCTGCTGTGCTTTGACATGTACTTAGAAACGGGCCATTTTTGTTGGGAGACCCATCCATCTTGCCACCTCTATGTATCTTTGCGACATAGAAAACACTAACATACATTTTTTTTGTATGTCTTCAGGCAAGTAATAAATTTGCAGCTGCACTTGGGGCGTTCGCTTTGTTTATGATCATTGTACCTTTTAGATACGTGGCTATATCTGTTTTCTTGGAAGAATTCACAAAGTACTCGCCTATGAGAAGGGCACAGACAGAAAGATGGATGCGGAGAATGAAAGAGTGGTGGTTTAGTATACCAGCAGCTCCCGTTGTACTTGAAAGAGCTCAAGAAGACAAGAAAAAGAAGTAATGCAACTATACAGTTACAGAGCATACATTATGTATATTAACCATAAGTTCGTGGCGTAAGAATTGTGTAGTGGATAGTTCCATATACGCGTTTATCGAACTATATTTGTGTTTCACGTTGGGGCTTTTAAAAGGTTATTGAAGTCAGACATCAATTGTACAAAAATGTTTCAAATCAACCTAACCCGACTAGAACACATTACCTGTAAGTAATAACAAGTTACCCAATCCACCTGACCCGCCAATTTGTGTGCCTCTAGTTGAGATTAACCGACACAGACTACTTCATGTCTGTGTGTGACAAGGACGGTTGACTTTTGACAATTTTGGAACAGATTCTCATGAGTCCTACTTTTGACCTTCATGCATATGATACAGACCTTTACTCAGAAGGGGTGTAGGCAGTGGAATGTATCTAAAGGTGAATTTCGCTTGAAACAACGAGAGGTCTAGCATACGTTGTTTTAACCGGGTCCGCGTTAGAGAGCTCTCACGATTCCTCGAAGTAAAAATGTCTATTTCAAATACCCGATGGGGGAAACCCTTACCCACGTTCCTATGGAAGCCCTTACTCACGTTCCTTGGTTTCAATTATTTCTCTTAAATAAATATTTGTTTGACATGCTAAAGTTTTTAGCAAATATATATAGTGATAAAACATCAATAACAAAAGGTAATCGCAATAATTTAAACAAGGAACGTGAGTATTTCTCTTTAGTTGTATATTCAACACAAGTATAATACCATTTCGACACGATAAAACCACTTGTTAATACTATATGAATTAATTGTGTTGTATTAAACATATTGTAGCTTTGAAGGTTACATATAAAATAAATTAATGCATTTACACCTTTTTCAAACAAACACAAACCAACCCAATCTTCACCATTCATTTACATCTATGTATTCCAATGGCTCAAAGCCATCCAAGCAAACACAAACCAACCAATCTCCACCATTCAACTTATACATATCTAATCCAACGGCTCTAAACCATGATCCGTGTTAACTTATACCAACCAATCAAAACGCAACTCTTATATATATATATAAACACCTAGTTATCATTATCACACACAACTCATCCCCCTATAAAAACCCTACTTTTCATATATCTATCACCACTCATTCCAATTTCCACCCACTATCTTCATCCCTCACTATTATCTACACATAACAACAAACATAGATCTAAACACACAACAACATAACAACAACACCACACATTTTTAGGTTTATGAGATGTCATATTTTTCTCCCGGAGTTCATGTATCAGGCTTCAATTAGTGTGGTTTAGACTACTTTCATAAATAGAAACACACTTTCAAGTAACTCTTTCTTCACATAATTGTGAAAAAAATGGAGAGCTTCGACAACTGAAATGTTCAACAACTGATAAGTGATCGGACAGAAGTGTGTTAATGTAGAGGTATGTTTCATTTTCTGAATATGTTTCTTATTATATATCTTCCTTTTTCTTATTACTAGCATTAATATGTACACGGATTAAATATATATTACGCAATTCACCTTCTTATATAAAAAATTTAATTTAAATATAATTTCATTACATGTTTTATATATCTATATAATCGGTAATAATAGCCTAATAATAAAACACACTTTTTATAAAAGTATTGGTTAGTAACTAATAATAAAAACATGTATTTAAAAATTTAAATACAATCTAATCATATATCATCTGTTCTTCGTAAGATGAGTTTGAAAGCGAAAAAAAACTATTTTTTCTTTTTAATCTTTTATATTTTGAGGTGGCACCCCTTAAATTCTTTTTAGGCCTAAAACTCTCTCCTAATTACTCTAGAGCTCTCTTTTTTTCTAGATTTTTTTTATTTGCTTATTAAATAGATAATTATATTTAAAACTCTATCATAAATCTTTTTCTATCAAAACAATTTTTTTTAAATTTTAAAGATATATAATACTTAAAACTTCTCAATAAATTATTATATATACAACTTAAATTTTTATTAATCATTCTCATTCAGATTACCTTCTCCTTATTATCTTTAATAAACAAATCAAGTTCAGTAAATCAAGAAGAATGAATCTTGTATTTATATTGCAGACTTGGATCATTAAGTTGTTTGGATGTTGAAGGCCTTTGTTTGAAGCTCTTTGAAAATTGGAGGCCGCTTTTGAACGTAAAATTGTGTTTCCATGAACTTTTTTTTTTATATTGATGATAAAAAATAAATGTTTAATTACGTTTTTTTTTAATCCCATTTGAAGTTGTGAAACAGTTTGACATTGGTGAGGAATGGAAGCAGGGTCGGCCCTGAGGTAGGACGGAATGGGCGACAGGTGACAACCCTGAGCATCATATCAGTAGGGGCATAAATCGGATCACTGCTTCAGTATACGTGGGAAACTTGGAGTAGGAGATATGTTTGTCGTTACAGAGAGTTACTAAGAAGAAGAAAGTCCAGTTATTTTATTTACTCATAAATAGGATTTTAATTACTTCTTTACCCTTATACTGTAAAGGATATTACTAAGGGTCACATCTAAGTTAATTTAATGGGAAGTGATACTTGTTCCATATAAATAATTTTCCACACAGTACAAGTATTACAACACACTGTACAAACAGTTAATACATAGTTGTGGTAAATTAATCAACTTATGTGGTATTAATATCACTTCTCTAATTTAGTGCCCTTTATTGTTGGTACTTGTAGTTGGTACAGATCTACATATCATATTTTTTTAACATTTAATATTTCTTTTCCATTAATCCATTAATCAAGTAAGTATTATTGTGTAAATATTATTGTGTAAATTTTGAAGTTTTCATGTGCTATTTAATACGGAGTATAATAACTATAGTATTTTTAACGTGAGATATTGATTTACTGAAAATAGCTTGATAAAAGTCTTCTTTTTTTTTGTCATAGGTTATTGTTTTAACTTTTAATTTAGATTCTATGTTATGTATGTTCGTAATACTATATTTGTTTGAAAAAAAAATGGTTGTGGACTTTCACTTACCAGACAAGATTTTGCTAATTATATTAGTTATGGTAGCATTTGCAAAATGAATTTTTTTACAAAAATTGAAGTTATTGAATCTTATTTACGAAATGGGAATTTTAAGTATTGAAAACAGTTAATGCAAGTTAGACGAAATGATTGAAGTTTCATAACAAAAAATGCACATAAACATCATTTTAGGTGATTCGTACGTTATACTTTCAATTCAAAGTTTATCTCTTCAAATTTTAAACGTGTAAAATTTATATACTTAATAAAACTAGCGTGAGGTAAGTTATACACTTAAAAATATTGTGTTGGATTATTTAAAATTTTGACATGGGCATATACAATCATCGTGCCCGGAGCATCAAAATAATCAGGACCGGCCCTAAATGGAAGGTTATCCTCAAGGGTGAAATGCTTGAAGAGAAACAAACTAACGGTTGGCGCAAGTTAGCTGGAAAAGTGGAGACAGTGAAATGGAGAGCTGGAGATGGTTCAATGGCCTTCTATGAGGCCTAGATAAAAGATGAATGGATCTGCAAATAATCACAACCAAACACTATATATCATCATTTGTACCGTTTGCTGATGATGTTTATAATTAGTAAAATAATGTTCATGAGTCTATAAAGCGAGTGGTGCCTTCTTTGCAACACAATTAGTATAGATCTTATTATGACTTAATTTGCGAAGGTGTAATGTGTTTCTCTATCTCGGAACTTTGATGAAGGTGAATCTGGTTTCTCTATATTGGAACTTTAATAGTTAACAGCCGTGAAAAGGACATTTAATCGTCCTACGACTTACAAATCAGGGATGGTAATTTGCAAAGTCCAGTAAATCGTTTGACCCCATCTTCATATACTTCGGTAACAACCATCAGGAGTAACATGATGATTCATCCAACTACAATTAACTCACATGCTTCTGCATCGTTGATTGAATGTTACTATGAATTAACTACTACTCTCATCTAGAGAAATTCATAGTAACAAATTTCTAACGGTAACAAATTTCTAGATCTAAGATCTGAATTTGTGAACCGAAGAGTGGGATTGAGATTGAGATTGAGAGTTTGAGATCGAGATTATCCCTATCCGGTTAAGCTTCCACTCCGGTGGATCTAACCTTATTTTTTTCACCCGGGCCGGAGGTCCCTTCCACTGCGGTGGAACCGGAAGCAGCCTCCCTACCTTTGAGTAGGGGTAAGGTCTGTCTACATCATACCTCCCCCATAGCCCGACTTATGTCGGGATTGGGTACCTTGTTGTTGTTGTTGTTGTTGTCTCATCTAGAGAAAAATGTGTGAAAGGGTAACCTAGGCTGCGTGGCTGGTTTCAAGCATTTCCCAACATTGTTTCTGTTTCTGCATTTAAACCTCCTACCTATCAACCAAGCATAAACAGGTTTCCTGCTCTAAACCTTTGTAACAGACACCACCAATGTTTGTCAGAGTTTTATATCCTAACAATGATATGTTTTAGAGATACATATGAACAAGTTTGAATCTGTTATTGATCTGTTAAATGAAGGTAGGTTTCATTTATACATATGGCACATCGGTCACTGGTGTCGTCGCTGGTGTCTGTCCGTAGTAAGAAAACTAGTAGTGAATCGGTTTGTTGCTCTATTTGGGTTTGCAAATCACTTAAAATTTTCTATCTTACTATAGTAGAATCTTACGCTTCTTCATCATTTATACAAAAGAATTCTTCAATGCCATCCGCACATGACTAAGAATCATTTATCACGAGCTGATGATTTAAGAAAGCACTACATGCGAAGAGACAATCAACTTTCATTATTTGATTAACTTGGTTAGAAAATCTCAATGACTAAACAGATAGCACCTGTGTTTGCAGCATACTAATAGACATTCTAGTTTGAGTAAATAATCACTATACTTGACTTCCCATTCACAAAAACTCAAAAAGCATTGCTTCTAACATCCTGGAAATATACTTGGGTTTACAAGGAATTACAAGAATTGAGGGGGGAAAGAAAAACCCGTATACGGAAATGGTTAGTCATACTGTTCTCAATGATATTATAGCGGTAGCAATTTAAAACCGCATCAAACAAACTCATCTTAACGGTGGCTGAATCTGATGATAATTGGTGACACAGTCGTTTATACTTGCAAGCCATCAAATCCACATTGCTTGTAAATGAGAGCTCGCTTTGTTGGGCTTATAGCTATTGTACAATCAACGGATGCCTGAAACATATGATACCAGTTAGGATTCTCAATGTCACCCTTTCGTTTTTAGCAAATAAATACGCATACAAACAATTTTTTCAAGATAATTGTGATTTCTGGTAACATACTTTTTGGTAACAACACCATACAAACAATAATCCATTTCTTATTTCTATAAACATAGTCATACTCCTATTAGTGGAGCAACATGGTTGGATTAGTGGTAAACACTCTGACCTTTGGAGACAGAGGTCATGGGTTCGATCCTTATCGCATGCAAAGGTTGGAGGGCCTTTTCTACCATTTAGGTAGAACATGGAAGCAGCCTCTCTACTTAGGTAGAGGTAAGGTTTGCCTACATCTTAACTTCCCCCATACACCGTCGAGGTATTGGAGCTCAAAACCCGCGGAAGGCGGCACTGAGCAGTTTCTTTCTTTCTTTCTATAGTCATACTCCTATTAACTAACTTGAGCTTCAAAATTGCAATATAAAGCAAATTAACATACAAAAATCAACACAAAAGAAGAAACTTAACTGTGTTGTGTAAGTAGACACAAATTGTAGTTATTTTGACTAAAAATCGTAACGCCTAAAATCTAAATGATGATTGAGCAAAAATAATTTACTATTTTAACTTCTATCAGATGGATTACAAAGTGAAGAGACTCTCCTACTATATGAGCTCCCCCTCTTGGAAGAAAGCATTTAGACCAAATAAGCTTCAAGCACTCCTAACATGCACCGTTTTTTTTTAAAAATGTGAATAACGATTTGATTAATTCAAATAATACAAGCTTAAGAACCTACAATCTAGAAAAACTAATCAGTTGGAACGAAACTTGGAAAAAACTGTGCTCGTTTTGAATATCAATATGTATATATTACTATATTTTAAAGTCAAATCTACTATTCTCATATACTACTCCAATAAACACTAAGAAGCACAGGTGCCAATTGAACCTGTTCTTCTCCCGAGAGACAAGAGCCTCTGGCAAGCGGGCTAACCCCACATAGACAATATCAATATGCATGGACAGATTTAGCATGGGGGCAGTGAGGTCTGCTGCATCCCAATTTTGGTACAATGTAATTTTTTCATTTCAAAGGTATATTTCTAACTTTGCCCCTATAAAAAAAAGTAAATACTGGGAATAAATACAAATCTTAAGACTAGCATTCTACATTTGTCCCCTTGGAATAATTTTTCTGGCTCCATATATGTGACAATATGTATTTATAATTTATGTATGTATATATGTATATATATATGTACAAAATAGTGAATGTAATGAGATAAATGAAACCTGAACAGAAGGGGAAGTTAAACCAATGATAGTAATCTTGGCATTAACATCGCCAAGGATCCGAAAATCGACCCGATCATTAACCTGGGCATCTTTCAACAAATTAAAAGCATCAGATTGCATCAAATTGACCCGGTCAACATTAACCAAGCTCTGTATCTGCCTCACACTATGTGCAGGCTGATAAAACCCGGGTACCCGACCTCTGCCCAACGGAATCCCACGGTACATTATATTAAAAGTGGAATCGCCGTACTTTATTCCGACTTTGTTTTCGTTTTTGGCAGTGAAGAGCATTTGGATGGCGAGTGAGAGTGACGCGCTGGTTGGGAGAGTGGTGGTGGTGGTGGTGGTGGAGGTGGAAGTTGGGGTGAGAGTGATGTACTGAACGGCGACGTTTTGGAGGGTGAATTGTGGTTTTTTGGGTTTGACGGCGAGGATGATGACGAGGGTGAGAGTGAGTGCGAGGAGAATGAGGAAGGAGAATACTAGGATTAGACAGCAGCAGCAGCCGCGGAGTGAGGCGGAGGAGGATGATGTGTGTGGGATGTAGTGTTGTTGTTGACGGCGGTGGTGGTTGGTGGTGTGGTGGTGGTGGGGGAATGACGGTGGTGGGATGTCGACGTGATGGTGGTGAGTCATTGTTTGGTTGTTTGTGAAAGGGGGGAATGTGGAGGGGTGGTGGAGGGAAGTAAAAATAGTACAAAGAGGTTTATGGAGGGAGGCCCCACTAATCTATTCTTGTTTCTGTTTCCATTTTTTATCATTGTTGTAAAAATAGATCAATTGGTGTTTGAAGGATTTGACTTCGGTTTAAATTCATATATGAGCAAAATAATTTTTGAGCAGGAGAAGGAATTCTCTAAAAATAATCGGGTTCTTTTTAAATTTGTAATTGAATATTAGTGTGGTACTTGCGTAATGTGCTGGTATTTGTGGTGGTGACGTTGTGGTGGGGGACGACTGTTGGTGGTAAAGGCGTCGTCGAGTGATATAGATAATTGATGTAAAAGTAATTAATATAAAAAGTTAATAGAGATATTATAAAAGATAAATGACTGATAGTGATCATTAAAGGTATTTTAGACATTTTTCTTCGTATTTTTTTTTTATAAAATAGTATAGATATGAAGGATAATATCATTAAGACCAAACTTATTGTTAAAATTATGTCTACAACAAATCAACAACTAGTCATCAATATCAAATATCGATAATGTATAATTGCATATATAAAGCTTATATTTTTATGAAGGGTAATCATCATTCATCTGTGTTGAAAAATGGTCCCGAGAATTTAAATGCCCAAAACGTGTCAAAAAAAAGGTCCATAACCCATCACGAATTCAAATATATAAACAAATCTTGTATGACAACCAATGTTATAAAAACCGAAATTGTGCCCTTAAAAAAACGGATTTGAGATAAGGACCAGCTTTGCCTCTCTGAAGGCCGCTTCTGTTAATCCACATGTGTTAGAGAAAATCATATTTGTATCACGACTATCATATCTTTCTTTACTCACTATTCAAAAATTTTAGTTCTCCTTCTTTTGGAAAAAATTCCAAAAATTACTACAAGAAAGCTAATTCGAAATTACTTAATTGCCTTTAATGAACGCCCCTATGAAAAGAGTATTTTGAAATTACCTAATCTATATTTATACTTCTATACTACTATATAAAAAATTAAAAATTATACCCCTATGTTTAAAAGTTTAAAATTTTGGGACACACAAAATTACCATTCTACCCTTAATTAATTAACTTACACAATCATTCTATAATCTTTTAAAAGATACGCTATCCTTGAAAAATCAAATATCTTTATACCAATTATCTACAACAATTGACGTCGAGCCATCACCATCCGTCGACGCCACCATCTCGCGACCAATGTCATCACCGCCGCATTGCGTGGGTACCATGTTATTTATACTCACTGAACTAATTTACACCATAAACCTTTATTTTACTAATTAACGCTCTAAACATTTATCTTCTAAAATATTTACATTAACATTTTTGCATTAGTTACATTTACATCAACCTACACCACTAGACACCGCCACCACCACCAATAATCGTCTCCATCACCATTTGTCGCCGACACCACTAGACCATTGTCTCAGCCACCACCATCGCATTGTGTGTGTACGGTGTTAATTGTCATTTATTTGTATTGCAATATATATGTGAAAAACAAAATACTAGGCGTTGGCAAGCCGGATGATCCCAAATCGAGCTAAACACAACATTAGACAACAACCAGAGACAATTAGTAGATAGCTAAATGAAGTTTGTCATATTTTAATCTACACGTACAATAAGTTATTAATTCAGTGACTAAATAAAAAATATAATATTTGATATACCTCTTCCATCTAATAACCGGAAACTTTGCTTTTGTCCTTGTCTTATAAGGGGTGTTCTTAAAAAAAATGAGTTAGAAAAAAAAAAGTTTTAGAGACTATGAGAATCGATCTTAGATTCACAACCAGTGATTTTTCTATAAATTTAAGTTCGTAACTTTGCTAAGGCTGGACGGAGCGCCCTGATGAGGAGACCGGTACCCATCCGGTACCGGATTGAACACCGCGCTGACCCCCGGTACCGGTAGGGTGGGGAGCGAATTGGGGACAGTGGTGCCGGTTGTGGTGCCTATTGATTCGACCGTTGAGCATTATAAAAAAAAAAACAAAATCGTGGGACCCATGCAACGGCTAATTCTCCTTCTTCTCTTTTCTTCCTTCTTCTCTTTTCTTCTTTCTTTCATTCATTCTGTTCTTTTTTTTTGTTCAAACAGCAGCAGCAACAAAGTGTACACACACATATATATTATCATATATACACATATATTTATCAAACAACAATCATGAACCCTTTCTTCAACAATCCTCTATTTTTCGAAAACGGCCCAACACCCCCAAATATGCAATCGGACTCGAGTTCATCCGACGAGACGGAACGATATATTAATCTCTTCACAATGGCGCATTATGCGATTGATCAAGAGGTCCGCGATACTGCCTCCTCTTCAAGAAAGTATACAAACAGAGACAATCGTATTGAGTCGCACGACCGTCTTGTACGAGATTACTTTGCCGAGGAACCGAAATTTGATGATGATTTTTTTAGAACAAGGTTTCGGATGAGTAGACGGTTGTTTGTGAAGATGATTTTTTTTTAGATCATATATGCGTGTTGTATTCTTCACAACATAATTTTAAAAGACGAGGACCAAGCATTATGTCCTGATTATATTCCAGATCCCCCGGTTGCACCACAGCCATCAGATGCTCGACTAGCAGAGATACAAGACTCAAACGTTCACGAAAATCTTCGGATGGATCTCATTGACCATATTCATCGCACATTCATCCCGGGCCTCGATCGCTAGTTTATTTATGTATTGGGTTGTCGTTTCGTTTAAAATTGTAGTTTGGTGTTTTATTTTCTTGTTTTATTTTAATATTGTATTAGTTTTAATTTATTAAATAAAAATTTTAGTTATTATTTGATTAAAAATAAATAGAAAAGTAAAATAAATAGAAAAGGGTGGGGAGGGGTGGCGAGGCGCTCCCCCACCCTAAAATAACATGCATACTTTGCTCTGGCTAGTTGATTATTATTTATATAATGAAAGCTTTTAGATGCGCATTATCACATATTCACATGCACGACCATGTTTAATTACACATAAACATCATAGTTTTAGTTAACGAGAGAAAGTACTCACGCGTTGCGGCGGTGAGATGGTGGGGGTGATAGGTCATAGAATGTGATAGGTCATAGAGTGTGATAGCCAAATGCCTTAGCCGTATGGGCTCCGCCCTCGGATTTAAAAATTCATCGAAAGTATATCGAATGACATCTCTAATGAAAAAGCATGAAATTTTAAGAACACCCATATAACTTTTATAATTTATATACGGTTTTTGAGATAAAAGATTTTGAATGAATTAGAGGAATAAAATGATTTATGGAGAGGAGAGAGAAAAAAATGAGTGGTTAAGATTTGAGGAGAGAGATGAAAATGAAAGTTGAAAGTTGAAAGTTGTGGGGCATTGATGTATGGTACATCATGCATTATCATGTGTACATTGTTGAAAGTTGAAAGTTGAAACCTTATTTGCTTTATAATATAGTACTAGCATGGTACCCGCGCAATGCGGCGGCGGTGGCGGGGACGACGGTCTAGTGGTTTCGGTGACGGTATTATTGGTGGTGGCGGTGTCAAGTGGTGTAGGTTGATGTAAAGGTGATAGTGGAATATTTTAGAAGATAAGGGCTTAAAGTGTTAATTATTAAAATAAGGGTTTAGAGTGTAAATTAATTCATTAAGGACAAATTTGGTAATTTATAAAAACTACTTCCATAGTTGGTATTTATTAAGGGTAATTTAGTACTTTTGCATCTAACCATTTTCTAACACTTTCCACAAATAGGGGTTGATAATTATTACAAAGGAGTATAGATAGATAATATAGATATAGATATAGATAAAAGTTGGAGAATCGGAATTAAAAGCTTTTACATATATATTTGACATAATATATAAGCATAGTCATTTCGCAAGTGGTTCATCAACTTTATATGCTTCCATAGTTTAATCTGAGGTGAGCATATACCAAAAGGAAAAAAGAGTGTAAAAACATGCATGACCACATCATATATGAAGGAAAAAGATGATTTAGTTTCCAAAGCATGTTACTACTTTATATATCTTAGGGACTAAGGGAAATCAAATCATGTGCAATAATCTTTTACTTCACCAATATCTTCATCTTCTTAGAAGATAAGATGTCATTGTACATATAAATCTACGTAACTTTTCAAGACGATGATAAAAAGGGGTTTCGACATCGGTTGCTAACATAAAATGCGTTGCATTAGGATTGTCGGTCAAACCACGTGATGAACAAATGTGTGAATTAATATCTACATCATGTTCGTATTGTTTTTCTAAAAAGAATTTAAGATATTAAACATAAACAACATTGGGTGCTAATAAAAAGAAATTAGAGCTAAAGAACATGTTTTAGAACAAATACTTAGGTGCTGCACAAAATATGTACAAATATACAATGTAAAATGACGGAGATTTCAGAACATAATTGTTGGTGGCATATTGGTAAGGTTTTAAACCTTAAGAGGATCCACTTGGGTTCGAGTCGATCATACTTCTCACATTTGCGTGGGTGAATCAATAGGAGGTTTTTCGAGACTCTTGGGTTTCATCCTAGATATTCGTGTAATTTAGTAGTAGGAGTAAAATATATGTCGTTAAAATAAAAGATCGAAAGTATTTAAAAATGATATTAGATATCACAATTTAGCAATTTTTTTAGCGTTTACTAGGTTACCAGCCAAACCGCAACAAGAATAGGTTTTTGGGGCAGATTGCAACACAATTTGGCTTTGTAGGCTTTAGCATGATTAGATTAAATCACAACACAAATTAAAAAATTGCGGTTACATAAGCCCCCAAAAAAACATAATAAATAGAGCATTTTAGTGAGGGTTTTTTTTTCTTTCAAGTTTTTGCAATGTACATATCAAGATTGCGAAGTATGTCTTGTGACTAAGAAAATCACACATACCTTGTTGTTTTAATCTCTTCTTATCAATCCATTGAATTTTATCAACTAAAAGTTTAACACTTTTAAATTCTAGTTCTTTTAAGATAATCTAATTCTTTTAAAAATATTATGTGAACCAAACTACCCTATGTCTATGTTTGGCAAAACTAGCTGTAGCTGGTAGCTGGTGGCTGGAAGCTGTTAGCTGTAACTGAAAGCTGGAAGCGGAAGCTTTTTAATATATTAAAGTGTTTGGTAGAATAGCTGGAGCTTTTAATAAAAGATGCAAAATGACAAAAATAGACATAAATAAAAATACTTAATATTAAACCATATTTAACATTAAACATATAGATTATTGCTTTTTAATATTAAACATATATATAACTTATTTCTCGATTAAATACTATACATAACAAAAATCAACTTGTTTCCAATTTATATTTTAAAAAACCCACCTTAACATATACATAAAGAAAATACAGTGCAACAAAAATTTTCACATCTACACTTTACTTGTTTAGTATGTTAGAGATATTTGAATGACAATTACCTGCCTTTTCTCACATTCTCACGTAATGAAATAAGGGATATTTAAGTAATTAGAAAACCAACAGCTAGGAGCTTTTGTAGAACGCTAGGTAGAGTAGCGTTTAGATAAAGAGCTTTTCACCAAATATTAAAAGCTTGTAGCCTTTCTAACCAAACGAAGCTTTTTATTAGTTAGGAGCTTTTTCTCAAAAGCTTAAAGCTTGAAGCTCCTAAAAGCTCCAAAAAGCTTCTTACCAAACATACCCTATGTCTACCTTCTTCTAAATTTATTTGCTAAAAAAGACAAATCAACTTATCATCTTACACACCCAAATACCCGATATAAAACATTGGGTTGAGATTAATGTATTAGACTATGGGGAAAATGATGGGTACAACAAGCTGTACCCAAGCTTATGTACTACACACACAAAAATGCCCCTGATTTTACATTTTGACCCTTAAACTTATATATGTATCATAAATGCCTCTGATTTTCTATGTGGTTGCTCCTGATTTTACATTTTGACTCTTAAATTTATATATATATCATAAATGCCTCCTGATTTTCTATGTGGCTGTACCCATCATACGTTATGCGTATGATATGCCCACAGACTATTGGCTCCAAAAGAATAAAGACTGGCACTCTGTCTGGCAGAGTGGCAGCCTGGCAGGCATGTCATGTCATTGCGTTAAATCCAGTGGCCCAATAACACTGTGATCTAGCCCAATTACTTATAACCCACATCCAACGGATTCAAATCTTTGTCAGTTTGTCACTTTGTCTTGCCTTCATTAGTTGATCCAGTATTTCCCATGAGATTATAAGTTTATTGTTTATAAGTTTGTCAGTTTGTCAGTTTGTCAGTTTGTCAGTTTGTCAGTTTGTCAGTTTGTCAGTTTGTCAGTTTGTCAGTTTGTCAGTTTGTCAGTTTGTCAGTTTGTCAGTTTGTCAGTTTGTCAGTTTGTCAGTTTGTCAGTTTGTCAGTTTGTCAGTTTGTCAGTTTGTCAGTTTGTCAGTTTGTCAGTTTGTCAGTTTGTCAGTTTGTCAGTTTGTCAGTTTGTCAGTTTGTCAGTTTGTCAGTTTGTCAGTTTGTCAGTTTGTCAGTTTGTCAGTTTGTCAGTTTGTCAGTTTGTCAGTTTGTCAGTTTGTCAGTTTGTCAGTTTGTCAGTTTGTCAGTTTGTCAGTTTGTCAGTTTGTCAGTTTGTCAGTTTGTCAGTTTGTCAGTTTGTCAGTTTGTCAGTTTGTCAGTTTGTCAGTTTGTCAGTTTGTCAGTTTGTCAGTTTGTCAGTTTGTCAGTTTGTCAGTTTGTCAGTTTGTCAGTTTGTCAGTTTGTCAGTTTGTCAGTTTGTCAGTTTGTCAGTTTGTCAGTTTGTCAGTTTGTCAGTTTGTCAGTTTGTCAGTTTGTCAGTTTGTCAGTTTGTCAGTTTGTCAGTTTGTCAGTTTGTCAGTTTGTCAGTTTGTCAGTTTGTCAGTTTGTCAGTTTGTCAGTTTGTCAGTTTGTCAGTTTGTCAGTTTGTCAGTTTGTCAGTTTGTCAGTTTGTCAGTTTGTCAGTTTGTCAGTTTGTCAGTTTGTCAGTTTGTCAGTTTGTCAGTTTGTCAGTTTGTCAGTTTGTCAGTTTGTCAGTTTGTCAGTTTGTCAGTTTGTCAGTTTGTCAGTTTGTCAGTTTGTCAGTTTGTCAGTTTGTCAGTTTGTCAGTTTGTCAGTTTGTCAGTTTGTCAGTTTGTCAGTTTGTCAGTTTGTCAGTTTGTCAGTTTGTCAGTTTGTCAGTTTGTCAGTTTGTCAGTTTGTCAGTTTGTCAGTTTGTCAGTTTGTCAGTTTGTCAGTTTGTCAGTTTGTCAGTTTGTCAGTTTGTCAGTTTGTCAGTTTGTCAGTTTGTCAGTTTGTCAGTTTGTCAGTTTGTCAGTTTGTCAGTTTGTCAGTTTGTCAGTTTGTCAGTTTGTCAGTTTGTCAGTTTGTCAGTTTGTCAGTTTGTCAGTTTGTCAGTTTGTCAGTTTGTCAGTTTGTCAGTTTGTCAGTTTGTCAGTTTGTCAGTTTGTCAGATTCAAATCTTTGTCAGTTTGTCACTTTGTCTTGCCTTCATTAGTTGATCCAGTATTTCCCATGAGATTATAAGTTTATTGTTTATAAGTTATAACCTTTTTCATTAGTGAAATGGTGATTGATTTGAGTTTGTTTCTAACCTTTTTTGAATTTATTTATTTAAGAGTTGATATTATGTGCTTGTTTAAAGTTCAGACGAGCATGGTACCCGCGCAATGCGACGGTGGTGGTGGAGAAGGCGGTTTAGTTATGTCGTTGATGGTACTATTGGTGGTGGTGGCGGTGTCAAGTGGTGTAGGTTGATGTAATTGTGATAGTGAAAATATTTTAGAAGATAAAGACTTAAAATGTTAAATATTAAAATAAAGATTTAGAGTGTAAATTAATTCATTAAGGACAAATTTGGTATTTATAAAACTCTTTCCATAGTGAGTGTTTATTAAGGGTAATTTAGTAATTTCGTATGTAACTATTGTGTAACTATTTCTAAAAATAGGGGGTGTGATAATTTTTATAAAGGAGTATAGATATAGATAGTTGTTGCGTAATAAGTCTAATGATTAGGTGATCGCAAGTGCAGTTCTTAACCCATTGACAACGCCTATGAATTTAGTAATCCACGAGACATAAAACCACTTTTGATGACATCTTTGTCTGATATCAAATTTAAGAGTGAATATGCGATTAGTTAATTTGTGTTTTTGGTTATTGAAAGAATTAATGCCCCGTAATAATCGTCAAATGAGGGATCTTCTTAAGGACCCGCGCGGCCCCTGGCCACATTCTGTTTTTTTGCCCCGCGGTCCTATTTTATACGTATTTCGTGTAAAAAAAATCTTCTTAGAATTATTTTTGGTTTCCGTCACTTTTGGCCCCTCCATGAGTTCCTTCAAGATCCGTTATTGGATCGTCATACTCATACTCCTATAAGATATTAAGTTGAGTCAGTACGAGCGCGTTCAGTCGTGGAAAATGTTTTCAAATAAGCCGTAAAATATAAGATATTAAGTGTGTAAATAAGAGCTGTAAAATCGGAAAACGAAACAACTTGATCCGAAACAAAAAGAAAAACAAAGTCCGAAAAAATCGAAAAACCAGTGTAAAAGGTTCGGTTACCCGGTTTATTTATTTTCAATACATGTAGTTAACTGAATTGAACCAAATTTTGATATATGCATAAAGAAAAATGATTAATCCTTACACATTAGCCTAAAAATCCTTGGAAAATCATATGTTTATCACAAGTGGATTCCACTTACGAGTAAAAACAAAAACGTTGGCGACTTGTTATATACTCCCTCCGTCCCATTTTAATTGTCCTATTTTGACTTTCAAAGTCTAATCTATTTAACTTTGACCGTAAATAACTTTGTTTGTACTAAATAGTAGTCGATGAAACTTATATCAATAAAAAGTACATTAAAACCCCAATCCATTCATATATTATATATCAAGTGTTATATACACAAATAAAAATATTTACAGTTAAAAGAAAAAAACTTTGAAAGTAAAAATAGGAACATTTTAATTGGGAATTGGGAAGTATTTTTTTATTGATAAGATAATTGTAGCCTGGAAACAAATTTCTCATCCTATCAGACTATTAACCAGATAGAACATCAAATTTAAAAAATTGTTTGATTTTATTCGACTTTGAAAATGGTTCAGTTTTAGAGTGTGTTGAAACTAAACCGTAAACACCCTGTGCTCATTTCCACCACCACCACCCTCCACTTGAAATTCCGGCCACCAGCTAATGGCGATGGCAATGGGGTTTATGCCTCCAATCAGATGCAATGCAACACCCATTATCAAATCCCACGCGCTTGATGCGTCGTACATGAAACACGCCGCCGAGCTCTCCGACAAATCTGCCGGTTTCACCTCCCCACATCCTAACTTTGGCTGCGTGATTGCAACAACCGGAAAAGTTGTCGGAGAAGGGTATCTTTATGCACAGGGAACAAAGCCGGCGGAGGTTCAGGCGGTGGAGGCCGCCGGAGAGTTTTCCCGTGGTGCCACTGCTTATGTAAATATGGAACCTGGTGACTGCCATGGTGATTTTACAGCCATTTCTTCTATTATTCAGGTCTTTCTTTTTTTCCATTTTTTAATTTACTTATCTGTTAATTAGGGATAAAAAATGTATTTTTCGGCCTTGTTTCGAATAATAAGCCTCTAATTATTCTTGCTAAGTACGTAACAAAAAACCAGATAAGTAGGATAAGTTCTAGTCGAGTGGATTACCTTAATTTTACGTGTATCTGAGGTTTAAGCATTAGGGAGGAATCACTAGAGTTGTTATCGGGATCAGACATCCGTTACAACATCTTAGGGGAAAAGCTATTCAAACGTTAAGAAACGAAGGACTGCAAGTCGATGTTCTTGGGGAGGATATAAGAAATTCATCCATTGAGGTATGCTGCTTATGTTTGTTAGTATCTCTATCTCTTTCTTTCTCGAGAGAGTCATACGTTTGTTGATGTTATATTGCATATTTTCTAGGATGCTTTAAAATCATGTCTCGTTGTCAATGCTCCTTTGCTATATAGATCAGCTTCTCGTGTCCCATTCTCGGTTCTGAAGTATGCAATGACCGTTGACGGTCAGTACAATGCATTTGTATAATTGTTAAAAATTTAATCTTTAACTAAACGATTTTTCTTGTTGTACATATTCTGATAGGAAAAATTGCTGCTAGTAGTGGGCATGCATCGTGGATAAGTAGCAAGCAGTCTAGGTCTCGAGTTTTTGAATTACGGGGTAGAAGTGATGCAGTTATTGTAGGAGGAAATACCGTGCGCAAAGATAGTATGCAACTTTATAGTCAGCTACTTTATGACTTCTGCTGATTCTTAATATATCCTTTACGACTAAATCTCGTTTTAATTTTGTATATAGATCCGCGTTTAACTCCAAGACATGGAGGTGGACATTTACCTATGCGAATTGTTATGTCACAAACTCTTGATCTTCCTGAGGTCGCAAATCTATGGGATGTCAGTGAGGTGCCCACAATGGTCGTCACTCAGAGAGGTGCAAGAAGAAGTTTCCAGAAGTTTCTTGCATCTAAAGGTGTTGAAGTAGTGGAATTTGACATCTTGAATCCCAGAGATGTTGTGGACTATCTTTATGATCGTGGGCATCTTTCGATTTTATGGGAATGTGGAGGGACATTATCTGCTTCAGCTATCTCTTCTGGTGTCATACACAAGGTGTGTCGTTGTGTTCTGATTTAAGTGTTATAATATCAATTTGATTGAAAACGAGTGAATGGAAATGTAAATGGTAATTATAGAAGGTGTTTGGGTTGCAGGTATGGGTTTTAAGATTAGGAATCATATCCTCAAAATCTGGGAGTCCCCATACCTGCCAAAGAGGGTGGGTTTTTGAAATTTATTCTCATTTCCATTCCTGTACTTCACTGCTATCATATCCACACCATAGTGATTTCTGACTGTAAACCAAACACCACGTATATGTACATGCTTCTATGATACAGGTGCATGCTTTCGTTGCTCCTAAAATTATCGGCGGAAAGAATGCACCTTCTCCGGTTGGGGAACTTGGAATGGTTGAAATGACACAAGCTTTAGAGTTAATTAATATCTCTTATGAGCAGGTTGGTATATATGTTCTAACTGTTGATATGTATTAAATGTTCTTAGTTCTAAATGTTCATTGGTTGACTAAATTTGCAGATAGGATCTGATGTGCTTATTAGTGGATATCTGCAACCCATTCCTGATCTGACACCTGCCATTCCTTCAGTTGATGAAACATCAGTGATTGATCCATCTTTATCTCCTTATGAATCACAAATTATATTCTTCTATAAGACATGGGACCCATATGGTAGTTTCTCCAACTTTTCTCCTCATCCAATTCAGCTGCCTGATGAAAGTGGTAGTTTTGTCAGTTGGTCAAGTGTAGAGCACTTTTATCAGGTTATTATCTAAACTACTTGTAGCTGTGGGAGTTGATAACATGTAAAAACAGGCTGGGCCGCTGGGGTCAAAATGGGTAATATTCATTGTGGGTTGAAGTACATTGGGTCAGGTTGACCCAAAACAGTCTTTTAATATATAATAAATGTGTCAAATATGATTACAAATATTATATACTTCAGTAATAATTTTAGTTTTCTAATTACACTGATTTAAGAGGTTTTATGCTTAACCCCAAAGGGGTGGCTGGCGCATAGGTGGCTTAGCATTGAGGGATTCGAATTCTCCTATGGAGGTCCTTAGTCCATATCACGATGGTTTGAAATCCCCCATGCCACTGGCCACCAGGTTGGCCTAATGGGATTTCCCGCTTACTAGAAAAGTGGTTCTATATATTTTAAGGTAGTATTGATCCTCTATTTTTTCAGGTTTTTAAAATTTTATTCTAAACCCTAGCTGACCATTTCTAAGTAAATGGGTTGAGATATTCACCTCTAGATATGATCCATGTGATGCTCTCTGAAGTATTTTATCTCTTAAAATGCAGGCACATAAGTTTGTGGGGTCAAGCAATCCTAATGCAAAAAGTTATGTTGAAGCAATATATATGACAAAAAGTCCTGAAGAAGCTGCACGAATGGGAAGGAAAATACAAAGGGAGCATCCAGATATGGTATGCCTTCTACACACTTAATGTGATTCATTTCCAAATTCAGCTCCAGATAGAAAGAAGATAATCCTTTTTTTTAAATTTAGGTTCACATGAGCACAAGAATTCGCGAATTAAGCAATCAAGAAACCTTATTTATCAGTTTAAATATTTTCAAAGGAATAAGGAAGCTTTAGGGTTGTGTTGTGCTTCCAATATCTTTTGTTATGTACTTATGTGTATGCGAGCAAAAGTTGCAAATGAGTAGCAGAACGTGGAAAACTTGTTAGATCATCACCACAACAAAAAACCAACCCAAAGCCCAAAATTGCAGGCTAGGACAATATCGTTCGAATCTGAACTAAAAATCCATGATGGTAGTAGCCTACAACCCAAGGTTTCCAGGTGTTCATACCTCTTATCTTCCATTTATTTGGATAGGTTGTTCCAAATTTTTAATAAAATTTGAAAGCATTTATGTCAATTCAACTTAAGTTGATTCTGGTGAGGCTTGTAATATTGCTAAATGGGAAAACAGGTTCATGTTTCTGATCTTTGTTTGAGAACGGAGGGTATTTTGACTTTTTGAGGTACATATTCAGGCTAGATATAGCAATAGTATCATGTGCGTGTTTCACTTTATATCTTTTTTTTGCAAGGCTTTTACTATCGGCTTGGCAGGCAGGTTATTTTGCTTTTTGGTCAATGCAAAGTTTTGTGAAACTGCCCAAAAAACCTACATCACACTCTGCAAAATGCATATTTTGTATAAATTTCTCAAATGTTTTTTCTAGTCTACAAACTGGCCCTCTATTTTCAACATTCTTTATAGAGAAGAATATTAGTTACTATACGTTGGGGAGATGGCTGGGTTTGATCGAGATGGGTTCGCACAAACAAATTTTTTTGTCCATCTAAGATATTTTTATAAAAAAGATTCAATAAGTTAAATAGGATAAGAACTATGTTATTAAAAAAAATATACTTTTGGCTGACTTTCTACCCGTTTAAAACACAACCTAAATAGACCTATTCAATAGTCATATTAGTTTATATCAGAAGTCGAGATATATAGACATATAAACTATATTTGGAGGTTTTGGAGGACATGTTGATAGATCACATTGGTCATGCAGGTAAGATCTGATTGGGAAAGTGTGAAGACGGAAGTGATGTACAAAGCATTAAAATGCAAGTTCTCAATGTACCCACACTTGAAATCGATGCTTTTATCAACTACCGGTTGTGTACTGGTTGAAGCTTCTCCTCATGATCTCTTTTGGGGTGGAGGCCGAGACGGTGAAGGCCTCAATTATTTAGGGCGGTTACTTATGATGTTAAGATCCGAGTTTCTAGGGGACAACACAAACAAGCCTGAGTTCTCTGCAGATTATGCTGAATCACAATCATAAATACATTTGATATGGTCTTATTGCTTGTGTGGTTTTGAGCAGAAGTTAGTACATTAATTTGCAATGTATATGTACCATGTCGTGGACATTTTATTTGTATCAATTTATAGTGTATACAAAGAAAGGAAAAAAAAACGAAAAAATAGATGTTATACATGAATACTTGGTTCATTGTAGGTCTTATAGAAGATTATATTTATTATCTCGTGGTTAAATTGAAGGGACAAATGTCTAGAGATGTATTCTGTTAAAAGCCAAAATATGTATTCAACTTAGATTCTTCAATTATAATTTATAAACATTCAAATTTCAAATATACTTAATTGTATGTATCCGGTGATAGTATTTTATTTTATCTTTACATGACAATTTATATGGATGTTGTGTGATGATATATATGGAAGTCCATGTCAACAAAATTCTTTATTTTATCTTTACATGACAAATTATATGGATGTTGTGTGATAATATATATGGAAGTCCATGTCAACAAAATTCCGCTTTGATACATATATTAGTAATGAAGCCGGCGGCGAGATGTGGGTAGGGTTTGTTTGAGTTATTCATTAACCCTTACAAACACCAAATATTCATTCGAACCCTAATATGTATATACATAAAAAATCAAAAATTCATCCATTTTCATATACATTTATATATAGATTATATACACTCCATAATCTCTTTTTTGATAAACAAAAAAAAAATAAATCCAAAATCCCTTCCACCATCATCAATAAACCAAATCCAAGTCCCGTTCATGACCTATAACCCAATACAATAAACCATTTTCGTTATTCAGTATCCAAAAATTATGGGCCCGAAAAGGATCCGAACCCCGATGGGTCGGGTGAGATGAATTGAGTGGATAGCATGAAGAATGAAAGAAACACCAACCAAGTTCCGGCTACAGTTGACTGCCGGCAAGCCAAACACCACTGCCGCCTCCGCCTAATCACCACTATGAACTGCCGCCCAGTCGCCGCTCCTATCTTCATCACCCCCTCACACCACATCTTCATATTTATATCTATATTTATATCCAGATCTATATCAGTATCTATTTTTTTTTTGTGAGAGTGCAGTGGTGATGGTTGAGATAGAGTTACTTTATGAAACTGAGATATAGTTAACTTTGAATTTGTGGTGGGAGGATACTTCCTTGAACAGAGGCCTCATTTGTTTTTTGGAAAGTGTTTGTATAATTTGGATGGGATAGTATAGATTTGGTGGTGGTTCCAAATATATGTTTAGACTTTATATATTTGTGCTTTTGAATATAGTATTGATAATTTATAAATGGGATATCTATTGATCGAGATCTAAGAATGAAAGAATAAAAAAAAAAATTAATTGGAGGAGAATTATAGAGGTGGTGCATGTGGGTGTAGCAGACGAAAGAAACCAAAAGGCAAAGGCTTTTACTTTTGGTCTTCGTGAAGTGCAGCAGCAAAACAAGAGTCCCTCTTTTGAATTTCTTTTTCTTTCAATCTCTTTTCCTAGTTGATAGTATAGAAGATTGGTATACAAATATTTAGTTTTGTTAGTATTAGATGTAATAGCTTGAAAATGGTTGAAGAAAAAAATTAATACTTGATGAAGATGATGATAGGGATTGCTGCTGATGATGATTATTTATTAAAAAAAAAATACTTTTATAAGAGTTAATTACATTTTTGGTCCTATGATAACGAAATGACCATTATGTCCTCGGTGTGCAGGTCACATGACCACCTAATTAACGTCTGTTGTGGTGTGGACTAAAAGCGTTGACGGATTTCCAAACTTAGAGATGAAACACGTAATTTCGTGGTCTCAGGGATGGTCTGTGAAAGTTGGTACAAACCATAGGGACGAAAAGTGTAATTAACTCTAATATATCATACGATCATATTTTCTTGAGTAAATTACTGAAATGGTACCTGTGGTTTGGTCGAAATTACTAGTTTCATACCTGTTAGATTTAATTTATAAATTACGCTCATCATATTTACAATAATATATATTATGTAAATTTAAAATACTAATAAATTCGATCTGTTCTTATACCATAAGTAACCAACAGACTTTAACAATTTGAGTAATTTTTTTTGGGCAAACCGCCGAATTGGAGAACCTTTGTCCGTTCTTAGCACTCCAAGTGCATCGACACGCCACCATTACGATGCCTTTTAAAAAACTTCTTATTATCCCCACATGATCGTGAGCCTTCTCCAAGTCTTTGACCGAGAAGATAATTAGGGGTCTGATATTACACCAGCCTCTTATATTCTGTTGCTCAAGTCCTTATCGCTAAGCCGAAACTCCTTGACAGCCTTGACAGAACACTTTGTTGCTACTACCCAGCCACGACCATCTATCACCATTTGTTTTAGTCTTTTAAAAATTTGTATTAAAATTCTAAGATTATTATTTTTAAAAATATTAATTAATTATTATTATCACTAATGGGTTGATAGCTCATTGATAAGGTCTTTGGTCTTGTGTTATTTCACCAAGGTTCGAGTTCCACGTCTTACATTTGATTACTAGCCAAAACATTAATTAATTATTATTATGCAAAAAAATTTATAAAAATTGAATTGATTGTTTAATAAAAATCATTTTAAGTTGAGTTACTTTTTTTAGTATTATATTAAAATACTCCTACATGAAATATTTTAAAATCATTTTAAGTTGAGTTACTTTTTTTAGTATTATATTAAAATACTCCTACATGAAATATTTTTTTTATCTTTCTTAAACATTCAATGCGATTTTAATAAAAATAAAATAAAATAGACTATCAATTGTAGCTAATTATGTAACATATTAATTATGTTTTTATACAATATAAATAATATATATTTTGTAAATTTAAAATACTAATAAATTATTTTAAAATAGTAATAATTTTTAAAATAAATTTTTTTTGATAAATAATAACTGTAAATTACACAGATGGTACCTATAGTTTGTATAATATTACATGTTTCATACCTCACGTGCAAGGCACGTTGGCTACTTAACGATACAACTAACGACCGTCAGCGTGAGGTATCTTCCGAGTGCGAAATTGTAAACCATGGGTATGATGGCGTAATTTAAATCTAACAAGTATAAAACTAGTAATTTCGACCAAACCACAGGTACCATTTCAGTAATTTACTCTATTTTCTTTTTGTTTTGTATTGTACCAAACAAGATATAGTTTATTCACAGAACATTAAAAGACCCAATTTTCCCAACTGATCCTATTCCTCGATCTGTTCTTATACCATAAGTAACCAACAGACTTTAACAATTTGAGTAATTTTTTTTGGGCAAACCGCCGAATTGGAGAACCTTTGTCCGTTCTTAGCACTCCAAGTGCATCGACACGCCACCATTACGATGCCTTTTAAAAAACTTCTTATTATCCCCACATGATCGTGAGCCTTCTCCAAGTCTTTGACCGAGAAGATAATTAGGGGTCTGATATTACACCAGCCTCTTATATTCTGTTGCTCAAGTCCTTATCGCTAAGCCGAAACTCCTTGACAGCCTTGACAGAACACTTTGTTGCTACTACCCAGCCACGACCATCTATCACCATTTGTTTCTAGTCTTATCCTAGAATACGTTTTTTCATGCCTTTTCCTGACCCAGGCAACCATCTCATTCAAAACCAAAGGACCAGTTGTCGATTCTCATAGTAGGAGACCTGAAAGTCTCGTAAGAGACCAATGTTTAAATTAGGCTGCATCCATCACAATATTCTTTTTAGCCAGAAGTAA
Source organism: Erigeron breviscapus (assembly GCA_034093135.1). NCBI lineage: Eukaryota > Viridiplantae > Streptophyta > Magnoliopsida > Asterales > Asteraceae > Erigeron > Erigeron breviscapus. The sequence goes on along the minus strand of CM067172.1, from coordinate 5,359,453 downwards.
TATAGATAATACACGATCATACGATATAGATAATATACATAACCTTAATGCCAGGTGCTTGTACCTGGGGTTTCCCATCAAGGTTCAACTCTTGAGAGGGTGGGTATTTTTGAGTATTTCCGTGAAGTCCTAGGTTTCATCCTAAACATTCGTGTTACTTTAAAAGTAGCCGAAGGATAGTTTGCCATTTAAGATATAAATATACACACATAACCTAACTAATAGAAAATAATTTGGAGTAAAGTGAGCACCAATAAAGGTGTTTTACAAACCCTAGTATCAAAAATATCAGAATACCGTACAACCCAATCGAATAAAATCTAAATCTCAGGCCCCACAATGGCCTCCTCGGCTCCAACATCACCATAATCATAAACCCGTCGCCTTCAGCTTCTACCTCACGTCCTGCAGCCGGATCTCCCTCATCACCAACCTGCTCAACATCCTGATTATCAACTTGTGGAGGGCCATATGCAGCTAACTCCACCCCAGCAGTCCTAGCATCCTCCTGTGCCAATCTCTCTAACAGAGGCTGATAACGCTGATAATGCTGACGATCATAAAGAAGCGCAGCTAACTGGCTCGGAATTACCCGCTGAGTCGCCTGCACCTGTCCCAACGTAGCGGCAATGGACTGTAAATCAACCCGGGATAAGTCACCAACAGAAAGGTCATTATTAAAGCAATCACCTAGCTCCGTCGAATCAGTATCATCAACAACAGATGAGTCATTATCAGAGCAATGCTCCGCCGAACCAGTATCATTAACAACAGATGAGTCATTATCAGAGCAATCACCTAGCTCCATCGAATCAGTATCATAATAAGTACCTTCTACAACCTTCAAGTTAGATGGGAAAACAAAACCTTTATCTTCCATACGAGTGAAAGTCTGCCAATGAATCAATGAGAACATTAAAGAACAAAACTAAGAACTACATGATGCCTATATCTATTAACAAAATAATGGCAAGATGGGCAGGTGGGGAAACATGCTAAAATGCTTTCTTGTTGAACTGGGTTATTTTTCATAATGGGTTAGAGTGACACTTTTTTTTTTTGTTTTTTTAATTTCTAATAATTTAAACTATTCACACATTAACTATAATTACAATAATAATCTAAATCTCTAAACAATATAGCCGCAAAAGAACAAAAGAAGAAGAAACAAAGACATTCATACTCGATACATGGACGCCTGAACGGAACCATACGGTTTTCCTAGTGGGTTCAATGTACATATACTACGCTTGATTGGACACAACTACAAGAAAAGAATATATTAAATCAAGAACTATATGCATTTGTTTAAAAAAAACAGTAATAATATCAAGAATAAAATTACATGAGAGCAACAAAAAGGGTCTCCATTAAGCTTCTGCAAGCTACACAATCAAAAAATGACCTGAAGGACTGACAACAAAAAGTATACAAATATAAACGTTCTTTGCAAACTCAAGCAACCAACATCGTACAAAGCTACAACAAGAATCAACAAAGAAAATGAAGGTTGGAAACTTTGTGGGATTAGCTGACCTCATGCACATAAGCGTGGCTCTATCCCCCGACTCTATAAGGAAATTTTTAGAGCCAATTATTTTAACATGAAATCACAATGATCTGTTTTATTTTGGGAGTTGCAATAAGTGATTCTGCCTTTTAGTTTATCTACAGGATTAGTAATAAGCATGTGGCAACTTATTGTAAAGAAACTGGTTATTGAGATAACGTAAACTCTTTCTTGCTTCAAGTAGTTGATTATCTTGCACAGCGAAAGCAAAACAGAAAAATAAATAAAGAAACGAACACGAGAATTAACATGGTATCTCACACTGTGTGAACTAATGCACGGCTGCAACTAGGGTTTTTTATTAAGCTCAGTACAAAAAATTGCAATGCATAGGCTAGGATAGAATCTGGATAGAATAGAATTCAGATCGTTTATGTGCACGGTAACTGAGCTCCCCTCCTTAATTCTCATATTAAACAACTCTCTCATCAGGAATACCTTATTAGCCGCAGAAGGCTTCTCATACATATTTGACAACGCCGACATCATACCACTCCCGGTGGTTTCAAACATGATGTCATAAGCTACGTTTCTCGTCAAAAAATTACAATGCATAGGCTAGGATATATATAGAGAACAGTCTAGGGTTTCTTGCTTGGTGAATAAGGAAACCAAATGGGCTTCCTAAACAGCCAACTAAAACAGGCCCTAAGCTAATAAAGCCCAAGGCCTTCACAAAGCCTGACACCTTCATTCCTTCAAAGTAGCAATACTTGCACATCCAGCAACCACATTGTAATCCATCAAGTTGCGATATTATATTAAACTTTAATCAAGTATACATGAAACAAGTTAAGTGCTGTTAATAACTACTGACGAAATCATCTTTACAAATACACATATTTCATAAAGAAAGCAAGGATTTACCGCATAACAATGAATCCCAATTTTGAGCTCTTTGACATGGTGAAGATGTAATATAAACCTTCTAAGCATCTCTTCGTTCTCTTCTTTATTTGTCGTCTCATAATACCCATACTTGGTATAATCTAAGTCAGCTATGACTAAAGAAGACACATCTCGCAACAAAATCTTCCATAAGAACAAATCACCAATGATTCTTAGCGATGAAATATAAGGAGCATTGATTTCAATAATATGTTCAAAATCATCAAATTCATCATCTTGAGCCGCGTATCCATTGAACTCCAAATTCTTAACACTCTTGGAAGTGATATCGAGCAATAAATAACCATAACAAGCATTCAACCTCAAAGTGTCCAATAAAGGACTCCCGGATAGTATATTTGCAATCACATCTTCGTCTAATTTCCCATTTGAAATAGTCAAATGGGTAAGGTTATTCCAAGTAATCGGCTTAGTAGGATTAATTATGCAGTAATCCAAATCGATATGGGCAAAATGGGGGCTGATGAAAAAAGAGTCATCCTCCAATAGAAACTGAGCTTCTTTTTGTATATATCGGGATTGAGTTAAATCTAAGTGAAGTTGTTGGACTTTACAACTAGTTGCGAAACGAATCCAATTATTGACATGGGATTCAAACCGATTATCGTAATTGGTATGCACACTGAATTTATTAAGATTGTCTAGTTGGCATTGAGCTAGGGTTTTATCAACAGAAATATAGAAATCAGGTAACGGTTTATAACCTAAATACGAGTATCCTTTAAAACCAGAATCAGTAAAATGAAGACAAGGAAGGGAAGGCCAAAGATGTTGCCATCGTTTGGAAAGAGCACCTGTTCTGATTGCGTATTTTGTTGAGGGCAATCGAGATAGGATTTCATCGATAATCAAACCATCAGGTAATAAGCTTATTCTATCTTCTTCTTCTACTACTGTTTCTTGGGTTTTGATCCGTTGATCGTCTTCTTCTTCTTTAACTTCTTCCATGGCAGCCAGCAACAACATCCAAAGTCTACCCAAATGTTATTAGAAACAAATAGAGGTTTTTTTACACTCATAAAGTTTACATATTTACACTTCTGTCTTTAAATGTAAATATGAGAACGACCAGCCACTTTCAAATATACATTTCATTTCATTTTAGGATGGGGAGCTTTGATTTCAACTTTACTGAAAGCATCTTGAACTTTAGATTGAAACAAAGTTAAGATTCAAAAATCATCTTTGAATCATTGACCCTTGATTTTAATTCAAGGGTTAGGATTAACAACTTTACCAATAAAGTTATAAATAACTTTAGAGGATATCAATCATTCATTTTATTTATATCTATATCACTATAATATATGGATATCCGCGCGATATGGAAACGGTGGTAGTGATGGTAGCAACGAGTGGTTTAAGTTATTCATGTATAGATAAACGAGAGAAAGTACCCGCGCGTTGCGGCGGTGAGATGGTGGGGGTGATAGGTCATAGGAGGTGATAAGTCATAGAGTGTGATAGCCAAATGCCTTAGCCGTACGGGTTCCGCTCTCGGATTTAAAAATTCGTCGAAAGTATATCGAATGACATCTCTAATGAAAGAGCATGAAATTTTAAGAACACCCATATAATTTTTATAATTTATCGATATACGGTTTTTGAGATAAAAGATTTTGAATGAATTAGAGGAATAAAATGGTTTATGTAGGAGAGAGAAAAAAAGGAGTGGTTGAGATTTGAGGAGAGAGAGAAAAATGAGTGGTTGAGATTTAAGGGTATTATAGGTATATTAGGTAGAGATGTTTAAATTAGTGAATAAAAAAAGAATGGTAATTTAGGTAGTTCAAAGTTGTAATTTGAGATTTAGAAAAAGAGACTCCTCTATTATATAGGAGTAAAGATAAAGATAAAGAAGATAGTATAGTTATTTTAAGAGTTCAGAATTCAAAGATAGATATTTAGTTCATTAAGGTATTTTTGGTAAACCATGTGTATGTTTGGAAAGAATAGCTGTAGCTTTTAAGCAAAACTTGTAACTATATTTTTTATTTTAAGAGGTGTTTGGTATGATAGCTATAACTACAATTTAAGAGTTTAAAATGATAAAAGTGGATATTAAAAGCTTCAACCAAAGATTATAAAAGGGGTATTTGTGCGATTTTAAAAATGAAAAGATATATCAAAAAGAAAAGCTCTCAAAACGCTACTTCAATTAGCATTTCATTGATTCAAGCTAATTACATTCTAAAAAAAGTTTTTATTTGAGAGATTTTCAGTAAGGTGAATGTGTGTCATGTAGTTCACTTTTTATTTGAGAGATTTTTGCAGTGAGGTGAATGTGACTCACTTATGTATGTTGTATATATATTGTGAAGACTTCCCAACATACAAAAATCTGAACACCGAAAGAATTTAACAAAGACTGTAAAAAAAAATTCGAAGCTTATGCAGTCAATCTCAATAGATGATCCCATAAGTTAAAACATCTTTCATGGAAACTTGGATGGGAAGATCAAATACAAGCGTCATGACCCATAGTCCCATTTTTAAGGGTCACAACTTTTATCTGATGATAGACTGGGAGTTATAGGGCATGCAAATTAGATCATGATTGGGTTATATACAAATCATCATATTAACATATGCAAAAAGAACCACGATCATAAACCGGAGATAAATGAATATATATGGTAAGTAATGAAATAATAAACCAACAAAAGAGACAAGAAATGTATAAAAACTAAATTTCTTGCTTCTTTTTTCATGAAAATGACTAGTAAACCATCATAAGCTATTTCTGTTATATTGAGCTGAGCTCCCTTTTCAAGAATAAAGAAAATAAAACCAAAACTTGACCAGCAAAACCCAATATTTCTTTGCACAACCAGGAGCAATTCCAGCCCACATAAAAGATCCCTAAACTCTACCCTCAAAAGTCGACCCATAATAGTTTCAAGCTATCCTGGCCCATATGTTATGTACTTATACCTTAACTGCAAGGATTTTCGAATCTTGATTGATGCTCATGTTGACCAAAGACAAAAACAAACAAAAGGAAAGCCAAAAATAATGCCTTTCTTCAAGTTTCAAGATTCCAGATTAGAGTTGGAAGAGATCTCTCCCATTGGCATTAATGGCTTCGGCACCTTTAGAATTTTTGAGGCTGGCTTCATATTTAGGCGGTACTGCAATTACAAACAAGCGCAAACTTCAGTACCAACTCAATACATTGTATCAAACAATTAAATATGTACACTTTTAGTGCTCAAAGTAGTCGGATGAGAATTTACTGTTCCGGTTACCCAAAATGGGGCAAGTCTTTGACTCAGACGTACGGGGCCTAAGCAGAGTATCCCAATGGCCTGGTAGCCATTTCTAAGTCCTTTCCCTGGACATCCCCAACATGTTACCTAGTAAGGTTCGAACCCAAGACCCTCTTGGAAAGGGACCTCAAGTTGCCAACCCACTAGGCTACCTTGGTGGTTAAAGATATAGTAATTAATGTTTGCAAGACACAAACACGTAATTCTCACAGAACCTCCACACATAATAGCTTCAGAATTTTTACAAAATGTCTCCTAGTTTTGATATTTTATCAAGATCTCTTGCCTAGCTTCAAAATGATTTGAGTAATACCATTTTCTTTTATTATATATGTATTAAAACTACACTTTAGGCAGGTTTCGATGCATTTTTCTTTTTTGACCTATTTTTTTTTAAACTGACCCGTTTAAACATTAGAGACACAATACAAGCAAAATTGACCTATTAAGTCAGCGAGTCAAAATTGCTACCTCAAAGAAAATGCATTCTAAGATTGTGGAACTTGAAGAAATATTTAAGAATACTTACACTTTGTAAGAATGAACTAATCTCCTCTTCAGTGAGGCCTTCCTCCTCAGCAGTATCCTCCCAACCCAGTGAACGTAAGAACCTAGCCTCTTCCTCCTCTGAGCAACGAATGACAACAGAACCTGAACCACTCTTCCCATTATTAGTAGATCCCATAGCTGCAACACAATCATCACCATTGCAGGTCAAATCATCCTTAGCGTCACTGGAACTGTTCATCACAAGATCACCAGGCTCACCCTGGGCAGCAAGAGACATGGGTTCACCAGACTTGTCACTGGGTGAGACAGAACTGATTTCAGGGGCCACGGAAGAATTACTGGACATGGATTTCTTCCTCATAAGTTTGAAAAAATTGCTTCGGCTCAAAGCTTGTGACGAGGGTCTTTTCTCCAAAGTAGGTACACTAGGCTTGATCAATGGAGCAGCTCCACCAACCGAGGGTAAAGCAAGCGGGCTATTAGGTAATTTACTGCCAGCTGTAGGGCTTAAACTCTCCTTTGCAGTCTGTGAGATACCATTCCTTTCTCGTGAGGGCTTAAGGACAAGAAGTTTTCCCACAGTAGGTGCCTTAGAAACTTCTGGCTTCACTGATACAGGTCGTGGAGTGTGTGGAAGGTTGACAAGGTGAGAACTCTGAAGCTGTGATTGCACAACCTTCGGTTTTGATTTATCAGCAGAGTTTAAGGCCTAATTGCAACAAAAGTCAAATGATTAGATGAAAATGAATAACGTCTAAGAAGGGGTCATACAAATGAATATTTAGTTCCGACTGTATGCATAAATATATAACATACGGGTATAGAATAAACACATACAAATATTCAATATTTCAGGATTAGAACATTAAAAACAAATATTAGGCACAGACTAGAAATTGAAACTGAAAATATTACAACTTCAAGGTTTCTAAACATGAGACTTCTTAATAGTATGGAATATGTAGAAGATACATGCAAAGGTGTTGTCACCAGTTAGGTCTGGATTGTCGGTGTCTGGTTTTCTCATTTTCTGACACAAGAATTAAACCATGTGTAAACTAAGTAACTTAATTTAAAAGCCTAGTCATTAATAACAAAAGACCCTAGAGATAATAGTAACTACAACACAAATTACAGACAGAATATATAACATTTTGTAACTTCAATGTAAATTGTATGGAAACTCTCTAAAAAATGCAAATTGTAGAAGACTGAAGACGCATGTAAACATAAGTGTGACATTCAAGGTCCCTTGTAAGGAAAGGTTTTGAATAACGACCTCTTAATGATTATACCCTCGGGAAAAAAAAACGATTACCTATCGTGCCCGGAACCTTTCCAAATTCTCCAATTCTTCCATATAAATATCTGCTAATCTGATTGGTCGACTAGGGTTAAACAGAGTAACCAACTTCAAGTCTCAGAAAAAACATCTTTTTCTCCCATATTATTTTTTATTTTGACTTCCTTCTTTCCTTTATATACCTAAGCCTATAACTAAGACACACCGTAGACTGAACACATTACCTTATTTTACCCTAAATAGTAATTCCAGTTTTACGATTCTTAAGATAATGATATGTACTAATGGGTTATGTAATGATTAAATCAAGTCATGATTTACGAAGGATATTGACCTAATGATATTGACATATTGTCGGTTCGTCAACTGTGATTCTAACGAGTAGTTAGTGTTGAGGGAAAGATAACCTTCCCTTAATGCGTATAACGACACAAACTTATAATTATAAGCTAGGGAAAAATTAACATCAGGGGAACAAAATAGCTCTTACCAAGGCTTTAGACAAGGAGTCATGGGACCAAATAAAATACTACCAAAAAAGCTCCTACCAAGGTATGTTTCTGAACATTTCCAGATTCTCCTTTATTTCCAAATGCATGTCTATTCTGATTAGTTGACTTAGATTAAACCAAATAACCAACTTCAAGTCTATGAAAGACATCTATCATTCACATTGACTTCCTTTTTTCCCCTTTTTAATACAAAATTGAATTGTAGACTGACTAGATTTCCTTCTTGTATCCAAAATACAACTTCTAGTTGTAACATTGATGAGACATTGCATGAACCAATAGATTTTGTAATAATGAGATCACAACATTGAATATTTGACACAAATTTATAAAAGATTATGGGCTACGCAAAAATCAACATGGGATAACTCTTACCAAGGCTTTAGGCAAGGAAGGAGTCATGGGAATCAACTGTCTGGATTGCTTAATAGCAAGCTCTTCAAGTCTTTGAGTTCCAACAGCCACCTACAATGAATTTAAAAATAAATGTAAACATATGCAATAACTCAATATTGCCACATCTATGGAGAACATTAATGCTACCTGCGGAGCACTCTGAGTTCGAGGTGGACCTTGAGCCAAAGTCTCTGCCATGTTGCGACCACTTGTCATTCCTGTGGTTGGTTGAGCAGGTTGTGCCAGGGATGCGCCATTTCCATTGCTACCAACAATTACAGGCACCTCCGCCAAAGCAGAGGTCCATCCATCCCCACCAATCACAGCCGAACTACCAGTTGGTAGGCTCTGAATGGCAGAGCTCAAACCAGGTGATGCCACCCTTCCTATACCTGTATCTGTTTGCTTTTCATCTGCTGCAAGAGACGGAAATTCTCTCTCAAATGATGTCTTTACACTGCTGATCGAACCATTATTGTGACTGGTTTTGTTGGCAATAGCAAAATCACTAGCTGATTTTCTTGGCCATGACTCACCTCGTTTCTCAGATATACTTGAAGTTGACCGTCTTAACCCGTCCTTTTCAAATCTACTAGGCAAAATGTTTCCTAAATAATCAGAATACTCTCGACGTCTGTTATCAGACCTTTCTTTATTCCTAAAATCATATATGTCCTTATCCAGGTCCCTATCTCGACGGTTGTTCCGATTAAAACTGCTGTAAGATCTTGAAGAAGCTGAACCATTAGTAACAGAAGAACGTCGAATAGATGAAGACGTTGTTCTATCTGATACAGAAGGACGTCCTAAATCGCTATTTAATGATTTATTTCTCACAAATTTCTTCACGCCTTGGTTACCTACATCAACAAATATACGATCAAAAATTGTAAAAACTACCGTATATCATAACCATTGTAACCAACATTATTGAAAAACAAGCACAAATACAAAAAATACCAAGGTGCAAAGAAGACGACGTGCTCAACCCGCTGCTGCTCTTTAACCATTCGGGTATGAACGTTGGCTCAGTTTTTTCCATAACTAGTACCGAACATAACGAACAAAAAGTTCCCAAATTGCATCAGAGTAATAACTCTGAAAAAGCATCCACCTTTATCCTTTCTCTAACAAACCAAGATTGTCAATTTACCTAGTTAATTCCAACTACCTATTACCCTCATCCAACTAAAATCCGAACCCTACGAAACCAACAAAACTATCGAATAAAAGAATCGAAAACTATCTCGATATCGAATCCCCCTCAAGACTTTGCTCTTAGTTCCAATTTAGGCCATACTCATACAGCCATTGTTGATGAAATTAGGCCACACTCATTAAAAACAAACAAATAATCCCTAAAACCCAAATGGGTATTGTAAATTTGTAACAATATTAGCCACTAATTACCAACAATTAAACTAAACACACCTAAAAACCACTTAATTCAAAAAAATAAAATAAAAACCCAAGAAAACCCTAATTAGCCTTTGAATTTTTATTATCCTTTGGTAATTTGATTCAAATGGGCAATCTAAAATTGGGTTTGTAAGGAAGAAAACCAACAGTTTCGAATTTGTTTTTTTTTTAAACAGAGATTGTGGTGTGTGTGTATATATATATATAATATATATATATATATAATATATATATATATATATAATATATATATATATTGTTTGTATGTAAAGAGTGTAGAGGGAGAGAAAAAAGATAACACCTTTTTTGTGAGTAATTCGTTTGGGCTTGTTGAAGAAGAAATTTTGATGTCACAAGTATGTGTGTGTGTGTGTGTTTTTGTTAAAAGAGATGGGAAGAAGGGTTGGGATTCCGGAAGTTTTCTTGTGTGACTTGGTGTTGTGTGTGAGTGTGTGAATGTGGGTGAGTTATTATGATTTTGTATTTTAGAAAAAAAATTTGAAATTAGGTTTTGTATTATTAACCCTAATTATGTTTTAGTAGTTAGAAATTAGATTTACTACTTCCTAAACCAATCAAACCCTACAAGAAACAAGAGATATGAAGTCGAGATATGAACGGTTTAATTTAAGAAACTATTATACGTTTGAAGGATTAGTCTGTTATTTGTGATGACGTCTTTTCATGCGTGTGAGTCAATTATTAGATTAATGATGTAATTTTGTTTCATTAATTAGTGTACCGTTAAAAGAAAGATGGTGTAAGATTGATCAACGATAAGTACTAATTATGTGTGATAAATATTGTCCAAACTATAATTAATTTACTATTTCTAGTATAGTTATAATGTAAAACATAGCCAAAGGTTTTGAGTTTGATATTTATTACTCTTATAAGGTTGGATGTCTTTTTTTTTACCTTAGGTAAAATCTATAAACAATGTTCTTATCTTAGGTAAGTGTAAGACTGTTTATATCTCAAACTTTCTCCATATCTCGTCAAAGACTATCTTAAAACTCATAACTCGGTAAAAAAAAACTTGATAGTTACTTTACTCATAAAAGATTGAATGCCTAATGAAGCAATATTAAATAATGTGTTAACACTAGATCAGGTAGATATCAATGATGAGTTGGTGTAGTGGTTTGGAGTTCCCCTGGTGACCTATAGGTCCCAGGTTCGAATCCTCATTCCACCAACTTTGAGATATAGGTAGTCCTTCTATGAGGGCTTGACTTGGGTATACCCAGGTTCAAGTCTGAGGAGGCAAGGTTTACCCCTATTAATCGTCGTGCTTTCGGGCGGATTAGTAGGGGGTTTTCCCCCCATTGGGTATTTGAAATAAGCATTTCTACTTCGAGAGAGCTCTCTAGCGCGGATCCGGTTAAGACAACGTATGCTAGACCTCTCGCTGTCGAATCGCGACACGAAGTTTCAAACGAAATTCACCTTTCAAAAAAAAAAAAAAAAACTAGATCACGTAGATGGTCGAAAAAACATCATGACTCAATCTCATACCATAATGCGATCATTACATTGGGTTAAATAAGTGAATTTTTTTACCATCTTGATTAGCATCTTGTACTCCTTTAAAACCAATCCAAATTATGCATATGGAATTTCTAGGTGGACTATTAATCGCAACCTAGCTTTCCTTTAATTGGCACTTTCCTTTTGTGTCATTGTGTTGACTTGCACATTCTTTAACCATTCAAAAAACTGGTCTTATATCTATGGTTGGGTGCATTGAGTGTGTTTTCACTATTTATTATTATGCTTAACAGATGTTGTGTAGCTACTGTCACGTTACTTGCTTAGTTTTCGTTTATCTTTTAAAAAAGATTTTATTTTTCAGATCATACTTTTAACCAACGTGAACTTCTCATTTGTTTCTTACAATTAGTTTTATCTAACTTTTGACAATTTTAATATAAATATGATATGAAAAGTTCATATATTTGTAGAGATTTTTTTAAAAATCATTTATTATATGTCATTATGTTGCATAAACGTTTGTTATCTAAAATAAACATTTTTATTCTTTTAATTTCTTTCATTCTAGGTTACAATTAAACAACTAATAACCGTTATAATTTTCACTTTAGCCTTAAATTAATTTTTATAATGTCGCTTAAATGTGTCGTGTGTTAGTTAATACTCGTAATAGAAGTAATTTAACTGTACATTTTATAAGAATGTATAAATGGTCAACATGGAACTGTTACAACATTATTTTCTTAGGGTACGTTAATGAATTTAAAATATACAAAACTATACACGAAAGATAATAGTATGTATCCAATTATAGTCTTGTTTATTGTAAATTTTTAACTTTCAAGTTTTTAATGTTTGTTAGTATCCAGGTATGTGTAACACTGTAACATCTATATACGTTATATCTGGTTTAGTGATTTGGTAATTTTGCAAGCTTATGATTAGTCAAGTACATACAAAGTCAAAAGGTTTAAAAGTTAAATATATACCGTAAACACGATATAATTAAATACGTACTATAAAAGCCATTAACTCTATCTTTAAAAGTTATTATAGGGTGAATGAATGGCTCTTTATGAATTAATAAAATTCTTAATTTTATCATCCAATGTTAAAGTCTCATCTTCTTGTCCGTTAATAATCTTCGTTCGAGACATGTTCAAATCGCACGTTATGGTCAATATAATCGAATCGAACGTTATAATAATCAAGTATATTTTGGGCGTTTTGTTTTTGTCTTCAATTCTTTATACTTTTTCAAATAATCAAATGATCTGATTATATTTTAAACAAACTACTTAAATTGAGGCTGATATAACTAATTTTGGTGTCTCCTACATTTCAACTTCGACATAATTATCTAAAGCTAACTCCAATCGGAAACATCATCCCAGCGTGCAAAGTAAACTGCTAACATGCCACCATTGGAGAATCAATTTGTTGCCCAGCGTGTCTTTACGGTTTGCATAAAAGCAATTTGAATACAAACTGAAATGTGGGCCCAAAATTTCTTAAAAAATTTGTTTTTTCCAACAAAATTTGTTTTGTCATTGATATAATGTGTTATTTTTTTTTAATAACAAAAATCATTATGTGACATGAAAATATTATGTTATAGATTGAAAACAAGTTGATTTCAGTAAATTGGTTCAATAAGTCTGGTGTGTTGTCAAGATAAACTTTACATTTTTTGTAGAAGGCATAAGACATGGCCTAATACCTTTACATTACATAACCATGTAAAAACCGGTTATTTATACATTTATCATTTATATATCATTATACTTGGCATATTATTTATGCACAAACAAAAACTATATAAAATAAACCAAAAATAAAAAAATAAAAGAATAAATGCTCATAAGCGATGCATGAATGGACAACAAAAGTATAAAACCTAAATTATATCGTAAGCTATCTCCATTAAAATTATTTTCAAATTTAGAGGATCTTCTTACATTAACCCCCCCCCCCCCACCCCCCCCCACCTTTTTTTTCCCTCTAAAAAAAGAACAACAATCATAAACAAAAAATAGATAAACTATATGAACCAACAAAAGGGACAAGAAATGTATAAAAACTAAATTTCTTGCTTCTTTTTCATGAAAATGACTAGTAAACCATCATAAGCTATTTCTGTTATATTGAGCTGAACCCCCTTTTCAAGAATAAAGAAAATAAAACCAAAACTTGACCAGCAAAACCCAATATTTCTTAGCACAACCAGGATCCCTCTAAAAAAAGAACAACAATCATAAACAAAAAATAGATAAACTATATGAACCAACAAAAGGGACAAGAAATGTATAAAAACTAAATTTCTTGCTTCTTTTTCATGAAAATGACTAATAAACCATCATATGCTATTTCTGTTATATTGAGCTGAGCTCCCTTTTCAAGAATAAAGAAAATAAAACCAAAACTTGACCAGCAAAACCCAATATTTCTTTGCACAACCAGGAGCAATTCCAGCCCACATAAAAGATCCCTAAACCCTACCCTCAAAAGTCGACCCACAATAGTGAAGTTCAAGCTCTCCTGACCCATATGTTATGTACTTATTCCTTAACTGCAAGGATTCCAAATCTTGATTGATGCCCATGTTGACCAAAGACAAAAACAAACAAAAGGAAAGCCAAAAACAATGCCTTTCTTCAAGTTTCAAGATTCCAGATTAGAGTTGGAAGAGATCTCTCCCATTGGCATGAATGGCTTCGGCACCTTTAGAATTTTTGAGGCTGGCTTCATATATAGGCGGTACTGCAGATACAAACAAGTGTAAACTTCAGTGCCAAGTCAATACTTTGGATAAAAATATAAAAGTTTAGTGCTTTAAGTAAACGGATGAGGATTTTCTGTTCCGGTTACACGAAATAGGGTAAGTTTTTGACTTATATGTACGGGGACTAAGGAAAGTATCCCCATGGCCTGGTGGCCATTTGTAAGTCCTTTCCCTGGCCACCCCCAAAATTTACCTAGCAAGGTTCGAACATGAGACCTCTTGTAAAAGGACCTCAGGTCCCCATCCCAATAGACTACCTTTGGTGGTTGTTAAAGACATAGTAATTAATGTTTACAAGACACCAACATGTAATTCTCACAGAACCTCCACACATAATAGCATCAGATTTTTACAAAATCTCTCCAAGTTTTGATTTTTTTATGAAGGTCTCTTGACTAGCTTCAAAATGATTTGAGTAATACCATTTTATTATATATGCACTAAAACTACACTTTAGGCAGGTTTCGATGCAGTTCCTTTTGACCTATTTTTTTTAAACTGACCAGTTTGACCATTAGACACATTAAAAGCCAAATTGACCTGTTAGGAAGTTAACAAGTCAAAATTGCTACCTCAACGAAAATGCACTCTAAGGTTGTGGAACTTGAAGAAATAATTTAGAATACTTACACTTCTTAAGAATGAACTAATCTCCTCTTCAGTGAGGCCTTCCTCCTCAGCCGTATCCTCCCAACCCAGTGAACGTAAGAACCTAGCCTCTTCCTCCTCTGAGCAACGAATGACAACAGAACCTGAACCGCTCTTCCCAATATTGGTAGATCCCATGGCTGCATCAGAATCATCACCATTGCAGGTCAAATCAACCTTAGTGTCACTGGAACTGTTCACCACAAGATCACCAGACTCACCCTGGGCAGCAAGAGAAATGGGTTCACCAGACTTGTCACTGGGTGAGACAGAAGAACTGATTTCAGGAGCCACCGAAGAATTACTGGACATGGATTTCTTCCTCATAAGTTTGAAAAAATTGCTTCGGCTCAAAGCTTGTGACGAGGGTCTTTTCTCCAAAGTAGGTACACTAGGCTTGATCAATGGAGCAGCTCCACCAACCGAGGGTAAAGCAAGCGGGCTATTTGATAATTTACTGCCAGCTGTAGGGCTCAAACTCTCCTTTGCAGTCGTTGAGATACCATTCCTTTCTCGTGAGGGCTTAAGGACAAGAAGTTTTCCCACAGTAGGTGTCTTAGAAACTTCAGGCTTGTGAGGAAGGTTGGCAAGGTGAGAACTTTGAAGCTGTGGTTGCCCAACCTTCAGTTTCGGTTTATCAGAAGAGTTCAAGGCCTAATAGCAATGAAAGTTCAAAAAATTAGATGAAAATGTATAACGACTAAGAAGGGGTGAAACAAAGTAATATTATGTTCTGACTGTATACATAAATCGTATAAGAAAGAGTATAACACTGACTGTATACATAATCGTGTAAGATAGTATATTTCAATGTATTCTTATAAGCTTTTTACTGAAGTACCATACTTGTTATAGATTACTTAACTTCTTTAGAATCATTGGGTAAGATTACTAGCCATATAGGTATAGCTTTAAAACACCAAATTTTAATTGACATTTAGTTGAATTCTTATAGTAGAAAATGAGACAAGCAACTCACCTAGCTGGTGACAGCACCCGAAATCTAGGACTGGTCAATTTCAGTAGTTAAGTTGCTGTCGGTGTTTAAGTTTGAAAAAGAAATAAAATTTTGTAATCTAACTTTAGCTTAGCGGGAAAAATATCTAGCTTTTCATCTCTATAAAACCAACAAAAACTTAAAATCATTAAAATCTTTTTAAGTTTCCAATTTGGAATATCGTTGGTTCAAGAAGATTATTTTCAAAATGGAATGGCAGAAGAAACTTAATAATGTATAATGGCAGAAACTCTGATCCCTAATTTTCTAATTTCTAGTTATAAAACCTAAAACAAGAGTTTCTGTTTACTATGGAAAACACAAACCAGCTAAACATGTTTATAGAAAACTGCTTTTTTTTTAAACTTCGCCTATAAAAACCCAGTTTTTCCGCAACTAAATGCAGCCTGAGTCTTTTGTTATAGTTTTCTATTTTCCCTACACTGACACGACATGTAAACTGAAAGTTATCAATCTAAAAGACTAGTCATTTGTAACAAAGGATCTAAGTTAAAATATAGCAATCTATAACATGTCAGTATAAATATAAAAACGTGAGAAATATATTATAAATTCCAGGAATAAACCATAACACATCAGTATAAATATATAAATGTCATGAATATATTATAGATTTCAAGAAAAAAAACATCAAAAACTACAATTAAGTCACAAATTAGAAGCTGGAGCTTAAAACACTAACAAAGATTTCTAAGCATGGAACTTTCCCTTAAAGAATAAAATTTGTAGGGATACATGTAAAGGTGCTGTCACCTGTTTGGTCAATGTCTTCTTTTCACGTTTCTAATATAAGGCTAGTCATTTTTTACTATATAACAAAGAATCTAAAGTTATAAGTAAGCCAGTAAAGTAATCTATAAAAAAACATGTATAGAATGAAGACAAACAAATATTCAAAATTTCAGGATTAGAACATTAAAAATAAATATTAGGCACAAACTAGAAACCCAAACTGAACATTTTATAGCTTCAAGGTTTCTAAACATGGAAACTTCTTAATAGTATGGAATATGGAGAAGATACAAGCAAAGGTGTTGTCACCAGTTAGGTCTAGATTGTCGGTGTCTGCTTTTCTTGTTTTCTGACATAAGAATTAAACCACATGTAAACTTGAAGTGATTTAATTTAAAAGCATGGTCATTTAAAACAAAAGATCCTAAAGTTAAAAGTACAACACAAATTAAAGACCGAATAGATAACACTTTGTAACTTTGACGTAAATTGTATGGAAATTTCCTAAAAAATGCAAATTGTAGAAGACACATGTATACATTAAGTGTGACATTCAAGTTCCCTTGTAAGGAAAGATTTTAGATAACAACCTCTTAATCATATACATCCTCTAAAAAAATATTAAGTATTAACCTATCCGTGCCACGGAATCTTTCCAAATTCTCCAATACTTCGTTATTAATATCTGCTAATCTGATTGGTCAACTAGGGTTAAACAGAGTAACCAACTTCAAGTCTCAGAAAAAACGTCTTTTCCTGCCACATTATTTTTTATTTTGACTTCCTTCTTTCCTTTATATAGCTAAGCCTACAGCTAAGACACGTCGTAGACTGGACACATTTCCTTATTGTACCCAAAATAGATTTTCCAGTTTTAAGATGATTAAGATAATGACATATACTAATGGGTTTTGGTAATAATGAAATCAAGACATGATTTACGAAGGAGATTGACCCAAGAATATTGTCGCTTCGTCAACTGTGATTCTAACAAGTTGTATATGTTGAGGGAAAGATAACCTCCGCCTACCAATGCATATAACGACACAAACTTATAACTAAAGCTCTTACCAAATCAATAAGATAAATGTAAGGTAAGTTTCTAAACATTTCCAGATTCCCCTTTGCTTCCAAATGCATGTCTATTCTGATTACTTGTCTTAGATTAAACCAAGTAACCAACTTCAAGTGTCTGAAAGACGGCCCCTCACTCATTATCTTTCGTTTTAACTTCCTTTTTTTCCTTTTTATAACGAGGTCATAACGTAAACTGATTACATTTCTTTATTGTATCCAAAACACAACTTCTAGTTCTAACATTGTTGAGACATTGCATGAACCAATAGGTTTTGTAATAATGAAATCACAACACTGAATATTTAACACAAATTTATAAAAGATTATGGGCTACGCAAAAATCAACATGAAATAACCAATAAAACTCTTACCAAGGCTTTAGGCAAGGAAGGAGTCATGGGAATCAACTGTCTGGATTGCTTAACAGCAAGCTCTTCAAGTCTTTGAGTTCCAACAGCCACCTATAATGAATTTACAAATGAATGTTAGCATATGCAATAACTCAAAATTGCCACATATATGGAGAACATTAATGCTACCTGTGGAGCACTCTGAGTTCGAGGTGGACCTTGAGCCAAAGTCTCTGCCATGTTGCGACCACTTGTCATTCCTGTGGTTGGTTGAGCAGGTTGTGCCAGGGATGCGCCATTTCCATTGCTACCAACAATTACAGGCACCTCCGCCAAAGCAGAGGTCCATCCATCCCCACCAATCACAGTCGAACTACCAATTGGCAGGCTCTGAATGGCAGAGCTCAAACCAGGTGATGCCACCCTTCCTATACCCGTATCTGTTTGCTTTTCATCTGCTGCAAGAGACGGAAAATCTCTCTCAAATGATGTCTTTACACTGCTGATCGAACCATTATAGTGATTGCTTCTGTTGGCAATAGCAAAATCACTAGCTGATTTTCTTGGCCATGACTCACCTCGTTTCTCAGATATACTTGAATGTGACCTTGTTAACCCGTCCTTTTCATATCTACTTGGCAAAATGTTTCCTAAATGATCAGGATACCCCCGACGTCTGTTATCAGACTTTTCCTTATTCCTAAACTCATATATGTCCTTATCCAGGTCCCTATCACGACGGTTGTTCCGATTAAAACTACTGTAAGATCTTGAAGAAGCTGAACTATTACTAACAGAAGAACGTCGAATATATGAAGACGTTGTTCTATCTAAAACAGAAGGACGTCCTAACTCGCTATTCAATGATTTATTTCTCACAGATTTCTTTACGCCTTGGTTACCTACATCAACAAATATACCATCAAATATCGTAAAAACTACCATATATCATAACCATTAAAACCAACATTATTGAAAAACAAGCACAAATACAAAAATTACCAAGGTGCAAAGAAGACGACGTGCTCAACCCTCCATTGCTCCTTAACCATTCCGGTACAAACGTAGGCTCAGTTTTTTCCATATTTAGTACCGAACATGACAAACGAAAAATTCCCAATTTGCATTAGAGTAATAACTCTTTAAAAGCATCCACTTTTTTCCTTTCTCTAACAAGCCAAGATTGTTAATTTTCCTACTTAATTCGAACTACGAATTACCCTCTTCCAACTAAATTCCTAACCCTTCAAAACTTCCTAATAAAAAAACCAAAAACTATCTTGATATCGAATCTCCCTCAAGACTTAGCTCTTAGTTCCAATTTAGGCCAAACTCATTACAAACAAACAAAAAAGCCCTAAAACCCAAAAGGGTATTGTAAATTTGTAACAAATTTAGCAACTAATCACCAACAATTAAACTAACTAACCCTTAAAACCGCTGAATTAAAAAAGACCCTAATCCGGTTTAAGCTAATATGGTAATAAAGAATTCGTTCCGTAAGGAAGAAACCAACAGTTTTAATCTGGGTAATTTTGTTTTATAGAGATAGAGATATATAGATATAGATATAAAGGGTTTGAATGTATATATATAGATTAATATTGCAATGAGTGAAGAAGGAAAGAAAAAGATGACACCTTTTTTTGATTGTTTGTTGAGAAAGGAATTGTTATCTCACAAAGTCACAAGTATGTATGTATGTATGTATGTATGTATGTGTTTTTAGAGGGGGAGATGGGGAAGAAGGTTGTTTGGTATTCAGGGAGTTTTCTTGTGTGTTTGTTTTCTTGTGTGGTTGTGTTGTGGACAATTTGATGTTGGTTTATGATTGTGGGTGAGTTTTTATGATCATTAATTGTTTATAATTTTCTCGAAATAAATGTCTAAAAAAGAGCTACAAGATTATGACATAAAAAGGAGAAAAGTTTAGTCATTTTTGCATAAAGGTCTATTAAAGAAAAAGGTGTCATGTCATGTTTATTGAAAAGGATAAGTTATTTTATTGGATTATAACCAATTAAGAGGTATTTAGGTAATTAACATTATTTAAAGGTTCGGGTTAGCCAATGACTTTATAGTCTAATGACATTTTGGTGGTAAGGTCATGAGCTTGAATCACGTGTTTTCTCATATTTATTGAGTTTCCTCATAATTGGTGTGTGTTTTCTCATATTTATTGAGTTTCCTCATAATTGGTGTGTTCGAATTATTTGCCTAGTGGGGGATATGATCGGGTAGTACTCTGGTGGCATGATGATACTACAGTGGTCCGTCAGTAATCCAAATTTATCGTTAAATAAAAAGGTTCGGGATATCTTAAAATAATTATTTCAATTGGCTTATGACTGTATGCTTATTTAAACACCAAAGCTTGAGCTTTGTAAAATTTTTCTAAATTACTACCATATCGTTTTAGTGCCAAAGCTTGAGCTTTATAAACACCAAAACTCAAACTTTTATAAGCTCTTATAACCTAAAGTTGCATGCCAATGACATGTGATAAAGTAAATTAACATCAAGTAAATTTTAAAATAAACTGGAAAAAATAGACATTTGTTTCCTTGTAAAAAATATTACTATGAATTGATTTCAGCATCTATATATCTGTATAAATTGATTTCACAATTAAACCTTGTTAAAAGTAAGAGAAATTGATCAAATGATAACTTCAAAACTTTACTACTAGATATTTTGAACCGTTAATTTGTAAGTATGTATGTATGTATGTATGTATGTATGTATGTATGTATGTATGTATGTATGTATGTATGTATGTATGTATGTATGTATGTATGTATGTATGTATGTATGTATGTATGTATGTATGTATGTATGTATGTATGTATGTATGTATGTATGTATGTATGTATGTATGTATGTATGTATGTATGTATGTATGTATGTATGTATGTATGTATGTATGTATGTATGTATGTATGTATGTATGTATGTATGTATGTATGTATGTATGTATGTATGTATGTATGTATGTATGTATGTATGTATGTATGTATGTATGTATGTATGTATGTATGTATGTATGTATGTATGTATCTATGTATGTATGTATGTATGTATGTATGTATGTATGTATGTATGTATGTATGTATGTATGTATGTATGTATGTATGTATGTATGTATGTATGTATGTATGTATGTATGTATGTATGTATGTATGTATGTATGTATGTATGTATGTATGTATGTATGTATGTATGTATGTATGTATGTATGTATGTATGTATGTATGTATGTATGTATGTATGTATGTATGTATGTATGTATGTATGTATGTATGTATGTATGTATGTATGTATGTATGTATGTATGTATGTATGTATGTATGTATGTATGTATGTATGTATGTATGTATGTATGTATGTATGTATGTATGTATGTATGTATGTATGTATGTATGTATGTATGTATGTATGTATGTATGTATGTATGTATGTATGTATGTATGTATGTATGTATGTATGTATGTATGTATGTATGTATGTATGTATGTATGTATGTATGTATGTATGTATGTATGTATGTATGTATGTATGTATGTATGTATGTATGTATGTATGTATGTATGTATGTATGTATGTATGTATGTATGTATGTATGTATGTATGTATGTATGTATGTATGTATGTATGTATGTATGTATGTATGTATGTATGTATGTATGTATGTATGTATGTATGTATGTATGTATGTATGTATGTATGTATGTATGTATGTATGTATGTATGTATGTATGTATGTATGTATGTATGTATGTATGTATGTATGTATGTATGTATGTATGTATGTATGTATGTATGTATGTATGTATGTATGTATGTATGTATGTATGTATGTATGTATGTATGTATGTATGTATGTATGTATGTATGTATGTATGTATGTATGTATGTATGTATGTATGTATGTATGTATGTATGTATGTATGTATGTATGTATGTATGTATGTATGTATGTATGTATGTATGTATGTATGTATGTATGTATGTATGTATGTATGTATGTATGTATGTATGTATGTATGTATGTATGTATGTATGTATGTATGTATGTATGTATGTATGTATGTATGTATGTATGTATGTATGTATGTATGTATGTATGTATGTATGTATGTATGTATGTATGTATGTATGTATGTATGTATGTATGTATGTATGTATGTATGTATGTATGTATGTATGTATGTATGTATGTATGTATGTATGTATGTATGTATGTATGTATGTATGTATGTATGTATGTATGTATGTATGTATGTATGTATGTATGTATGTATGTATGTATGTATGTATGTATGTATGTATGTATGTATGTATGTATGTATGTATGTATGTATGTATGTATGTATGTATGTATGTATGTATGTATGTATGTATGTATGTATGTATGTATGTATGTATGTATGTATGTATGTATGTATGTATGTATGTATGTATGTATGTATGTATGTATGTATGTATGTATGTATGTATGTATGTATGTATGTATGTATGTATGTATGTATGTATGTATGTATGTATGTATGTATGTATGTATGTATGTATGTATGTATGTATGTATGTATGTATGTATGTATGTATGTATGTATGTATGTATGTATGTATGTATGTATGTATGTATGTATGTATGTATGTATGTATGTATGTATGTATGTATGTATGTATGTATGTATGTATGTATGTATGTATGTATGTATGTATGTATGTATGTATGTATGTATGTATGTATGTATGTATGTATGTATGTATGTATGTATGTATGTATGTATGTATGTATGTATGTATGTATGTATGTATGTATGTATGTATGTATGTATGTATGTATGTATGTATGTATGTATGTATGTATGTATGTATGTATGTATGTATGTATGTATGTATGTATGTATGTATGTATGTATGTATGTATGTATGTATGTATGTATGTATGTATGTATGTATGTATGTATGTATGTATGTATGTATGTATGTATGTATGTATGTCTGTATGTATGTATGTATGTATGTATGTATGTATGTATGTATGTATGTATGTATGTATGTATGTATGTATGTATGTATGTATGTATGTATGTATGTATGTATGTATGTATGTATGTATGTATGTATGTATGTATGTATGTATGTATGTATGTATGTATGTATGTATGTATGTATGTATGTATGTATGTATGTATGTATGTATGTATGTATGTATGTATGTATGTATGTATGTATGTATGTATGTATGTATGTATGTATGTATGTATATACATGTGCGATGCGACCAGCGACAAAACACAATGCGCGAGGTGTCGTGACGACATTAATTTCAAACCAGACATTTATTTAAATATAAATAGCATGATACCTACGCAAAATATAGAGTATAATGTTCCAATTAATTAAAAATATATATAAATTAGTTTTCATAATCAAAAGTTAACTTGAAATTATCTTGTGGAACCTGATTACAACCATAAAGAGTCACCTTGATTAAGTTTTAGACATTGTACTAAACGGACCGACTTTGCCTATTTTAACCCTTTTTTAAAGGTTAATTTCGCTTGAAGTTTCGTGTCGAGATTCGACAACGAGAGGTCTAGCATACGTTGTCTTAATCGGGTCCACGCTAGAGAGCTCCCTCGAAGTAGAATTGTCTATTTCAAATACCCAATGGGGGAAAACCTCCTACTAATCCGTCCGAAAGCCCGACGATTAATAGGGGTAAACCCTATCCTCTCATACTTGAACCTGGGTATACCCAAGCCAAACCCTCATAAAAGGACTACCTATATCTCAAAGTTGCCTGAATGGGGATTCGAACCTGGGACCTATAAGTCACTAGGAAAACTCCAAACCACTACACCAACTCATCATTTCGAGAGCTTTAGCTTTTAATTTTGAACAATAAGTTTCTATTGTGTTAAAAAACTTTGTTTGGATGCAACCAACTTTAGCTTTTATCTTAAAGAAAAAGCTTCAAAATGAAACGTTAAGCTTCAACTGAGCGTTTCAAGAGCTTTTAGTTTTGATGAAACTTTTGATATTTAAAAATTACACAAATACATCTTGCAGTTGCAATTACAACTACCATACCAAACACTTAAAAAAAAAAAACACTCTAGCTAATACTTTTCCTTAAAAGCTACAACTTACAGTTATAACTAAAAGTTACAATTACATGCTACAGTTACAATTAATTTTGCTAAACATACCTTGAATCATTCTCAAAACTCCTAAGTTCTAAAACTTCATAACTCGTATATTAAAGGTAGCCAAAGAAATTTCAAAAATATCTTGATTATATTGTATCTAAAAAAAAAACTTCCTGTCTAAAACCCAACAAAAAAAAAAAACTGAATTGTTTTATCCAATCATCTTTTTAGTAATAGAGCCGTCGATCAAGTAGCACGTATACATACATGTTAGAGTTAATTAGTTAAATGGTACCTAACGTTAGCTCGATATTGCTGGTTTCATACCTTATATTTAGTTATTACGCGGATCATACCCAACGTTGTCAAAATTCCACTCGGACCATACCTGGACCAAACGCCGTTAGCTGACCGTGAAAACACCCCCACGTGACTTGCACGTAAGGCGTAAAAATGTAATTTCACGTTTCTTAATTACTTAAATGGTACATAACGTTTGCTCGATATTGCTGGTTTCATACCTAACGTTTAGTTATTACGTTTTTTTGAAAGGTAAATTTCGTTTGAAGTTTCGTGTCGCGATTCGACAACGAGAGGTCTAGCATACGTTGTCTTAATCGGGTCCACGCTAGAGAGCTCCCTCGAAGTAGAATTGTCTATTTCAAATACCCAATGGGGGAAAAACCTCCTACTAATCTCCGGCCCCAATGGGATAAACCCCTACAATGGGTCCTATAAACCCCTACAATGGGTCCATTGGGTATTTGAAATAGGCATTTTTGCTTTGAAGGAGCTCTTATAGTGCGGACCCGGTTAAGACAACGTATGCTAGACCTCCCGCTGTCGAATCGCGACACGAAACTTCAAGCGAAATTCACCTTTCAAAAAAAAAGTAATAACTAAACGTTAGGTATGAAACCAGCAATATTGAGCAAACGTTAGGTACCATTTAAGTAATTAAGAAACACAAAATTACATTTTTACCCCTCACGTGCAAGTCACGTGGGGGTGTTTTGACGGTCAGCTAACGACGTTTGGTCCAGGTATGGTCCGAGTGGAATTTTGACAACGTTGAGTATGATCCGCGTAATAACTAAAGGAAATGTATGAAAACAACGATATCGAACAAATGTATATTTATACTACCTTATAATATTTATTGGGTGGTGTTGAAAGTTTAGAATTTTTGGAACATACGAATTTACTTATTTGCCCCTACACACCCATTATTCCTACCCATGCACTTCCATATTCTATAGCTATGACAAACACCCTCCATTTCTCTCTCTAATTCTTCCATCTCCAAGAACCATCTCCCACTTCTTCCTATCTCCGATCGCCATCACCACCACTTCGACCTCTATGCCACTATCAGCCCCTCCGCAACATCGACGCCACCACCAACAACAATCGCCATCTATGGGTTTTCTCTTTCCAGATTTGAGATCGAGTTGTCCATGGTATCCGCTGCAACCGGATACCATGCTCGTATGTATTAAACAAAATACTATACGAGTGGTACGGAACACTAAGTTAGAAACGAAACAAAACATAAAATATACGTCCGTCAAACCAACTAACCGCGTCGTAGTTTCTCCTCTGTATAATACAAAAAAATACATACAATCAATAATACATTCACGCGCACACACAAAAAAAACAATCACACGCCAAATTCTCATCTTGTTCTTCCTGTCTCACCTCTTTCAAACCCCCCAAAACCTATAGATACACACCTATACATACACAAAAACATATACAGAGTTACATATTTCTGTATGCTATATGTGAGCAGCTACAAACTCAGAAATGAAACTATACTCACGGCAAAAACACAGGCCGGCAACGGCAGGTCCAAGGCTAGAAAGACGAAACGCGATTAAAAACATCGATTACGACGCATCCACTTCATCTTCATCATCATTTGACAACAATAATCAGTCGTCGTCATCAGCTGCTCATAGAACTCGATCGCTGGATATTCCAGCTGCTGATCGAGTAACTAGCTTTCGAATTCAAGGTATTGAAGGTGAATTTGATTTGATTTGTAGACAATTAGGTTTAGGTCCTGATGATTTTTCTATTCCTGCTGCTGATTATGAAGCTCATAGAGCTTCTTATTCCCCTAGGGTTTCTTATTCGACTCCGGTTTTAGTTAGTAATGATTCTTTGGATAATGATATTGCTACCCTGGGTACACGTAGATCGTTTTTGCATAGGGTTTCGTATTCGAATCCGGTTTCGATTAGGGAATTGCCAGAGGATGATGAGTTTGTTGTCTCGGCCGCTGTTTATGAAGGTGAGTTTTCGGAGAATGGAAATGATTTGTTGGATGTGGATTTTGAGAGGAAATTTAGTTTGTTGACAAATGGAGGTAATAAACATGATGATGACGTCAGCAAGGGTAAAGTTAATGAGAATGGGTGTTTGGAAAGAAGTAATGGTGGTGGTAATAATGAAACGGAAAAAGTGCATGGGATTAAGGGTGTACGGCCACCACAGCTTGCTCCGCCTCCGGCTTTGTTATCTAGGGGGATGATTGGGGATGATTTGGGTTCTAATTGGGATTTGATTAGGAGTTTTGCTCCTACGGATAACGAGGGTGTAAATGAGGGGGTTGTGACTTTGAATGAAGTGGAGATAAGTGGGATGATTACATCGAGAACCGATAGAATGGTGTCACCATCTGGTTCAGAGAGGTCGAGTGATGTAGGTGACGAGGATGAAGGGTTAGGTAGGTCGGTTTTCCAGTTGCAGTATTCTGTTTCTCCTAATGGAACATTTAGGTTAAGTATTAAAAACTGGCAGAAGGGTGAGCTTCTTGGAAGTGGTTCGTTTGGGACTGTTTACGAAGGTTTTGATGAGTAAGTGAATTTTAATTATATAGGATATAATCTTTTCTCATTATATAGTTGGCAATAAAGTATCGTTATCTCAAACTAGCAGAATTAGACAAAAATTTGTGGGAGCTATTGCTAAGCTTAATTAGATAGTAAGAAACCGGAGATTTGGTTAATTCCATAGCTGAACGAGATGTCCAAATGTGATTTCTTTAAAACTTACCATGTTATGCTTAGTTTTATTAGAAGTTCAAATACATAAAGAGTCTCTCATTTGCGTCAGCTTTAATTAGGTACATATATATATGGGTTCTTTTGAAAAATAGTTTTAGGCGTGTGGTAAATATGCTTTTACTAAAGTAACATTTAGAGTAACAACCTACTTGAAATTCCCTAATTCCATATGACTATAGTTGTACTTGCTTGACTGTAAGTTGCCTTGCCAGATATGCATCCATGGTACTGCAACTCTTTTCCATCCCAAGCAGGTGATTGGACTTGGTTGTTTGTGATGCCGGAGCTGTTGTGATGCTTTTTCACAATATTACTCATGCAACGTTTTTCCATGGATTTATGCAGAAAACTTTAGGGGAAATGCCCTAAAAGTAGATCCTTTTCTACATTAGTTTTATCCATTGTCCTCAACAAAAAAGGGATTTATTTAAGTGTTCATCTAAATTACTATATAAATATGAATCTTTAAACATTAAAAATGAAATAAATAAGATCTAACCACAATGGTAAAGGGGTAGTATTGTCTTAATTATAGCCTAATGAACAGAATCACAGATATGACTAGTTGAGCTGTTTTATGTATTTGATGTGGCTTTTTCACTGCAAAATATTTGTAGCAATTCATTTTACATTCTCAGATAGTAACAATTACATTATAAAGTATGTGACGTTCTGTCAGAGTACATACACCATAATAGCGAATGTACAATTCTGCAGATATAATGAATAGGGATGCCTTCTCTTCTTATTGTTTAATTTAATTTATTATCCGCGATGTCTAACCCAGGCGTGAGTGCGTGACCTTTACTTCTGTTTGCAGATTTGGTTTCTTTTTTGCCGTAAAGGAGGTTTCTTTGCTTGATCAAGGTAGCCAGGGAAAGCAGAGTATTAGTCAACTTGAACAGGTGATTATTTTCTTCTAGCTATATATAGGTTCATATCCATCAGATTATGACTTACTACTTACTAAGCCATTTTTTTTTCTGTATTCTTGTCAATTGTTTCAGGAGATATCTTTATTAAGCCAATTTCATCATGAGAACATAGTTCGATATCTTGGAACAGATACAGTATGTATGGGCATATGTTAAATCATTTTATATTTGTGATATGGGCACATGTTGACCTGAAACAATGTTTAGGATGATGGCAAACTATACATCTTTCTTGAGCTTGTAACCAAAGGTTCTCTGGCAAAGCTCTACCAAAAGTATGAACTGCGGGATTCCCAAGTCTCGGCATACACCAGGCAGATTTTGAGTGGTTTGAATTACCTACATGAACGTAAGGTGGTTCATAGGTAAACCTTCTTTCTAGGTCCTATTTTTGATGTTACAGGTCGATGTTAGAATTCTCTAATCCGACACTTTTTATGTTTTTATAGGGATATTAAATGTGCTAATATATTGGTTGATGCAAATGGATCTGTGAAACTTGCAGATTTTGGCTTGGCGAAGGTATGTAAAAAACAGACTTTTGTTACCCATTATTGTTTCCTTTAGATTTTTTTTAACACAGTTATCTAATTCGTAGGCAACCACATTGAATGACATAAAATCTTGCAAAGGGACTCCCTATTGGATGGCACCAGAGGTTACTTTTTTGTTTATCTTTCTTGATTGTAGTATTGTTTGGGACCGCTATATCTATTGGATTACTGATCAGAAGGTGGATCCATCTTATGTTGCTAAACATACCACAACTAGAACTTTATGTCTACCCAAAATCTGGCTCTTTACATTTAGGGATCATTCTACTACCGACTAATTTGTATTCGATGTTTTGAATCAAAACTTGTGTCTTGCGTTCTCAGGTTGTTAATAATCGAGCAAACAAGGGCTATGGTCTCGCAGCTGATATATGGAGCCTTGGTTGCACCGTGTTAGAGATGCTGACTCGAAAAATTCCGTACTACCATTTGGAAGGGGTATGCATGTCATATAACTTATTATCCTGTTAATGTTTTCTTAGTAGCAATTGCAATCTTGTACAAGTAACTGGTCAAAACAGGTTTGTGTCAAGAAGGTTAGGTTTTTTGTATATATTACTTACTATATTAGATATCAGATTAGTAGGTTGTGAGTTGCGACATACTCTTATATTAGTCAGTTAAATATGTTTACAAAAGCCATATTATTACAAGGATCACAACTGTGTTAACTAAACGATTTAAGATGTGTAACAAGAGACATCATAACTAGATTGTACAAATTACATTGAGGAGATACAAGTGGTATACACACACAAACACCACGTATTTACATTTGACATTTCAACACCATAACATTTAATTTTTGGTGGGGGTGGGGGTTTGGGGGGTTCTTCTTTTAAGTTTCATCCTTGTAATTTGCAATATAGATGGCTGACTCATCATCACATGACATGTTGATTGGATTACGGAAAATCCAATCTCACCCAATAGATTACTTAACTGTACAAGTTTAAAGATGATTTGTCCCATAGCTCGGTATTCAATTCTGCACTTGAGCAAGAGACTATATTTTGTTTCTTACTTTTCCCATGAGACAAGTACCTCTGATGAAGATACAATATAGACCGCCTCTCCTTAGTCGGCATTAGTGAACCTTTTTATAGCTTAGCTGCCATTATTTTGGTGGCACACCCTTTAGATATTTGTGAATATGACTCATAGCATCTTGGTGTGAGATTCTCGGAGATCGGATGAGCACTCTAATAGCTGGGTGCCTAACTTGAAGCCAATTATCGTCGTTCCGTATCCAAGTATTTAGAACAGAAAACAAAACATATATTGCTCTTATACCATGTAATGAGAGGCAGAAGAAGAATTTGAAGTTATATAATGTATTGTACGGTTACGTAGAGGAGATGCAAGTGATATATATATATATAGTTAGCCTAATCAAAGCACAATATATAAATATGTATGTTTGACCCATTTATATATAGAACGTAACCCAAATCGACCATTCATATGTAAACAGGTAGAAATGGACACCTTTACTTTAGAATATTATATGCAAAAATAAAAAGTTGAAATGACAGTAATCATGTCGAACATGATCGAGGTCTGGTGTATGAAAAGTAAAATTCAACTTTTTCTTCCATAACCACACTTAGTGTGTAAGCTGGTAAATAAAATTCAACTTTATATGTTTATTATAGGCCTGGCAAAATGGGCGGGTCGGGCGGGTTTGGGTAACGGGTCAATACGGGTACGGGTCGAAACGGGTGCGGGTCTAAGCGGGTCATTTTAGAAATGCGGGTCAAACGGGTGCGGGTCAAAGCGGGTTGGGTGCGGGTCGGGTGCGGGTCAACCCGCATTTTTAAAATAGGAGTAAAATTTAAGATACTAACTTTTAAGTAATTATATTCCCTCTCGTTCAAAAAGAAAATTTTAAGTAATTAAAAAAACTAAACATTTATTTTTTTTAAAATTGAAGAAAACAAATACAATGAAATCACATAATATGATTATCGATAGACGACTGAAATAATACTTAATTCAGATAACTAATAGTAATAATAATAATCATCTAATAATAATAATTATAATAATATGGGGGCCCTTCATATGAAGAGTTATTCGATTCGGAATAGGATGATGATGATATTCGATAAGATCAAGTTTTGATATCATGCAACAAACTCAATATAATTATAATAAAAATAACAATAATAATAATAATAAAATATTATACCTTGTAATCTTATATTTGCAAATGCGTGTGAAACTGTGAATGAATAATAATGGGAATACAGACAATAATAATAATGTTAAAACACTAAACTTCTGTATTAGATATGTTGCTCAACTTTTTCAAGACCCGCATGACCCGCTCTTTGACCTGTTTGAACCCGCTAGAAGTGAAGGAAGATTGTAGCTGTTACAATTAAGACCCGCAGACATTAATTTTCAAAAGCCCAACTATACCCAGTCAACAAAATAAATTACCCAATAGAACCCAATTTGATTGATTTGGGTATAGATTGCCAGGCATAGTTTATTATAACAAAAACTTCTTTTTCCCTCAGATGCAAGCACTGTTCAGAATTGGCAGGGGAGAGCCTCCCGAAATTCCTAACACGTTGTCTACTGAGGCCCAAGATTTCATACTTAAATGCTTGCAAGTAAATCCAAATGACCGGCCTACTGCTGCTCAGCTTCTGGACCACCCATTTGTGAAGAAACCAGCTTCTTTGAACTCAGCCCTTGCTTCTCCACGCTACAGCGGTTCATAGTCGTAGCAGCTTTTGATAACCTCCCGAAAAACATGGGTTAGCTCACTTTCTTTGTAAATAGTTTATATTAGTTGGATATTTCATTTTTAACAAAGTCATTTGATAAGCATTTATACTTCGTTTAAAACGGTAATTTGATATGATATGCATTATGTGAAAAAATGTGCGGGTTGGGTAACGGGTTAATACTTATGCAGGTCAAAGCTGCTAATTTTTTTGAACATGAATATGGGTTGGATTTAGCACTTACTCATCCAATTATGTGAATGTTTATATAATTAGTGAATTCAATGAGATTAAAAAAACTATATCTGCTAGAATAATAATCTAACCTTTCAAAATATAATTTATATATTTATTGTTTAAGCTATTTAAAAGGTCTTAATGATATAGAACGCTGTGGGCGGCATTCCACCTGTTTGATCCCTTTCTTAAGTTTCTAGAGTTATAATCTGTTAGTGATAAAGCACAACTCAAATCAACCCATTTAACGAGTTATAAATTTATAATTGCCACTTTTATATAAGCATTCTAGTCTTCACTGTACTCAGTTTGATTTTCTTTTTCTTTCTGAAATCCACCATTCCACCCATGCAATGTATATAAATTGATATGTAAATAAGTTCCTATAGCTATATCCAGGGGTGAAAGTAAGTAAATAAATTCAAAGTTTCAAACACCACGGGCAAATCCCGGTTAGACCGTTCAATGAGCGAAAAATGGCTCGCCATCCCAGGCTCGCCATCCCAGGGTAACTCTTAATCGAGGGAAAACCTTTTAAAAAGAAAGTTTCATCCACGGATGAAAGTAAGTAAATAGATTGCCAAAGCTTCATCCAGGAAAACTTGATAGGGAGATTATCATATTTCCCCTTCCTAATCTTCAAAATAACATATTTACCCATCTAATCAACATAATATCATATATCCCCAAACTAAACACTAAATCTCTCATATTTACCCATTTCATTAAAAAAATCATAAAATCCAATTCCACACAATTAATTTCTCAATTTACCACACATACTTAGATTAATTAAATAAATAAATTCTCATTCTAATATGATTTCTCAACACCAAATGTCTGTAACTATTAGGCAAAACCAACACCGAAGCACTCAAGACTCCACCATTTGATGTGTTGTTGGATTCATATCAATAAACTCAAACATGAGGAAAAAAATGAAGATTCAAAGCATTTTCGTTTAGAACTATCAATGGAGGTTGAAGATTGATACGTTTAAGACATACATACAAGAAAAATATACATAATATTATTACTTACGATAAAATTATCGTTACTTAACCAAGGTGATGTTCACAGATTTATATTTAAAGTCAAATGAATTCATAGATTTATGTTTAAAGTCAAACTGATCAATTTTGTTCTTCCGGTTTCTACAAATATAGGATAAAACATATTATTCTTGACTTCAAAACCTCGTATGAAAATGGTGTCGTCATGAATTGAATTTCATATCACTATATTAAAAATTCGTATCGTTGTTGTAAGAGTGAGAATTTATTTTTAATTTATCTAGTATATGTAATAATATGGGAAATTAGTTATGTGAAATTGGGTTTTATGATATTTTTATGAAATGGGTAAATATGAGAAATTTGGTGTTTAGTTTGGAGAAATATGATATTATGTTGTTTAGATGGGTAAATATGTTATTTTGGAAGTTAAGAAGGGGAAATATGATAATCTCCCAATTTGATATATTAGATTATTCAAGCTCTTTATGCTGCAAAACTTAAGCTGAGTTGTTTATCTGGTTTAAAGGTGGTTCTGTTAGTTCTTTCATGTGTAAGTCATAACACAAATCTGTGGTATTTAACTGGCACAGGAATATTTGCTCTGGATGGAGCTTGCAGTTAGAGAGCAAGCAAATCTCGTCGGCTCCACCTGTGAAAACATGTACGGTCAGTCTAGTTAGAATTATGTTGTTTCCATTTTGATGCATCTTTTTTTTCATGTTGTGTCTATTCGGTCCTGCGTTATGGTAAGTTGTATTTGCAGAGATGAATGTCATGAGTAGGCATATGTTTGTAGATGAATTTTGTAAATAATATTGGACAAAAGGGAAAGAAAAGAGTGCAGAAAAATTGTTTGATTGATGTACTGGGCTCAGTTCTCCATTCAATCACTGTCCATTAAAGATGCGCATAATCTTTGGTCCAGTAATTTGGTGCGAACTGCAAATTAGAACAGGAATTATAAACAAGATCAACAATCAGGTTATTGTAAAATTTCTGATGTGAATCAGTGAATGTATATTCTTTTATTTCTGGATGAACAGAGCCGTCCATCACTTAGCTACAAAATCAGTTCATATTTACAAGAAATGGGGATTTTATTTATATAGCCGTTTTTTTCCGAGAGGTTTAGTTACCTGCGTCTAGCAGGTTGCTAGATGCTCATTTTTATTAGTGCATATTTTAGCTGTTAAAAAAAAAGAAATAGCAATTTACAAATGCAAAACACCATTCAAAGTCTCTTTGCCATTGGTCACACCATAATGGTTGACACTATTGGATCTGTCACTTTAAGCAGGATCTGTCACTTTAAGCAACCACAACACTTTGCACAATGTCTTATATATATTCCCACTTTCACTTTCAGCCTTATGTCGATAAGCAAACTACTTAAATCTCATACATCCATTACCTTTACTCACAATTTCTGCATTATCAGACCATAACAAATAGATTGCACACGGAATTCTTCGTAATGGTCTCTTCCTTCTTGCATTCAAAGATTCTGCTTCCCAAGTTCACTCAAAGGCTACAATTCTGAGCAACTACAACAATGCACAACTTTGGCATGCAAGATTAGGACATCGCTCCTTTCTAATACAAAAGCAAATAAAATCTCTAGCCACTTCTATCGATTGTACTTCTGATACAATGTGTACAAATTTTCCTTTGTCAAAACATCATTTGTTAATAAAAGCAACTAAATATAAAACTGAATCAATACTTGATAATCGGTGTGGTTGGGCATGTTTCCCTCCTATTGTGACTACAATGGTTGATTAAGATATAACAAGACAAACCGGATTGACAAACTAAGTCTTATGATCTTTGATTTCTTGTGAGTTTATGGCGTCGGCCAAAATGTTTGTTTTCTATTTTAGAGTTTGCTCTTTCTAATAAAAAACGTCCATTTAAACCTGCTTGAACTAACAAATTCAAGTATAGGGTTGCCTAGTATACCCAACCTTGTTAATGAGTTTTAAAAACGGCTCATGTTAGTTCATTCAATCACAAGGTGGACGTCCTCTTATTGAAATAAAATTAAAACCTTAATAAGCATTTCTAGCATCATGTTTTTAATACTTAAAAAGTTAAGTTTCACTAATGATAATTAAGCTTGACATCCGATTTCAAGCTCTCTTTTTTCGCAATGGTCAAATGCATAATAAATAACCATCAACAAATTAACTCCACAATCAATTATTCCAATTTTTAAGAAGAATTCACCTATAATGCCACTCTTTTCTTTTTTTTTTCCCCAAACATTCGGTCGGTATACGACATCAGGAAAACTTCACCGTATAATGGTGAAGCCTTGTACGTACCCTATACAACGAGATGTTGACCATGGACCGTTACAAGTATTCGGAGGAAAAACCCCAAGACTTGTCATCCCTAAGGATCGAACTCAAGACCTTGGTAAAACCTGAAATGTCTCCGACCAATTGGACTAGTCATCGTTGACTTGACACTCTTATCTTAATAATAAAACTTTGACTCTAGAAATCAAAATTTATAAATCTTAATTAATCAATCCAACCAACTATTAATTTATCATCACAGCAAGGGGTAAATTTTGTTGCCCAAGCAAACACAACCCAACTACTCATTATAATAATCACAAATATCAAATAAAACATCAAATTCCATGCATAGACACACTGTCAAATAATGTTTTACAAATAATAAGTGTAATAAAAAGAGTATATCGATACAACCCAAAAAACTTGTAGCAACACTATGGATTGATGGTGGATGAGCAATATCAATCTTCTTCCCCAAGCTCCACTCAAAATTCCAAATGTCCAAAAGTCTTCAAACCAAAGCAAAGAGTCCCAATAATTAACTCCAAGAAGTGATATGGGTTTGAATGGATGGTGTTGATGATAAAGATACTAGATACATGATGGTGAAATGGGTGGATTTACTATGATGTAATGGGTGGAAAGTGGTGGTGGTTTCTAGAGATTTTGTGGGTGTAAAAGGTGAAATTATGATAAAGTGTGTATGAGAAGATAGGGTTTTTGGGATTTTATACATGGGAAAGTGGGATTCTGGTTGGATTTAAGGCAAATGGTTCACTACTTCACTAAAAGAAATGGCTGACCATACTCCAAAAAAGGTCAAAGAAGGTCTAGCTAGCATCAAATTATTTTCATACTAGCTTGATTAGTACGTGGTTGGACCCGCATGCAATAGATGAATAACAATTGAAATGAATCTGATGCTCCAATATCTCTATCTATATTATATTATCTTATAAAAAAGAGGCTTTTTTATTTATTTAGAAAAGATGATTTGAACCGACAAAAATACCCATCTTCTTTATTCACTAATTTAAACATCTCTACCTAATATACCTATAATACCCTTAAATCTCAACCACTCATTTTTTTCTCTCTTCTCAAATCTCAACCACTCATTTTTTTCTCTCTCTCCCATAAATCATTTTATTCATCTAATTCATTCAAAATCTTTTATCTCAAAAACCGTATATCGATAAATTATAAAAATTGTATGAGTGTTCTTAAAATTTAATGCTCTTTCATTAGAGATGTTCGATATACTTTCGACGAATTTTTAAAATCCGAGGGCGGAGTCAGTACGGCTAAGGCATTTGGCTATCACACTCTATGACTTATCACTTCCTATGACTTATCACCCCACTATCTCACCGCCGTAACGCGCGGGTACTTTCTCTCGTATATAATAAAGCGAATATAGAGAAAAAGGCCGGACTACATATATGTAGGCGAATCAGGTTCTTTTCGTCCTTTTGATCCTCATGGGTCTGCGAATAATTAACCTTAGAAAGGTGTTGCGCGCATATATAGTCACAGTTCTGTGAGTGATGATGAGAAGAAAACTCGTGAGTCAATAAAAAACAGGGAAACAACGACAGACCAATTAGAAAGATGACGATTATGCGAGCTCAGCCCAACTCTTTGAGAGATGATGATGAGAAGAAAGCTCTTGAGTCGATAATAAACATTTCAACAAAAGGAACTAATCATGACGTGAAAAGCATGCGAAAACTACGGTTTGGGTTTCCTGATAGCTCTATGCGGATTTTTGCTGGTATTCCTAATCTTTCTAATATGACTTGCATCGCCTATATATATATATTCGTACTGGATTGCCTGTTAGATATCAAAACAAAACTTTTTTTAATTTGCTCACAAAATATCAAATATTAAACGAAACTGAAACACATATTACGTATAGTTAACTAGAAAATTTCCGGCCCCGCGTTGCGGGACATCAATTGTCGTGTTGAAACGATTGTATTATTTAGTATATTTGCGTTGAATTAACATACATTCTGTCATGGATATGTTTGTTTAAAAGTTTATCATATCAAATATATATTTATTTAAAAGCAAAACCACAATAGTTTCCGTCTGCGCGTTGCGCGGTTTCAATTAGTTCGATTACTTTTTGTTATTGATGATTTATGTTTGCTATAAACTTTGACATATGAAATAAATATTTATTCAAAGGCAATACCACAAAAAAATAGTTTTGATATACTATTTGAAAACCCAAATGAAAAAAAAATGTAAGAAACCAAGAAGTA
Source organism: Erigeron breviscapus (assembly GCA_034093135.1). Taxonomy (NCBI): domain Eukaryota; kingdom Viridiplantae; phylum Streptophyta; class Magnoliopsida; order Asterales; family Asteraceae; genus Erigeron; species Erigeron breviscapus. Next base: position 5,322,173 of record CM067172.1, on the reverse strand, counting down.
ACCCGTAAATTTAAATCTGAAAGGGATCCAATGTGGTAAAATCTGAATATTATTACAAAAAAGAATAAACATTTTGAATATAGTTATTTGAAAACCCAAATGAAAAAAAAATGTAAGAAACCAAGAAGTAACCCGTAAATTTAAATCTGAAAGGGATCCAATGTGGTAAAATCTGAATATTGTTACAAAAAAGAATAAACATTTTGAATATAGTTATTTGAAAACCCAAATGAAAAAAAAATGTAAGAAACCAAGAAGTAACCCGTAAATTTAAATCTGAAAGGGATCCAATGTGGTAAAATCTGAATATTATTACAAAAAAGAATAAACATTTTGAATATAGTTATTTGAAAACCCAAATGAAAAAAAAAATGTAAGAAACCAAGAAGTAACCCGTAAATTTAAATCTGAAAGGGATCCAATGTGGTAAAATCTGAATATTATTACAAAAAAGAATAAACATTTTGAATATAGTTATTTGAAAACCCGAAAGGAAAAAAATATGGAAAAAACCAAGAAGTAACTCGTATTAGAAAACCCTGAATATCCTATAAAATGAAAATACTATAATTCGATTATACGTTAATATTTAGATAAATCTCATAAATTATAGAGCAATGAAGAAATATTATGTTAAGGAAATATATATGTAATTAAATTGTGTCTAGCACTATGACCGAAGTTTAAGAGAAAAATACAATTATAAAACTAATGTCACATGAAGATGTAATAATAATACTCTTACTCCCTTTCATGGTAATAATAAAATAAATAAACGTAGTATAATAAAACTAAATCAAAAGCTAGTATTCATAACGATGCTTATTGATCTTAATGGAGAGATAATGGAAAATAAATGGCAATTAATAATATGACTCTTGGATGGAATGAGAGGTGATAAAAAGCTACGGTTAGAGTATGAAGTGATTGAATAAAAATATTAGGCAAGTTAAAAGCCCTCAACGTAATTCACATCAACATTCTAAAGTTTCTTTGAAAACAAAATAATATAAGGGTTGAGAGATTACCAAACCAAAAGAATAAAAGGAAGGCTAGAATTGTATTCCTATATATAATCCTATGGGTAGACTTTAAAATCTCAGTTGAAGTGTTATTACTTCAAATTTATGTGCACGTGTTGTGGTAGAGAGGGAAGAAAAAGGAAGACACAGTATACGTTTGGGTGGATCCGTCAAGTTATTTTAAGAACAAAAGCTTCATTATCATTTTATTGGTAAGCCCTCTTGTAAATTTTAAACTATACACTTTATAATGTTCTAAACACGTGATTGTTATTTATATATTTTACAAGCTTTTCTTTTAGTTGAATCAAATTTATTATAATCTATCATAATCTACTAGGATATGTATCGTATTTATATATTTTACAAGCTTTTCTTTTAGTTGAATCAAATTTATTATAATCTATCATAATCTACTAGGATATGTATCGTATTTATATATTTTACAAGCTTTTCTTTTAGTTGAATCAAATTTATTATAATCTATCATAATCTACTAGGATATGTATCGTATTTATATATTTTACAAGCTTTTCTTTTAGTTGAATCAAATTTATTATAATCTATCATAATCTACTAGGATATGTATCGTATTTATATATTTTACAAGCTTTTCTTTTAGTTGAATCAAATTTATTATAATCTATCATAATCTACTAGGATATGTATCGTATTTATATATTTTACAAGCTTTTCTTTTAGTTGAATCAAATTTATTATAATCTATCATAATCTACTAGGATATGTATCGTATTTATATATTTTACAAGCTTTTCTTTTAGTTGAATCAAATTTATTATAATCTATCATAATCTACTAGGATATGTATCGTATTTATATATTTTACAAGCTTTTCTTTTAGTTGAATCAAATTTATTATAATCTATCATAATCTACTAGGATATGTATCGTATTTATATATTTTACAAGCTTTTCTTTTAGTTGAATCAAATTTATTATAATCTATCATAATCTACTAGGATATGTATCGTATTTATATATTTTACAAGCTTTTCTTTTAGTTGAATCAAATTTATTATAATCTATCATAATCTACTAGGATATGTATCGTATTTATATATTTTACAAGCTTTTCTTTTAGTTGAATCAAATTTATTATAATCTATCATAATCTACTAGGATATGTATCGTATTTATATATTTTACAAGCTTTTCTTTTAGTTGAATCAAATTTATTATAATCTATCATAATCTACTAGGATATGTATCGTATTTATATATTTTACAAGCTTTTCTTTTAGTTGAATCAAATTTATTATAATCTATCATAATCTACTAGGATATGTATCGTATTTATATATTTTCGAAGTTTTAATTATGAAATTCGTCTGCTTGTTTTAAGAAAAATTTTGTTTAAATAATCTAGCAAGATTTTGTCCCATTTCATGTACTAATCAAATTTCAGTGGCTCATTTTAAAAATATATAAACTATATGAGAAGATATTTAATAAGTTTTCATAAGCATTTCTAGTTATAATCTTGGAGTCGAATCTGTCGATTTATTTGAACCACATGGATAACAATGAATACAAGCATATGGGATTAAATAGATTATTCTAGTTATTGAAATTAGCATATCAATTAATTAATTGTTACTATAATTTTATAAACATATACTTACTGGAACATAATGGTAGACGTTTGGAGATTTGCTCCTAACATAGTTATATAAGGGTAATGAGATTAATAATTCTGTTGTAATATACATCCGCAAATAATATTTTAATTTGATATATTAATATTAATATAATCATAATAATTTAAGAAGGATGTACAGGGTGTCTTAGTTGTAGTTTAACCTAAGGTGCAGAATACCTATGAAATGAATTTTGTGAAGATGGAAGCAATAATCACATAAAATTATATACTAAACTCACTAAATATAAAGGATATTACATACTCCCTATTTGAATATATTTTGTGCTTATACTTTCGTATTTGTTAGATTTGGATAGGTGATCATATTCCTTCGGTGATTCTCTCATTATTGGCAATATTTGTGAGCGGCGATAAGGTACGGATATTCTAGGTGGTATTAGGATCCTTTCGGTAAAATCTTTCCTCTCAAAACTTCATTTAAAATTTTATGGAATTTGTATGGATTCGATATATTATTTGAAAAATTATTTGTTTGTTAGCCTTTAAATATATTTGTTGATTCGAAAATTATAATATTTTTGATATAAATTAAGTGTGTCAAAACCGTCTCTTGAAACCCAATTTGATAATAGTCCCGAAAGAGGTACGTTGGGTGTTACATTTGATGCGGTGATTCGTACAAGTGTTCCCCAATTCGTACACTCATATATGTCCCTCGAGTATTGGTCCCGAAAGAGGTACGTTGGGTGTTACATTTGCTCAGCCGTATTCCTTTTTCTTTCTTATACGGCAGGTAATCAAGGGGGCACTGGGAACGAGCGAAGAGTGTAGAACGATTTGGACTTAGCACCTTTGGCCTTAGAGTTCTTCAAGCTTTAGTTCTTTATGTTGGATTATAAGTACTTTTGAATATTTTGTTGGTTGACTTTGGCTTGACTTTGGTTTGATTTGGAATAAGATTAACGTCCTTTTGTTCTTAAGTTCCTTTTGATATCATTTTGTATGTTTTGTAAGTTAGGGGCGTTACAAAACCCGAACGGGATGCGATTTGGCAAAATCAAAATAATAGTGCGGGTTATAGCATGGACGAATAGTAACTCGCCACGCAGGCGAGTTACTATTCACATCCCATTCATTTAGTATAGTACAATACCACAAAAAAATAGTTTTGATATACTATTTGAAAACCCAAATGAAAAAAAAAATGTAAGAAACCAAGAAGTAACCCGTAAATTTAAATCTGAAAGGGATCCAATGTGGTAAAATCTGAATATTGTTACAAAAAAGAATAAACATTTTGAATATAGTTATTTGAAAACCCGAAAGGAAAAAAATATGGAAAAAACCAAGAAGTAACTCGTATTAGAAAACCCGAATGAGATGCGATTTGGCAAAATCAAAATAATAGTGCGGGTTATAGCATGGACGAATAGTAACTCGCCACGCAGGCGAGTTACTATTCACATCCCATTCATTTAGTATAGTATGTAATGTAATGTAATTTGTTACAAATACAATTCAACAGTCAACACCAACCTATTCCACACAAGTTAGTCAATCAAGCCATCTGTCTAGGTCAAACTCAATATGGCAAAAATATTCATCTATCTTAGTGAATTACTTTTTTTTTTTTTAAGTTCTTCAAAGGTACGACGAACTTATAGTCTATTCAATTAACCAAACATCTATCTGCCAATATAATAAAGCAACTAGCTAGGTTTTTACCCGCGGATAACTTGCTATAGTTTAAAGTATTTTTCAAATTTATAAGTTCTCAAATTATAAGATTATTAATATTAATACTGAAAAACCTATTAAATAAGGGATGTTCATTTAAGAACCAAAATAACTTGACAAGATGAAAATCATTAGAACACAATTTTTTGATTTTTAAAATCATAAAACTTCATCAAAATAAATCAGAATGTTGTATATTGAAAAGTTATAAAATTTATATGATATTCTTAAAATTTCGCCTTCTTTCATTAGATAGATCATATGATATTTCGACGACTTTATAAATTCCATTTCTATTGTTTGCACTTGTATATTTACACATGCGTAAAATCTTTTCTAGCTCATGTAAATTATTAAAAAATCATATCTGCATAGCAGGGCGACGCTCATCGATCCACCATGGAGCCATGGTGGCTAAGGATGGCTATGGGTGGACCATGTCAGGTAAATTACCTCATCACCGGTCACCTCCTAAGATCTATCACCCTCTATGACTGATCACCGCCTATGATCTATTACTTTTTACCACATATCACCCTCTACGACCTATCACCCCCTACCACATATCACCCATGAAGACCTATCACCCTCTACGATCTATTACCCTTTGTGACATATCACCCCTGATGACCTACACCTCCACCAGCTACCCTTTATCAATATCCTTATGGGCGGAGCTCGCTTCGAATCACCGTTTCTTGTGACGAGAATATGGGTAACTTAGCACATGTGTAAACAAGCTAGTTTTATTTAAATGTCTTACTTTCACCTGTGTAATATTGAAAATTAAAATACCGTCAAAAGTATATCGGATGACCTCTCTAATGAAAGATGATGAAAGTTTATGAGCACCAATATAACTTTGTTCGGCTACGATATCTTAAGATAGAAGTTTTTTAATGATCTAGATGGAATTTTATAATTTTGAAAATAGAATAATGTGTAATCCATAATGGTTTTTTGATTTTTATATTATTTAGTGAGTTTCAAATAACTTACCCCGTATTCGATCATTAAAAATAATTAAAGAGGGAGCGATCCCAAATATAAGTAAATTGCTTACTGTTTTAGTTTTCAAATATAATAAATTAGCAATTTTGAATAATATACCATCTTAAAATACATAAAAAACCAATGAATGTTTTGAAAAATAAATTCCAACATATCATAATTTTTAATTTATGATAATATGTGTAACACCCCAAGCCGAAACTCGAAATATCACGGAAATCATATAGCACAAGGTGGGATTACAATAGAACAGGAACTAAATGCAATTTTAGATTCAGTGAATCCATTACAAAACGAAACAAGGAGCAAAATACATAAGGAGAAAATAACCATCAAAGTTAACAAAAGAACATCCAGAAGATGGCAACTCGATCCTAAGTATAATGCAAAAGAGAAGGTCTATGAATCCTTGATTCATCAAGTCCAAAGCCCGGGATAAACAGCAAGCAAGCAACTATACTCCACGTCCAGGGATTACCTGATTACCTGAAAAGTGCACTAAGCATAGTCAACACAAGGTTGGTGAGTTCGTAGTAATGGTCCACAAGGAACCATCGTCAATAATCACAATGTACGAATAGAGGCTAGACATGACTTACCGCGAGCCTCTAAGTAACACAAGAACGTCCAACAATAAGATTACACCAAGCAAGTAAGTGTGTAATATGAGCGCACAAATGATAATAATATCAATGCAAGTACCGAATGCATAAATAAGCCAACATGCCTACCCTATGCGTGAACTCAGGTCACCTATGCAACGATACCCGCCTGTCATAGCAATGACACAGGCTGCATCTCAAAAACATCGAGATATATATGTCTATATACTCGGATGGCATGTCACCAACATCTCACAGGATAAGTGTATACATCTATACACTAGGATGTTTGAGTCCTCGACCGAGGGATTATGAACAATGTATGCAATGCTTACAATCAATCGTAAATGCATCAATCATGAACCAACAATCAGTATACGATGAACATGAACCAATAATCAACATTCGACAAACATGAGCCAACAATCAATATACGATGAACATGAACCAATAATCAATATACGACCAATTCTATACGTACATACACTTAAGAGGATTCTACTTTCTTCGAGTCCCAGATGCTTATATATAGGGTCATCCGCAGCCTTCCCACCACATCTAAAACCCATTGAAGGCATAACCGACTTCCATGTATGTACGTCTATCCTAATATTAATGAAATACTTAACCAAAACATAAACCAAGTCAACCGAACAAAATGAACCGTCACATTAATCCAACAATCAAGACAATCAATCAATCAATCAATAATGCAAGTAAACACGCAAGGTTTTACACTTTTCAGCCCGAATCTCAAGCGAGTAGGGAGATACGAAACTCACCTCGATGACTTATGAAAAGTTAAGTCGATAAAGAGTCGAGTTATGGTCGTACAATGTTCTCCTTGCGTCCAACACCTAAATATCGATCATACATTCACATCAACATTCATAAGTACACATACAAAGTTTATCAAGTATTCGGTAAAACCCTAATTAGGTTTCCAAAGTGTTTCTTGACGTTAAATGACTTCTAAGACTCTTAATCAATGTTATATAAGATAAGAAGTAAATTAGATTAAGGCTCGACGCGTAAAAAGGTCCAGAAAGTCAAACTAGGTCAAACAAGGAAATTTCAGAAAAACAAAGGCCGTAACTTACGGCCTACAGGGGCGTAAGGTACGGTGGTCAGAATTACAACTGGCGTAGCTTACGGCCCAAAGTGGCGTAAGCTACGACCCTCTAGAAAAGTCATTTTTGGCGTCTGGAGTGGCGTAAACGTGGCGTAAACAGGAGGTCGAGGCGTAAGATGGAAGGATCGGCGTAAGCTACGCCCAAAGAAATTTGTACCAGCGTAACCTATTCCCCGTAGGGCCGTAGGTTACGCCCCCTACTGGGCAACCCACGAACATCAGTAGCAGAATATGCAGAAAAACATAACCAAAACCCCTAAATTCGACCCAAACCAATCCAAAACGACTTGTAGGGACTTGTAATTCATTTTGAAGCATAACTAAACATCATTAACCATAAATACACATAACCCAACCCACAAATTCGACCAAAACATCACAATCACTTCCAAATCACCCAAACCCTAATTTAACCCTAATTTGACCCAAAATTAGTTTTAAGCCGATTTAGGACATGTAAATGTTCAAGATGACTAGAAATGCATAAACAAACATAAGTAGGTATAAATGAGATGAATTAGACTTACCAAAACTTCTCCTTGAGCTAGAACCCGAATTTAGGTCAAAATGGATGAAAGCTTGAACTATGAACTTCAAGGTTATGATTTAATGACGATTATGAGACGACAACGATGATGATTCTTGTACTATGGCAGTTCCAAAACACTAACTTGATGCAAGAATGATGGAGAACAAGAGATGGTTCTTTTACTTCAGAGAAAATAGAAAAGATAGATAGATAGAAAGTGTAAGGTGAAGGAAAGGATAAGGGAGGGGAGTATGGGTCTTATGGGCTGATGGGTCGCGGGTATGGGTCGACCCGTTTCACTTCTCAAGCCACATTACAATTAGTTATACATTTAAACACCGACTACACATACTAACGACCCGACTAACATACCACGTAGTCATATAATCACAAAATGAACTCAATTATTTCATTCAACAAGATTGTTAGTCAAATTACACATAAAGTCAACGGGTCAAAATTCACGGATGTTACATTATTCCCCTGTTGAAAGAATTTCGTCCCGAAATTCAACAAAACACTAATTATTAAATAAATGCGGATACTTAGACTTCATGTGGTCCTCTCGCTCCCAAGTGTACTCGGCTCCACGTCTAGCATTCCATCTTACCTTCACAATGGTGTAGCGCTTCTTCTTGAGTTTCTTTTCTTGACGATCCAAGATCTCTACCGGTTCTTCAACAAAGTTTAGACTCGAATCCACCCTAATTTCGTCCATGGGCACATGATGGGTAGGATCCGCCAAACACTTACGTAGGTTACAAATATGAAACACATCGTGCACCCCGCTAAGTTCTTGAGGCAATTCTAATCGGTAGGCAACCTTTCCAACCCGTTCAAGAATCTTGAAAGGACCAATATACCTTGGTGCAAGTTTTCCCCGCTTCACAAAACGTACAACACCTTTCCAAGGCGACACTTTCAAAAGTACATAATCACCAATTTCAAACTCTAATGGTCTCCTCCTCACATCGGCATACTTCTTTTGACGTTCACGGGCTAATTGCAACTTCTCCTTAATTTGAGAAATCACTTTTGTCGTTTCTACTACAATTTCCGGCCCGATGAGTTGACTCTCACCAATTTCCGCCCAAGCTAGAGGAGAACGACATATCCTACCATACAATGCTCTAAAGGGCGCCATTTCAATGGTAGCATGATAACTATTGTTGTATGAAAACTCAACTAGCGGCAAATGGTCTTCCCAACTTCCACCAAAATCAATTGCACAAGCCCTCAGCATGTCTTCAAGGGTTTGAATGGTTCTCTCGGTTTGTCCATCCGTTTGAGGATGAAATGCCGTGCTCATATCGAGTCGAGTACCCATTGCTTTTTGAAAAGCTTTCCAAAAATTTGATTTGAAACGGGCATCTCTATCAGAAATGATAGAAACCGGCACTCCATGTTTAGATATTACTTCCCTGATGTACAAACAAGCCAATGTGTCAAATTTATCGGTTTCACGAATGGCTAAAAAGTGAGCCGACTTCGTTAACCGATCTACTATCACCCAAATCGTGTCACGACCGCTTCTCGTCTTTGGTAGCTTAGTAATGAAGTCCATTGAAATATGTTCCCACTTCCATTCGGGCATCACCGGTTGTACCAACAATCCGGGTGGCTTCTTGTGTTCGGCTTTGACTTGTAAGCAAGTAAGGCACACACTCACATACCTAGCCACATCACGCTTCATGCCCGGCCACCAATACAAGTTTTTCAAATCAAAGTACATTTTATCCGACCCGGGATGGACCGAATAAGGTGATTGATGAGCTTCATTCATAATAAGCGTTCTTAAGTTACCGAAAATAGGAACCCAAAGTCTTTCAACCAAGTATAGCCCATTATCGTTCTTTCGGTCAAATTGTTGTTCCATGCCATCTAGGTTCTCGTTTCCAAAGTTTTCCGGTAGGGTGGCTTGAATTTGGGCTTCAATAATCCGGTCACGAATATTTGGCCCCACCGTGAGGCTCATAGCTCTAGCCCATCTTGGTTTCACTCTCTCCTTTCTACTCAAGGCATCGGCTACTACATTTGCCTTGCCCGGGTGATATCGGATGTCACAATCATAATCACTAAATAGTTCAAGCCAACGCATTTGCCTCATATTCAATTCACTTTGGTTGAAGATGTGTTGAAGACTTTTGTGATCGGTATAAATCACACATTTGGTACCATAGAGATAATGTCTCCAACACTTCAAAGCAAACACAACCGCTCCTAATTCCAAATCATGTGTCGGGTAGTTCTTCTCATGCACCTTCAATTGACGAGAGGCATAAGCAATAACTTTACCCCTTTGCATAAGAACACAACCCAACCCTTGTCTCGAAGCGTCACAATAAACAACAAAATCTTCAATTCCATCCGGTAGCGTTAAAATAGGAGCGTCACATAGCATATCTTTAAGAGTTTGGAATTCGTTTTCTTGTCTTTCGCCCCATTCAAAGTTTCTATCTTTTTGAGTCAAGAGGGTGAGTGGTTGTGCAATACGGAAGAAGTTTTCAATGAATCTTCTATAGTAACCCGCCAATCCAAGGAATTGACGGATCTCGGATGGCGTTTCGGGTCTTCTCCAATTCTTGACCGCTTCAATCTTGCTTGGGTCCACATGAATACCATCCTTGCTCACTACGTGACCAAGAAAGTGGACCTCTTCCAACCAAAACTCACACTTGGAGAATTTGGCATACAACTTCTCTTTTCTTAGTAGTTCAAGCACCTCACGCAAGTGCTCAACATGCTCTCCTTCGTCTTCGAGTATACAAGTATGTCATCAATGAACACAATGACAGACTTGTCTAAGTATGGTTGACACACCCGGTTCATCAAGTCCATGAACACCGCCGGTGCATTAGTCAACCCAAAAGGCATCACGGTGAATTCAAAATGACCATACCTTGTGCGAAAAGCCGTCTTGGGGATGTCATCTTCGTGTACCCGGAGTTGATGATAACCCGAGCGAAGATCGATTTTTGAAAAGTGCTTAGCACCTTGAAGTTGATCAAATAAGTCATCGATTCTTGGGAGGGGATACCGGTTCTTCACTGTGAGCTTGTTTAATTCCCGGTAGTCGATACACATTCTGAAGGACCCGTCTTTCTTTTTGACAAAGAGCACAGGAGCACCCCAAGGAGATTGACTAGGGCGAATGAAACCCTTCTCTTGGAATTCCTTGAGTTGAGTTTGTAATTCTTGCATTTCGGTTAAGGCTAGTCTATACGGAGCTTTTGCTACGGGTGCGGCTTCGGGGATAAGATTAATACGGAAGTCAAGTTCACGAGTTGGAGGTAATCCCGGTAAGTCATCCGGAAAAACATCGGGAAATTCACAAACAATAGGAACGGTCTTCAATTCTACCTTTGTGACGGTAGCACTAAAGACTTTAGAATTAGAGGAATCAGAGATTTCGCCTTGAACCCTAAGAATTCTACCGTTAGTCAAAGGTATCTTAACAACTCTCTCGCCACAATCAATAGTTGCATTTACCGCCGTCAACCAATCCATACCCACAATGACATCAAAACTCCCAATATCAAAAGGCATAAGGTCTATGAAGAAATCGACATCTTCTAATGTCAAGACACAATCGCGAAGTATTTGACTAATTTTAGTTAGTGACCCGTTTACCATTTCAATGTCAAGCACATAGTTTAGAGCACAAGGATGCACATCAATCAAAGGAACAAAGTTAGAGGACACGAGGCTATAATCGGCCTCGGAATCAAATAGAACGGTTGCATAGTGACCATTAAGGAGAAAGGTACCTGCTACTACGTTGGGATCGTTGCGGGCTTCGTTTGCATTGGCCGCAAAGGCTCGGCCGCGTGGTTGCACTTGGTGGCCTTGCTGTCCCCGGTTTTGGTTAGGCCCGACCATTTGTAGTTGGTTGGGGTGAACGGCTACTTGAACTTGTTGTCCCACCCATCGAGGACAATTATTACGGTAGTGGTCACGACTACCACATTCAAAACATTTACCTCTTCGTTGGTTGCCTTGAGGAGGGACGGCCCGAACGGGAGCCACATTCATTGGACCCGCCCTTGGAGCTCTACAATTTCTGGCTTCGTGCCCGACTTGATTGCAATTATAGCATGCCCCACATGGAGCATTGGCGGGATGATGCCTGTTGCATCTCCCACAGAAAGGATGAGGTCCAATATAACCTCTCTTAGCCGGTTCCACCGCCGCCATCACTCTACCCCTATTAACATTTTTGGGGTCAAACTCCTACTTTCTTTACCCCACTAGACTCCGCCACTTCTTTCTTCTTGTTTGTTGAGGATTTGCTTAAAACGCCGCTTCTCAACATATCTTCAGTCCCACTCCCTGCTTGTTAACCGCATCGGCCAAAGAAGTAGGCATGTTAGAGTTTACAAATGATCGGACTTGAGGATTCAAGCCCAATACGAACTTCTGGATGGCCTGAGGCTCGGTACCCACCAAGTGAGGAATGAGGGTAGACAACTCTTGAAATCGTCTAACATAGCCCTTGTAATCGGCTCCTCCATGTTGAGATTAGCAAACTCAATGGTCAAATTTTGTAGTTCATAGGGAGGACAAAACTTTGCCTTCACTTTGTTCTTGAAGTCAATCCACTCCAAGTTATAAGTCCGCCCCAACGTTATCTCTTGGTTTCACCAACTCAAAGCGTCATGTCTAAACATGCCGGATGCATAAGAAATCCGGTCATCATAGGTGCAATGACTCCTTTCAATCACCGCCTCTATCGCCTCAAACCACCTTATACATTCCGTGGGACCACCTCTTCCATCAAACTCCGGTGCCCCACAACTTTTAAAGTCTTTAAATATACACCCTTGACGGTATCCTCCATGTTGATTATTCATGGGCATACGGTTATCAACTCCCACTTGTTCCTCTTCCTCGTTTTCCACGGCTTGAGGTTGAGCATTTACATTTTCTGGGACTCCATCGTTTTGAGGTCCATTGTTTTGCCCAAGACTTGCCGTGACTTGAGCAATAATGGTTGGCATGATATTGGCGACCGTTTGAGCGATCACCTCAGCCAAGTTTGGCTCAGGACTTCACCACGACCCCTTCCTTGGCCTCTACCACGGCCTCTACCACGGCCCCTACCACGGCCCCTACCTCTTTGTACTTCCGGTTGAGCTTCCGGTTGAGGTTCTTCCTCTTCAGCCCTATAGTTTGTTCCGACTCTCCTTGGTCTCGCCATTTCTATAAAACAAGTGACACGTTGACCCGAGAGTTAGTCTCAAATGCTCACATGTTAGTCACACAAGTAGTCAATGCTCTCATACCGATACCACATACTCATTTCATAACATTATGCTAAGGCAAAAGTGTTAGAATCATAAGGGATTGTTACATATCATATCATCAAGTCGAATTCATTACAATAGTTCATCATTAATTTAAGTAATCATGCTCATTACATCATGCAATCAAACAACTAACACGAATGGTTTCAAAGTATAATCCGAATTCGATATGCTCTCTAGTTATTGACCAGGTATGTATACAGGGTGTACCAACGGCTAACCCTCCACCTAATCAACTTTCATTAAGCATATCGGTTCCTAATTATACTTTAAGCCACACGTGCGCAATCCACGATGTCATGAACTTGCTATAATGTTGGGTAACCATAAAAGAGTTGATCGGGTTCTTTTAGGGTTGCCACATTATTATACTAAGTTAATGGCATAACTTCATTTTGCTCTAAATCATAAACAACAACCATATTAACCACATTTCCACATTTATCACATTGAATTTAAGCTATCACACAAAAGGTCTTAACTACGAACTCACACGGGGATTCACATAATTCACATTGCACACGAATTCCCTAACCATGCATACTATATGAAGAGTTTTAACTTAAGCCGTAGTCTAGGTCAAACAGCCTAATTCTCTACGACCACGCATGGGCCACCATTCTGTAACACCCCAAGCCGAAGCTCGAAATATCACGGAAATCATATAGCACAAGGTGGGATTACAATAGAACAAACTAAATGCAATTTTAGATTCAGTGAATCCATTACAAAACGAAACAAGGAGCAAAATACAACAGATTCAAATCCCTGAAATTACGCGCCAAAACTCAAAATTCAATCTCGAGATTTAGATTGAATTGGAACTTGAAAATTGACAGGATTATGTTATCAATAGCCACGAATCTATTGATGAACAAACAATTGTGATTTTATGAGATTTGATGTGTGAATTTTGAAGAACCAGTATGTGAGATATTACGAACAGAATTTGAGATTAAACTTGATTTTGATGAAATTGTGATCGAATTCAGTTATGGATCGTCATCAGATTGATGTTTGTCTCTGATACCACTTGTTAAAACCTAATAATTCGTGTTTACAGTGCGGAAGTTGATATACATCAATGGTGGAATGTGTGTGTGTGTTAGTGTGTGTTCTTGAGAGAGAAAGGTATGTGTGTGTAAATTCCTGGTTGATTGATAAATCAGAAGTGGGAAAAGGTTACAAAAAGTCACAAGGATTAAAGGTTTGAGGGGTATTTATACTCTAAGTATATTACAAATGCTCCCCCTCAACCTATCAATATTTACATAAAATACACTATTTTGAAATACAACTAAGCACTATTTTGAATTTCTAACAAAGATTACACCAAGCAAGTAAGTGTGTAATATGAGCGCACAAATGATAATAATATCAATGCAAGTACCGAATGCATAAATAAGCCAACATGCCTACCCTATGCGTGAACTCAGGTCACCTATGCAACGATACCCGCCTGTCATAGCAATGACACAGGCTGCATCTCAAAAACATCGAGATATATATGTCTATATACTCGGATGGCATGTCACCAACATCTCACAGGATAAGTGTATACATCTATACACTAGGATGTTTGAGTCCTCGACCGAGGGATTATGAACAATGTATGCAATGCTTACAATCAATCGTAAATGCATCAATCATGAACCAACAATCAGTATACGATGAACATGAACCAATAATCAACATTCGACAAACATGAGCCAACAATCAATATACGATGAACATGAACCAATAATCAATATACGACCAATTCTATACGTACATACACTTAAGAGGATTCTACTTTCTTCGAGTCCCAGATGCTTATATATAGGGTCATCCGCAGCCTTCCCACCACATCTAAAACCCATTGAAGGCATAACCGACTTCCATGTATGTACGTCTATCCTAATATTAATGAAATACTTAACCAAAACATAAACTAAGTCAACCGAACGAAATGAACCGTCACATTAATCCAACAATCAAGACAATCAATCAATCAATCAATAATGCAAGTAAACACGCAAGGTTTTACACTTTTCAGCCCGAATCTCAAGCGAGTAGGGAGATACGAAACTCACCTCGATGACTTATGAAAAGTTAAGTCGATAAAGAGTCGAGTTATGGTCGTACAATGTTCTCCTTGCGTCCAACACCTAAATATCGATCATACATTCACATCAACATTCATAAGTACACATACAAAGTTTATCAAGTATTCGGTAAAACCCTAATTAGGTTTCCAAAGTGTTTCTTGACGTTAAATGACTTCTAAGACTCTTAATCAATGTTATATAAGATAAGAAGTAAATTAGATTAAGGCTCGACGCGTAAAAAGGTCCAGAAAGTCAAACTAGGTCAAACAAGGAAATTTCAGAAAAACAAAGGCCGTAACTTACGGCCTACAGGGGCGTAAGGTACGGTGGTCAGAATTACAACTGGCGTAGCTTACGGCCCAAAGTGGCGTAAGCTACGACCCTCTAGAAAAGTCATTTTTGGCGTCTGGAGTGGCGTAAACGTGGCGTAAACAGGAGGTCGAGGCGTAAGATGGAAGATCGGCGTAAAACGTCAACGGGTCAAAATTCACGGATGTTACATTATTCCCCTGTTGAAAGAATTTCGTCCCGAAATTCAACAAAACACTAATTATTAAATAAATGCGGATACTTAGACTTCATGTGGTCCTCTCGCTCCCAAGTGTACTCGGCTCCACGTCTAGCATTCCATCTTACCTTCACAATGGTGTAGCGCTTCTTCTTGAGTTTCTTTTCTTGGCGATCCAAGATCTCTACCGGCTCTTCAACAAAGTTCAAATTCGAATCAACCCTAATTTCGTCCATAGGCACATGATGTGTAGGATCCGCCAAACACTTGCGCAAGTTACAAATATGAAACACATCATGCACACCGCTAAGCTCTTGAGGCAATTCTAGCCGATAAGCAACCTTCCCAACCCGTTCAAGAATCTTGAAAGGACCAATATACCTTGGTGCAAGTTTTCCCCGCTTCACAAAACGTACAACACCTTTCCAAGGCGACACTTTCAAAAGTACATAATCACCAATTTCAAACTCTAATGGTCTCCTCCTCACATCGGCATACTTCTTTTGACGTTCACGGGCTAATTGCAACTTCTCCTTAATTTGAGAAATCACTTTTGTCGTTTCTACTACAATTTCCGGCCCGATGAGTTGACTCTCACCAATTTCCGCCCAAGCTAGAGGAGAACGACATATCCTACCATACAATGCTCTAAAGGGCGCCATTTAATGGTAGCATAATAACTATTGTTGTATGAAAACTCAACTAGCGGCAAATGGTCTTCCCAACTTCCACCAAAATCAATTGCACAAGCCCTCAGCATGTCTTCAAGGGTTTGAATGGTTCTCTCGGTTTGTCCATCCGTTTGAGGATGAAATGCCGTGCTCATATCGAGTCGAGTACCCATTGCTTTTTGAAAAGCTTTCCAAAAACTTGATTTGAAACGGGCATCTCTATCAGAAATGATAGAAACCGGCACTCCATGTTTAGATATTACTTCCCTGATGTACAACAAGCCAATGTGTCAAATTTATCGGTTTCACGAATGGCTAAAAAGTGAGCCGACTTCGTTAACCGATCTACTATCACCCAAATCGTGTCACGACCGCTTCTCGTCTTTGGTAGCTTAGTAATGAAGTCCATTGAAATATGTTCCCACTTCCATTCGGGCATCACCGGTTGTACCAACAATCCGGGTGGCTTCTTGTGTTCGGCTTTGACTTGTAAGCAAGTAAGGCACACACTCACATACCTAGCCACATCACGCTTCATGCCCGGCCACCAATACAAGTTTTTCAAATCAAAGTACATTTTATCCGACCCGGGATGGACCGAATAAGGTGATTGATGAGCTTCATTCATAATAAGCGTTCTTAAGTTACCGAAAATAGGAACCCAAAGTCTTTCAACCAAGTATAGCCCATTATCATTCTTTCGGTCAAATTGTTGTTCCATGCCATCTAGGTTCTCGTTTCCAAAGTTTTCCGGTAGGGTGGCTTGAATTTGGGCTTCAATAATCCGATCACGAATATTTGGCCCCACCGTGAGGCTCATAGCTCTAGCCCATCTTGGTTTCACTCTCTCCTTTCTACTCAAGGCATCGGCTACTACATTTGCCTTGCCCGGGTGATATCGGATGTCACAATCATAATCACTAAATAGTTCAAGCCAACGCATTTGCCTCATATTCAATTCACTTTGGTTGAAGATGTGTTGAAGACTTTTGTGATCGGTATAAATCACACATTTGGTACCATAGAGATAATGTCTCCAACACTTCAAAGCAAACACAACCACCTCCCAATTCCAAATCATGTGTCGGGTAGTTCTTCTCATGCACCTTCAATTGACGAGAGGCATAAGCAATAACTTTACCCCTTTGCATAAGAACACAACCCAACCCTTGTCTCGAAGCATCACAATAAACAACAAAATCTTCAATTCCATCCGGTAGCGTTAAAATAGGAGCGTCACATAGCATATCTTTAAGAGTTTGGAATTCGTTTTCTTGTCTTTCGCCCCATTCAAAGTTTCTATCTTTTTGAGTCAAGAGGGTGAGTGGTTGTGCAATACGGAAGAAGTTTTCAATGAATCTTCTATAGTAACCCGCCAATCCAAGGAATTGACGGATCTCGGATGGCGTTTCGGGTCTTCTCCAATTCTTGACCGCTTCAATCTTGCTTGGGTCCACATGAATACCATCCTTGCTCACTACGTGACCAAGAAAGTGGACCTCTTCCAACCAAAACTCACACTTGGAGAATTTGGCATACAACTTCTCTTTTCTTAGTAGTTCAAGCACCTCACGCAAGTGCTCAACATGCTCTTCCTTCGTCTTCGAGTATACAAATATGTCATCAATGAACACAATGACAGACTTGTCTAAGTATGGTTGACACACCCGGTTCATCAAGTCCATGAACACCGCCGGTGCATTAGTCAACCCAAAAGGCATCACGGTGAATTCAAAATGACCATACCTTGTGCGAAAAGCCGTCTTGGGATGTCATCTTCGTGTACCCGGAGTTGATGATAACCCGAGCGAAGATCGATTTTTGAAAAGTGCTTAGCACCTTGAAGTTGATCAAATAAGTCATCAATTCTTGGGAGGGGATACCGGTTCTTCACTGTGAGCTTGTTTAATTCCCGGTAGTCGATACACATTCTGAAGGACCCGTCTTTCTTTTTGACAAAGAGCACAGGAGCACCCCAAGGAGATTGACTAGGGCGAATGAAACCCTTCTCTTGGAATTCCTTGAGTTGAGTTTGTAATTCTTGCATTTCGGTTAAGGCTAGTCTATACGGAGCTTTTGCTACGGGTGCGGCTTCGGGGATAAGATTAATACGGAAGTCAAGTTCACGAGTTGGAGGTAATCCCGGTAAGTCATCCGGAAAAAAATCGGGAAATTCACAAACAATAGGAACGGTCTTCAATTCTACCTTTGTGACGGTAGCACTAAAGACTTTAGAATTAGAGGAATCAGAGATCTCACCTTGAACCCTAAGAATTCTACCGTTAGTCAAAGGTATCTTAACAACTCTCTCGCCACAATCAATAGTTGCATTTACCGCCGTCAACCAATCCATACCCACAATGACATCAAAACTCCCAATATCAAAAGGCATAAGGTCTATGAAGAAATCGACATCTTCTAATGTCAAGACACAATCGCGAAGTATTTGACTAATTTTAGTTAGTGACCCGTTTACCATTTCAATGTCAAGCACATAGTTTAGAGCACAAGGATTCACATCAATCAAAGGAACAAAGTTAGAGGACACGAGGCTATAATCGGCCTCGGAATCAAATAGAACGGTGGCATAGTGACCATTAAGGAGAAAAGTACCTGCTACTACGTTGGGATCGTTGCGGGCTTCGTTTGCATTGGCCGCAAAGGCTCGGCCGCGTGGTTGCACTTGGTGGCCTTGCTGTCCCCGGTTTTGGTTAGGCCCGACCATTTGTAGTTGGTTGGGGTGAACGGCTACTTGAACTTGTTGTCCCACCCATCGAGGACAATTATTACGGTAGTGGTCACGACTACCACATTCAAAACATTCACCTCTTCGTTGGTTGCCTTGAGGAGGGACGGCCCGAACGGGAGCCACATTCATTGGACCCGCCCTTGGAGCTCTACAATTTCTGGCTTCGTGCCCGACTTGATTACAATTATAGCATGCCCCACATGGAGCATTGGCGGGATGATGCCTGTTACATCTCCCACAGAAAGGATGAGGTCCAATATAACCTCTCTTAGCCGGTTCCACCGCCGCCATCACTCTACCCCTATTAACATTTTTGGGGTCAAACCTCCCCACTTTCTTTACCCCACTAGACTCCGCCACTTCTTTCTTCTTGTTTGTTGAGGATTTGCTTAAAACGCCGCTTCTCAACATATCTTCAGTCCCACTCCCTGCTTGATTAACCGCATCGGCCAAAGAAGTAGGCATGTTAGAGTTTACATATGATCGGACTTGAGGATTCAAGCCCAATACAAACTTCTGGATGGCCTGAGGCTCGGTACCCACCAAGTGAGGAATGAGGGTAGACAACTCTTGAAATCGTCTAACATAGCCCTTGTAATCGGCTCCCTCCATGTTGAGATTAGCAAACTCAATGGTCAAATTTTGTAGTTCATAGGGAGGACAAAACTTTGCCTTCACTTTGTTCTTGAAGTCAATCCACTCCAAGTTATAAGTCCGCCCCAACGTTATCTCTTGGTTCCACCAACTCAAGGCGTCATGTCTAAACATGCCGGATGCATAAGAAACCCGGTCATCATAGGTGCAATGACTCCTTTCAATCACCGCCTCGATCGCCTCAAACCACCTTATACATTCCGTGGGACCACCTCTTCCATCAAACTCCGGTGCCCCACAACTTTTAAAGTCTTTAAATATACACCCTTGACGGTATCCTCCATGTTGATTATTCATGGGCATACGGTTATCAACTCCCACTTGTTCCTCTTCCTCGTTTTCCACGGCTTGAGGTTGAGCATTTACATTTTCTGGGACTCCATCGTTTTGAGGTCCATTGTTTTGCCCAAGACTTGCCGTGACTTGAGCAATAATGGTTGGCATGATATTGGCGACCGTTTGAGCGATCACCTCAGCCAAGTTTGGCTCAGGAGCTTCACCACGACCCCTTCCTTGGCCTCTACCACGACCTCTACCACGGCCCCTACCACGACCCCTACCTCCTTGTACCTTCCGGTTGAGCTTCTTGTTCAGGTTCTTCCTGTTCAGCCCTATAGTTTGTTCCGACTCTCCTTGGTCTCGCCATTTCTATAAAACAAGTGATAGGTTGACCCGAGAGTTAGTCTCAAATGCTCACATGTTAGTCACACAAGTAGTCAATGCTCTCATACCGATACTACATACTCATTTCATAACATTATGCTAAGGCAAAAGTGTTAGAATCATAAGGGATTGTTACATATCATATCATCAAGTCGAATTCATTACAATAGTTCATCATTAATTTAAGTAATCATGCTCATTACATCATGCAATCAACCAACTAACACGAATGGTTCAAAGTATAATCCGAATTCGACATGCTCTCTAGTTATTGACCGGGTATGTATACAGGGTGTACCAACGGCTAACCCTCCACCTAATCAACTTTCATTAAGCATATCGGTTCCTTATTATACTTTAAGCCACACGTGCGCAATCCACGATGTCATTAACTTGTTATAATGTTGGGTAACCATAAAAGAGTTGATCGGGTTCTTTTAGGGTTGCCACAATATTATACTAAGTTAATGGCATAACTTCATTTTGCTCTAATCAATCATAACAACAACCATATTAACCACATTTCCACATTTATCACATTGAATTTAAGCTATCACACAAGAGGTCTTAACTACGAACTCACACGGGGATTCACATAATTCACATTGCACACGAATTCCCTAACCATGCATACTATATGAAGAGTTTTAACTTAAGCCGTAGTCTAGGTCAAACAGCCTAATTCTCTACGACCACGCATGGGCCACCATTCTGTAACACCCCAAGCCGAAGCTCGAAATATCACGGAAATCATATAGCACAAGGTGGGATTACAATAGAACAGGAACTAAATGCAATTTTAGATTCAGTGAATCCATTACAAAACGAAACAAGGAGCAAAATACATAAGGAGCAAATAACCATCAAAGTTAACAAAAGAACATCCAGAAGATGGCAACTCGATCCTAAGTATAATGCAAAAGAGAAGGTCTATGAATCCTTGATTCATCAAGTCCAAAGCCCGGGATAAACAGCAAGCAAGCAACTATACTCCACGTCCAGGGATTACCTGATTACCTGAAAAGTGCACTAAGCATAGTCAACACAAGGTTGGTGAGTTCGTAGTAATGGTCCACAAGGAACCATCGTCAATAATCACAATGTACGAATAGAGGCTAGACATGACTTACCGCGAGCCTCTAAGTAACACAAGAACGTCCAACAATAAGATTACACCAAGCAAGTAAGTGTGTAATATGAGCGCACAAATGATAATAATATCAATGCAAGTACCGAATGCATAAATAAGCCAACATGCCTACCCTATGCGTGAACTCAGGTCACCTATGCAACGATACCCGCCTGTCATAGCAATGACACAGGCTGCATCTCAAAAACATCGAGATATATATGTCTATATACTCGGATGGCATGTCACCAACATCTCACAGGATAAGTGTATACATCTATACACTAGGATGTTTGAGTCCTCGACCGAGGGATTATGAACAATGTATGCAATGCTTACAATCAATCGTAAATGCATCAATCATGAACCAACAATCAGTATACGATGAACATGAACCAATAATCAACATTCGACAAACATGAGCCAACAATCAATATACGATGAACATGAACCAATAATCAATATACGACCAATTCTATACGTACATACACTTAAGAGGATTCTACTTTCTTCGAGTCCCAGATGCTTATATATAGGGTCATCCGCAGCCTTCCCACCACATCTAAAACCCATTGAAGGCATAACCGACTTCCATGTATGTACGTCTATCCTAATATTAATGAAATACTTAACCAAACATAAACCAAGTCAACCGAACGAAATGAACCGTCACATTAATCCAACAATCAAGACAATCAATCAATCAATCAATAATGCAAGTAAACACGCAAGGTTTTACACTTTTCAGCCCGAATCTCAAGCGAGTAGGGAGATACGAAACTCACCTCGATGACTTATGAAAAGTTAAGTCGATAAAGAGTCGAGTTATGGTCGTACAATGTTCTCCTTGCGTCCAACACCTAAATATCGATCATACATTCACATCAACATTCATAAGTACACATACAAAGTTTATCAAGTATTCGGTAAAACCCTAATTAGGTTTCCAAAGTGTTTCTTGACGTTAAATGACTTCTAAGACTCTTAATCAATGTTATATAAGATAAGAAGTAAATTAGATTAAGGCTCGACGCGTAAAAAGGTCCAGAAAGTCAAACTAGGTCAAACAAGGAAATTTCAGAAAACAAAGGCCGTAACTTACGGCCTACAGGGGCGTAAGGTACGGTGGTCAGAATTACAACTGGCGTAGCTTACGGCCCAAAGTGGCGTAAGCTACGACCCTCTAGAAAAGTCATTTTTGGCGTCTGGAGTGGCGTAAACGTGGCGTAAACAGGAGGTCGAGGCGTAAGATGGAAGGATCGGCGTAAGCTACGCCCCCTACTGGGCAACCCACGAACATCAGTAGCAGAATATGCAGAAAAACATAACCAAAACCCCTAAATTCGACCCAAACCAATCCAAAACGACTTGTAGGGACTTGTAATTCATTTTGAAGCATAACTAAACATCATTAACCATAAATACACATAACCCAACCCACAAATTCGACCAAAACATCACAATCACTTCCAAATCACCCAAACCCTAATTTAACCCTAATTTGACCCAAAATTAGTTTTAAGCCGATTTAGGACATGTAAATGTTCAAGATGACTAGAAATGCATACACAAACATAAGTAGGTATAAATGAGATGAATTAGACTTACCAAAACTTCTCCTTGAGCTAGAACCCGAATTTAGGTCAAAATGGATGAAAGCTTGAACTATGAACTTCAAGGTTATGATTTAATGACGATTATGAGACGACAACGATGATGATTCTTGTACTATGGCAGTTCCAAAACACTAACTTGATGCAAGAATGATGGAGAACAAGAGATGGTTCTTTTACTTCAGAGAAAATAGAAAAGATAGATAGATAGAAAGTGTAAGGTGAAGGAAAGGATAAGGGAGGGGAGTATGGGTCTTATGGGCTGATGGGTCGCGGGTATGGGTCGACCCGTTTCACTTCTCAAGCCACAACACAAATAGTTATACATTTAAACACCGACTACACATACTAACGACCCGACTAACATACCACGTAGTCATATAATCACAAAATGAACCCAATTATTTCATTCAACAAGATTGTTAGTCAAATTACACATAAAGTCAACGGGTCAAAATTCACGGATGTTACAATATGTTATTTTCTATAATGAACGTAAGTTTGTTTAATTATTCTTGAAGTATTTAATTAATAACATGCCATGTAATTAAAAGTATTTTTTAAAATCAAATATTATATAGAAACAAATAGAAAGTTTGATTATTTATTCTTAATATATTAATATTTAATTAAATTGATGGTATAATAGATAAAGATGTAATATATAATAAATGGAAAAAAGTTTTGGCAATGATACATAGGATGTTCCCCATGTGACAATCTATGAAAGATCTTGGAGATATAGAGATAATAAGATTTATATATAGAGAGATATTGAAGCATGTTTAACTCAAGCGTCACTTTTTATTTGAGCGACATGTATTCTTTAAAATCTATATTTAAAATCTTTGATTTTTGGATATTATAAATCATTAAAACTCTTACTTAATAGATACATCGATATAAATACTTTAGGAAGTACGAGGGATGCAGATGTTACCACATCACACAGCGCAGCTCAGTGTTGGCTGGTACGACCACACGCCCTAGAATACGTAGGGACATCCATGTAAGAGCCATGTCAACAGTCATGCAAGCATATATTGATGAGTTGGCAATCATATCAGACACCAAGTTTAAGTGGTAAACCGGCTACTTGTTCAGCCGGTCATCCGTTAGATCACTTAGCCCAAAAATATAAATACATACATCACATAGCTATCGAGTAGGTCACTACACTTACATAACCTTTTTGTCATAGTTGGTTACATTCATATGTCATTATCCCAATTCTAAATCTATATGATCATCATGAGATTATCTGACACGTACATAGGTAAACCTCCAACTTTATCCGATTTTCCATCACGTAATAATTCTTTTGATCATGAAACAGATGATGATCCTCAGGATGATTTACCTTACAAGAAGGCCCCGAATTTCTCAGATTTGATGAGACGAATAAAGTCAGCTGCTTTTTAGATTATATAAAATAGGGATTAAATAAAGCATGGAAGTGTATTATACTTTGTTTAGTTTGTTATGAGTTGTATGCAACTCTAAAAACCTCTATCGTATGTATTATACTCTTATTTATATATGATTAATGAATCAAACTATCAACTCTACTTTGTGTTTTAAAATCCATTGTTAGTTGTATGTATTCAACTTTGTCTATTTTTGCTATTATTTGTATCCAACTTTCCTCGTTTTTGCTAGTGTTTTAACCTCTATGACTTGATACATCAATAGTGAAAAAATAAGACACGTTTGGTTACGGAAAACATCCATTGTTTTCCATTTTTTTTTTCCAAAAAAACATGAAAAACATAAAACGCTTAATCATAGTTTTCTAAGAATATTTTCCAAGAAAACAGAAAACAATGTTTTCACTTTTCTATGAAAAATTTGAAAACATCTTTTCTTATTTTTCATTTTCCCCCTCCCCTCCCCTTACATATCTAACATGTTTTTAGTTTTCTAAATAGAACAGGTTTTTAAAATTTTTATTTGTTTTCTAGAAAATAAAAACCCTTTTCACTTTATAAAAAATTAAAAATGAAAAACTAGAAAACATTTTCTACAACCAAACTGCTCCTAAAATTTTGTATTTTGCTAAATGGATTTTCGAGCACATTTGAAGTCTGGCAGAAAGGTTCGATTGGACCTGGACTCCTGGAGGCAAGGGTATTAATGAGTAATTGAGTTTTGAATATCTCTCCATGGTTCGATTGGACCATCATCATATAAATTGGTTTTTGATATGCTTAACTTAAAGTCCAAGTATCTAAAACTCTAAAAGTACATTGTTGTGGAAATTTTTTTCAAGTAAATGAGAATGGATTTTTTCATCTTTACAAGCAACACCTTTACAAACTCTGAAATCACGTTTAGTTCGAATTTTTTTTTTTCTATTTCTAAAGAAAATAGGTTTTTCCGTAAAAGGAGGTTTTTTTTTAAAGAGGTTATACCAAGTATATCGTTGGTGGATTTGGGTAAAACGGGAAGTATCATTAGGTAAAAATATTTAATATAGTTAGGGTGGGGGAGTACCTCGCCACCCCTCCCCGCCCTCCCTGATTTTTCAATAGGTATCTGTCCGCTCCCTAATTGCAGGGAATACCTCGCCACCCCTCCCCACCCTTTTCTATTTTTTTTATTCAACAATAATTAAAACTTTTATTTAATAAATTAAACATACAACTAAAACACATAAATAAAACACATAAACTATTATTCAAACACACAAATAACTAAAACATAAACAACTTAAACTAAGGCATCGGCCATCCGTATTTCTCACAAATGGCGCGTTTCTGCGCCAACACCATCTCCAACTTGGTGAAGTAGTCAATGGCTAACACCAAGAACTTTTTCTTTCCTGGAGCTTCAGAAAGAGGTCCTACTAAATGGATTCCCCATTGTATGAAGGGCCAAGCCGAGATTACTGAAGTCATGTCATTTTTAGGCTGTCTCGGTATATTAGCATGTATTTGGCATGCTTCACAGTTCTTTAGCAGTGCCGTGGAATCTCGATGCATTGTTGGCCAAAAATATCCTAACCGCATGGCCTTCGTAGCGACCGACCTTGCACCCGAATGTGCTCCGCATATGCCTTCATGTAATTCCCGGATAATCATCTCTGCTTGTTTAGGCCCTGCGCACCGCAACCATGGCGTGAAGAACCCCTTTTTGTACAATTTTTTGTCCATGATCTTATATTGTGGTGCCTTGATTTTTATCTTTCGAGCTTCGTCTTTGTCTTCTGGGAGTATTCCACTTACCAAAAATTCATAAATAGATAGGAGTCATCCAATTCTTCCCTTCTTCTTCCACAAGTCTGACACTTGCTTTTCTTCGATTGACCTTTCTTTCAAAACTTCCACTAACACCTTTTTCCCTAGGTGATCGAACGTTAAGGAGGCTAACTTACTTAAAGCGTCTGCCTTCTTGTTCTGGCTTCTCCTGATATGTTCTATTTCAAAGTGGCTGAAACATTCCATCAATTCTTGTACCTTTCAGATACTGCCTTGTGGTTTCCTTGTTTGCCTCATATTCTCCTTTTACTTGGCACGCAACTAATTGGGAGAGTCACGTATACCTGTATTGCGGATCTTCATGTCTCTTGCAATCCGAAGCCTTGCTAATAATGTTTTGTGAGTCCCAAATATAGATGGTTAATACCCGACTGACAAGTAGTTCTAACTGGAAGTAGACCAGTTCAGAATACGATCCAGATATGGATAAACAATAAGGTAAAGGTACTGAAAGTAAATGCAAGAAACAATAATTGCTGAAACTATATAAATAATATGTATAGATCAAGTATGTAGCATTGAGACACGATGTACTTTTTCAATGTATTTGATTTATGATATAAACAAATACAAAGGTTGTTGCGGAACAAAGATAAACACCCAAGTGTAAATATCTAAACAACCTAGAAATACAAGTGATCTAATAACTTGAAAATACTCGTAAGAATTACTTAGAGTATATCTCACAAGTTGCAATGCTAAAGTTTCAAGCAATTTGCAAGTTGTGAGAAACCTTTATATTTATAGGCAAGGTTCATGCTGATGTGGACCAGACCGTACAAATATGGTTGGGAGCATTTAAGGAATTAAAGTCAATTCCTTAACATGCGTACTTTTAAGGTTTAAGTGTGAAAGTTGTTGATGTGACATTTCACACTTTATTCCCAACCTTTTACTCAACCTTGTACTTGTTAATTGTTAAAGCTATTAACTGGTTAAAGGTTAGTAAAGTAAAAAGGCTTCCTCGTAATCAGTGTAAAGTGTTGTAAGTACTTTACACTGAGATGCTTCAGTTTTCGATCAGGTAGAATCAACTTCTGAGCTCCACATCTGAGCTGATTCTCTTTCTTCAGACTTCAGCTGAATGGTATTCTGATACGTTGATCTGAACTGAAGTGAAGCTTCAGTGAACTAATTCTGAACAGGCTTCAGAATTATGTACAAGTATTCTTCACTGAGCTTCAGCTATTTCTGAACAAATTATACTTGGTCGATTTTCGACCCAACAAATCCCCCCTATTTGTTCTGAAATAGTGCATGCATCTCAGACTTCTATCTATACATGTTTGTAAGTCTGAAATGCAAGTTTTTGTTTAAGTTGTAAAAATTTTCTAAGTACATCTTATAGATCATTGATGTCTCAGAATTTTACTTGTGATTTTTCTAACTTAAACCTATCATCTACTTGTTAGCTACAATATGTAACATATATATACAAACTGAAGTGTTTGTTACATTTGCAAATAATTATACAAGTAAATGATAAACTGAAAAGAAAACTACTTCTTCGCAGGCCTCGAACCAGAAGGTGTTTCAGTAGCTTTTCTCTTCAGTGGAGAATGATCCTTCTTTCCAAATAATTATACAAGTAAATGATAAACTGAAAAGAAAACTACTTCTTCGCAGGCCTCGAACCAGAAGGTGTTTCAGTAGCTTTTCTCTTCAGTGGAGAATGATCATTCTTTCCAAATAATCTGCCTTCAATCTCTACCTTGGCTTGCATCTTTTGTTGTATTCTTGATAACCATGCACCAATCAGAGCAGATTTTGGCTTCCCCCTCAGAATCTGGATCATCTCTCTATGCTCAGAAATCCTAAATTCGTGCACTGAAACCTGATTGTATTCTTCAGCTGCCCTTCCTTCTCTTTTAACAACCAAATCAAAGAGCTTCAATCCATCAGCTTTTGTTACTTCTATGTCAGTTATTTTAGCTGGATGGGATCGATGCTTCATATAATGCTCATACTGATCCTTTTCATGTTTCCTTTCGATCTCAGCAGCATCATCAGAAATTGGCTTGAAGGTAGAAAGGTCAGCATCACGAATGTTCTTCCTTGAAGACCTTGGTCCAGTCACTTTGGGTTTTGTGGGTGGCTTTAACAATTGCCTTTCAACCTTGGCAACTTCAGCTAGAATCTCTTTCTTTTTCAAATCTATCTCATTCATTCTATTTTTCTTCAAGTCTTCAATAGACAACTTGAAGGTGAGACTTTCCAGCTTTTGTTCCAGAGGTGAATACATCATCCCACACTCATATTCAAGCATATCAACTACTGCTTTCTGCACTCTTGGATCATTTTTGATTTTTTGATATCTTTCTAATGAAAGACCAAGAGCTGCAACATCTACATGATCAAGGGTCCCCATCGAAAGATGTTGTGCCCTTTCTCTTTCCTTGTTTTCCCTCCACATGATAAACTGATTAGAGACTTGCTTCTGCAGAGCCACTAATTTCTTGCCATCTGCATCAAGATTGTGTAGGGGGTAACCATATTCATCAACATTCTCACCAACCACAAGTCCAGAATCCTTAGAACCTTTGGACTTGGGTTCTTCCACAATCTGGGCCTTGCCCTTATCTTTCTTTTCTGGTTCAGACTGCTGCACTTCAGATTTTCTTTGTTCCCCCTGAACTGAGGCACCACTAGATTGTACCTCAGTTTGCTTCTTGGTTGCCTCTATTAACTCTTGAGTACTTGAGAGCAAACCAATAGGCACATTTCCCCTTTTGGGGACCTCAGAAGGCATCTTAGCATATAAATCAATCGCCGTCTGCATGGCCTTCAGAGGTTCCCAACTCTGCTGCAGAAGGCAATCAGAAATGCCTTTGCCATTGTAGAGAACTGAGCCCTTAACCTGAATGATGAGTTAAGGTTCAGAGCCTCTTTCTCAGTAAGATCTTTCAGCATTTTCCTATCTTCTTCAGAGAATGAGGGAGGAGGAGGAGCAGCAGCAACATTTTCTTTCTTGAGCAAGGTCAGAATTTCATCTAACTGCTTGGACTGGTCCTTCACCGATTTATCAAGAGTGGTTACAGATTATTTTACTTCATTAACAGCCTTATCCACTCTTTTATTTGTATCCTTGGTAAGCTCGGCAACCATTATTCTGACCTTCTCTTCACCTTTTCAGCCACTGAAGCTGAAATCTGAGCAACAAGTTCCTGAGAGAGCTCAGACTTCAGCTTCTCAATAATTTCAACACTTAAAGAAGACCCAAGTTCTTTTTCATTGACACTTGGCTTCTTCACCAATTCATTTACCTCCTTCCCGACTGCCATAACCTCTTGTTTCATTATCTCAACACTAGATGTCAAGTTCGCAACAACTGAAGCTTGCACATCTCTTTTGGTCAGGCTGAAGGCTTCCCTGATGGCTGAACTGGTTTTATTGCAAGAATGTACCAACTCATTTAGCTTCCCACTTACTAGTCCCTCATTTCCAGCAACCTTGGTGAACTCAGTGCCAAGGAACATCTGAGCACCCTTCATTTCAACAATGGAACTAGTATTGGCAGTTAGAGATTTTGTTAAGTCCTCCACCTTGAGAAGGAGGCTTTGGACTTCGGTATTTTGCTTCTCTAACTGTGCTTCTACACTCAAAGGAGGAGGTGGTTGTGCAGAAACAGAAGCCACAAAGAGAATTCTACCAAGCTCATTTAATGCCTTCTCCAATTGCATTTCCGTTGGACTCTCAGATTCAGTAGCAGAGTCCAACTCTTTCTCAGTTTGATCATCATAATTGATGGGCCTTGGTACTTGGTAAATTTGTGGGTGTAAGTGTTGGAGTTGTGGTTGAAAACGAGGTGAAGTGACATAGGCAGGTGTAGAGCCAGGTGAAAATATGGATGTTCATGAGAAGTTTCGGGTTGGCGATATGGTTGTTCAACAAGTATATTTTTGGATTTCTGGGGGAGGAGGGACGTTTGTGAGGCTGAAGGTTGGCTCAGAATCAAAAGACTGATTCTCCTCCAGTAAGCCCTCATCAAACTCAAAATCAGCAAAGGAATCAAGATTCCCTTGAGTTTGCTCATCTTCATCCCAGAGGTCAGTCGAAACTGCAGTCCGATCAGATATGCCCTGGTTCAGATCACTGGTACCTGAACCAGCTTCTGGTTCAACAACTGCTGCTGCAGATGCATCGTCACCAGATTTATGGGTTGGCTCAGCCATAGCTTCATCGCCAGAGATAGTAGACACAGGGGTTGCCTTAATGATTCTCGTACCATCATCAAGAATCACTTCATCGGCCGTAGAGTCTGGAATCTCAGTCTCAGGTGGTGTCACACCAAAGACTTCATCAATTCGTGCATCAGAAGAGTGTAAGATATGTGAAGTTTCAGGGGGTGCACGTGTAGACACGGACTCTAATGTGTGCTGGGCTGGTACACTTGTATTATCTTCACCATCTCCTCCTAAAGAAGTTTTGGAGATGGCTGCTTGTGGGTTTCCCTTTGGACTCGATTCCTCTGGTTCTTGTTGGGAAGATCTAGAGGGGTTTGCTTTGGTACTAATGTCCTTGGGCTGTGAGGACGGCTTATATTTACGACGTTTTAATAAGCCCTTTGGAGATCCTGAGGGATCTTTTGGGAGATCCTCAGGTTGGTCAGTGGAGGAGGGAATCGGTGGTTGGGTAGATGAAGTTGCTGGGGTTTTAAACAACTTCAACATTTGACCACCAGGTGCACCAATGGGTCTCGCATTCTTTTGCGACCTGCTCGGTGACCTTTCTGAGCCAGCCGGTCGTGCTGTTTCAGTTTTATTAATTACCTGAAGCATTGCAGCGGAGAGTTCTGGTTCTGGATCTGAAGTAGATAGCTTTGATAGATCCCTGCAGAACTCTGTTGCTGAAGATTCAAGCCCCTCCATGTGATACGCATCTCCAAGCATGTTCATGAAGCAAATGCTCAGAAATCTGGGAAATGAGATATGTGGACTTCTTTTCCTTTTAATTTTGTTACCAGCTGAGAGAAAAGTATCTCAGCGAAGTCCACCTCAATCCCATGCCACAAGTAGTACCCGATTTCTACTTGTGTTAATGAAATCTGGTCCAATCTACCCCAGTTTCCACCTAGGCACTCCACAATCTGAGTCCAGAAATAACGCCAACAGTTTTTAAATCCAGACAGAAAAATATGTCCAGATGTTCTCAGATTGTGCTCAGCATCGACCATGTCATCATGACCCATGGCGTGCAGTACCTCCCTGAAATTAACTCCTTTTAGCCTTTTTGCATAGGATGAAGAAGAGGGAAGGTAGTTCAAGTGAAGGGCCTCCCGAAACCCATCAAGTGAAAGGATATACTTCTTAGTGCCTTCTTTTAAAGAAAAAGCAATGGATTTTTCATCCTTGCTTAGAGTAGCAGTATACCAGAATTCAAGTAAGTATCTATGATACAATACTTGAGGATCTGCAGTCAAGGCATAATGGAGAGGGGATTGTTCAAGAAATTTATTAATCCTCCCCATTAAGGTTTTGCCTTTGGCATTCAGTGCGGCCACGAAATTATTCATATTGAATCTAAGGGTCAATGGATCGAACCCTTTTGACCATTGTGCACTGGCCTTGACTACTTTGGATGGTTTGTATTCGAAAGCTATTAGTGATTTGGCATGAGAAGCAGGTTTAGCCATTATTTCTACAAGAGAAACTGAATATGAAAGATGAATTTAGGGTTTTGGAATTATGAAGGAATGAGAAAATGAGAGAGAATGATGATTGGGAGTAAATGTAAAGAGAAGTAAATGAAGGAATTGTTTTTGAAAAGGTATTTATATTTATGATGGAATACAAAGGGTTTTCCAAAATAAATAAAATAAAATTGATTTTGAAATTCAAATCCACAAAAAAAAACATTATTTTAATGAAATCAATTTTGATCGGGTTTGAAGTCTGAAAATAATTTTGGGTATACGTCCGCATTTAATGCAACGGCGGTTATGACCCCACATTTTCACAAAACTTTTCAACACTTTAAAGAAAAAGTGATCATTACTTTTCATTTACGGCGCAACTTGTGTGACACGTCAGCAAGAAGCATCATTATTCAAACGTTAAACAGTAACTGTCACGTGTTCACACAACGACCAAGTATCTAAAAGACATTATAAAGGACTAACTTATTTCAGAAATAACTTATTTAAATCTGAGCATGATCAGATTTTAAGGAATCTGAACCATCTCAGTTTTCACACTTATTCTAAAATCATTTCAGAAATTCTGAAGCATTTCAGTCAAAATATTTTTCTGAAAGCAAGGTTCCCCCTTAGAGAGAAATTCTTTTAAAAAAAAATATTTGACACTTCCCTCTGAGGTGATGCTATGTAGGATTTAGCATACCTAACTCACTGATGAGATGTTTAAATGTTTTGACATCCAAGGGTTTTGTAAAAACATCAGCGAGTTGTTTATCAGTGGGAATGAAATGAAGTTCAATGTCACCTTTAATAATGTCATCTCTAATAAAATGATACCTGAGGTCGATATGCTTGGTTTTGGAGTGCATGACAGGATTGTGAGAGATGGCAATGGCACTGGTGTTATCACAAAATATTGGAGTCTTTGTATACTTAACACCATAATCAGTTAGTTGGTTCTTCATCCACAAAATCTGAGCGCAGCAACTGGCTGCAGAAATGTATTCAGCTTCAGCTGTGGAGAGTGATACTGCAGTCTGCTTTTTACTTGTCCAACTAACCAATTTGCCACCTAGGAAATGACAACCACCTGTGGTACTTTTCCTATCTATTTTACAACCTGCATGATCAGAATCTGAATAACCCATTAGATCTAGACTTGAGCCTTTGGGATACCAAAGACCAAGTCTGGGGACACCTTTAAGGTATCTGAAAATCCTTTTCACAGCATTTGCGTGTGCTTCTCTGGGATCAGACTGAAATCTTGCACAAAGGCATGTTGCAAACATTATGTCAGGTCTACCAGCAGTTAAGTACATGAGGGATCCCACCATACCACGATATTTTGTGGGATCCACTTGTTTTCCATTGGGATCCGAGTCCAAAGTTAATGGTGCAGAAATAGGAGTATCTTTTGATGAGACAGAATCAAATTGATATTTCTTTAATAAATCTCTGACATATTTTTCTTGATTTATAAAAATACCATCACTGGTTTGTTTCACTTGAAGACCCAGAAAATATGTCAGTTCACCCATCATACTCATTTCATACTCAGATGACATTATTTCAGAAAACTGTTTACACATTTTGTTATTTGTAGACCCAAACACAATATCATCGACATAAATTTGTACAAGTAGGATATCACTTTTATCATGCAATATGAATAAAGTGTTATCTATTGCACCCCTTTTAAAACCATGTTTCAGAAGATATTTAGTAAGAGTATCATACCAGGCTCTAGGTTCTTGTCTCAGACCATATAATGCTTTGTTCAGTCTGTACACCCAATGAGGTCTTTCTTCATTTATGAACCCTGGTGGCTGTACACATACACAACTTCTTCCAATTCACCATTCAAGAATGCACTTTTGACATCCATTTGATAGACTTTGAACTCATGATGAGCTGCAAAAGCTAAGAAAATTCTGATAGCTTCTAGTCTAGCAACTGGTGCAAAGGTTTCATCAAAGTCTACTCCTTCTTTTTGTGAGTAACCCTTTGCAACAAGTCTTGCCTTGTTTCGAATCACATGACCATCTTCATCCATCTTGTTTCTGAAGACCCATCTTGTCCCAATTGGTTCTTTCTTCAGATCACTGGGACAAGGAACGAGTTCCCAAACATTGTTCCTTTTAAACTGATTAAGCTCATCTTGCATGGCTTCAATCCAGCTAGGGTCTTTCATAGCCTCGTCAATCTTCTTCGGTTCTATCAGTGATAAGAAGCTAACATTTAAGCATTGATCGCTTGTGGCTCTTCTGGTCTGAACCCCACTAGTGGAATTTCCAATGATTTGCTCGATTGGATGTGCTCTTGTCCACTTAGTGTAATGACCAGGATGAACAATGATATCAGTGCAAGAACTCCTCTGATTTACTTCAGGAGGTGCTTCAGAAAAGACTACTTCAGTCTCATCATCTTCCTCCTGCAGATCATGATTTCATCATGAAACTGTTCAGATTGGGGTAATTCAGTGGAACCTGATATCTGAGGTGAAGCAGCATATACATCTGATCCAATAGTCAGTTCAGAAGGTAGTTTAAAACTGACTGAAGGATAGAATGGAATGTTGCTTGACTTGTTTATTATTGGTTCTGAACTGAGATGTTCAGAAGCAGGTTCAGGTGACTGATCAGATTGGACAATAGGATCAGAATCACCAAAACTTATTGGACTTTCTGAAGGTGGTACAGGAGTTGAATTTTTAAAGATTGCAGAATTAGATTCATCAAAGGTAACATGAATTGACTCATCAACCTTTTCAAGTCTCTTGTTATAGACTCTAAAGGCTTTGCGATTTGTTGAATATTCTAGGAAGTACCCTTCATCAGCTTTTGCATCAATATTTCCAAGCTGACTGGAATCATTCAGAATGTATACTGGACATCCAAATACATGGAAATATCCAATATTAGGCTTTCTATTTCTGAGTACTTCATAGGCTGTCTTCTTGTGTCTTTTGACATAGACAGATCTGTTCTGAGTGTAGCAAGCAGTTGCAACAGCTTCAGCCCAGAAAGTCTTGGGAAGACCAGATTCATTTAGCATACTTCTAGCAGCTTCAATCAGCGTACGATTCTTTCTTTCTACTACACCATTCTGCTCTGGTGTGTGGGCTGAAGAGAAGTTCTGAGATATGCCAGTTTCAGTGCAGAAGGACTCCAGAGTGGCATTTCTGAATTCAGTGCCATTGTCACTTCTGAGCTGACAAACTTTTCGCTTATACTTGAGTTCAATTGTTTGATGAGAGCAATGATTTCAGCAGCAGCTTCACTCTTGGATCTGAGGAAAATTACCCAGCAATATCTTGAATATTCATCAACAATAACAAGGGTATACTTCTTTCCTGCTCTTGTCTGAACATTCACTGGTTCAAAGAGGTCCATGTGAAGCATGTGAAGAGGTTCAGTTATACTAAAACTTTGCTTGTCTTGAATGAAGCTCTTTTCTGCTTACCCATTTCACAACCTGGACATGGCTTGTCTTTATTGAAAGACATTGAGGGTATCCCATCAACAAGTTGTTTTCTTGATAACTTATTAATATTCTTTGAAGTTCAGATGGGATAATCTCTTGTGCCACAACTAGTTTGTGTCTTCATCTGCCTTTGTGTAGAAACATTGTTCAGTGGGTGAACTATTCATATCAATGATATAAATGTTTCCTTTTCTTGGTGCAATCAATACTACCTTTCCATCTCTGTTGAATATAGTGCCTTGTGAAATATCAAATAATACCTTGAAGCCATCATCACACAGTTGACTGACAATGATCAGGTTATGTTTCAAACCATTCACATATGCAACACGTGTGAATTTGACTTTTCCATTATTCATAACACCATATCCCTCAGTTTGTCCATTTTCATCATTCCCAAATGTTATTGAGGTCCCCTCTTGCACCCTATATTCCTCCAGCAGGGTTTGATAACCAGTCATGGTTCTGCCAGCAGCGCTGTCAAGAAACCATATATTCTTCTTTGGGTCTCCCTGCATAAATACAAAGATTAGTTCTTTTTGGGAACCCATCTCTTGATGGGTTCACTAGACTCTCCCTTAGCAGTCTCAGAATTCTTTGGTTCAGAAGGAACTGAAGGATCGAAGGGTATCTCAGTCATAATCTCAGATGACACAAAAACAGTTGGTTTTATGGGGGTTTCAACCTTTTTCTTCTCAGATTTTTGCTTGATTTGTTTGGAAAAAGGTTTTGCATTTTGCTTAGGTTGAAGAGGAGTGGTTTCAACATTTTTTAAACGTGCATTACAACTTTGCACTTGTCTAGCCAATAACTGAAATTGACTCTCTAACCTTAACAAAATTGATTCTTCATTAGACACCTGAGCCTTACCTGAATCTGAGGTAGAAGGCTCAGTGGGGGAGATAATTTTCTTCTTCTTTTGGCCTTTTGGAACCTTAGATGAAGTCTGAGGGGATGGCTTTTTGGTTTTAGCCTTCCTTTCTGAAACAGTTTTCTGAGCTGTTTCAGATTTACCCTCAGATTGTTCCTGGGCCTTATCAGTCACAGTTTTCTGTTTGCCAACTTCTGGAAAAATAATTTCTGGTTTCATTTCCTTTGGAAGTGCATCTAAATCAGTGATTATAGATGCCAAATGAAGATCACCAGATTCATATGCTGTTCTTTGATTTGCAAAAGTATTTTTAATTGCAACATCTGGATTTGGAGCTTTCATCCAAGATTTAATATATTTTCTGTTCCTTTTCAAGGATGGTTTTTAATTCTTCTTTTTCCAACTCTAAAGTGGCAACCATAGACTGATAACTTTTTAAAGCCAATGAACATCTTTCAGCTCTTTTAGTCTGGCCTGACTGGCGTTCAGTTCAGAAGTATTATTTTCAAACATTTTTAAGCTTTCTGAACGCACTGTCTCAACAAATGAGATGTCAGCCTCTAATAGAACCAAAAGGTCCAGTTTGTGTTCCTCATTTTCAAAACCAAAGTCACTAACCTTTTTCATGACTATATCCACCCATCGACCAGATTCAACATCAGACTTGACCAAATGACCTTGATCTTCACGTGCCATGAAACACATATCCCTAACTTCTTCCTCATCATCAGATGATTCATCAGATTCTTTCCATTTTTCAGTCTTGGCAATCATACAACTATTATTGCTTGAGTTGTTTTGAGCCATGAGAGCTATTTGGGCTTTCAGCTTCTTGTACTTAGCCTTATAGCTGTCATCAGGTTTCTGAAAAATAGAATGATTAGGGCAGATTGTGATGATAAAGGTTGACTAGATCTGCATTCCTTCATGAAATGTCCTTTCTTGCCACACTTAAAGCATTCAAGATTAGACTTATTGATGTGTCATATTTTATACCATTTCCCACGTGAATTTAGGACCATTTATTCGTCATTTATATAGTTTTATCTCCAACTTTCGATGCTTTGAGGTATGTTTAGTGTTTTCAGGTTGGAAAATGATTATGCGGATGAATTGGTCATTTTGATGACTTATGGAGGACTCGGGAGAAAGATTCGGTTGAAACCAAGTGAAAGATGAAGAAAACGGAGTCTGGAAGGTGTAACGGCCGTCACTAGTGTGACGGGCGTTAGGAACCTAGGTCAAAGTGTAACGGGCGTTCAAAGGGTGACGGCCGTTATGAATCGAAATGGGCAAGTTACTGTGACGGGTCCCTAACGGCCGTATGCTTTTCAAAGAAGGTGTTACGGGTGTCACATATGTGACGGCCGTTACAGGTGTCGATGGATCGTGACGGGCGTTACAAAGGGTTACGGGCGTTACGCGGCATAATCATATAAATAGCTGGTCAAGTTTCTGTACCATGGACGGAAAATTGGGAGGATTTTTCCTTAGGGTTTTTTGAGAGCTTTATTCTTTCCAGGAGCTGCTCTATTAGGGTTCTATCAGGTTTCCAAGCAAGATTTCTTAGGCGGATCCACTGAAGATTCACGAGCACCCATCTGGATCGTATCTACTTATTGTCTTGCAACTTTCTATTTACTCAAACGATTGGTACAATATGTTTTATTATTATTTCTTTTATCAATTTCAATTTAGCATGATTGGCTAGATCTATTACCATCCACCTTGATGAAACTAGACGGATAATGTGATTGCTATGTTTTAATTCAAGAGTTGATTCTATTATCGTTATATTGAGATCTTTATTGATTAATTCCTTATTCTTTATTCTTTGTGAAATTAATAATTTATTTGTTCATCGTTAGTGGTACTAGGTGAATAGGTATTTTATTTCAATTAATTGTCTATGATTGATTGTCTCCGGTTGGTGGTACCACGGTGAATTTATTCACATAGATATGATTGATAATTGTTAATCAAACAAACTAATTACTAGGGATATTTTCTTAAGCATTGGTGGTACCGGCTTGGGTAATTGAACTAGCAAATTAGGTGTTTGGGTAATTTGCAAGCGGTTGGTGGTACCACGTAAGCATCTTTATCCTTACACGATTATCTATTCAACTTAATGAATTTGATCTTAATTTAAAGCAATCACATTTGAAGTCGAGGGAAGTCAAGGTGGATGAATTTTAATATTATTGTCTGAAGTTTCATTTCATTTTATGTTTTTAATTTTCTGTTAAAAAGAGATTGAAGTAACACCCTTTTTCCAAACCATTTTATGAAACAACTAGTTCAACTAATCCCTGCGAACGAACACGGGCTTACCTGTTAACTATATTACAAACGATCGGGTCCACTGCCCGTGAGTGCGTAGTAGTGAGTTTTTAGGTGATTCTAGTTTTAAAAATATAAAACTCGATTTAGCACATCAAGTTTTTGGCGCCGCTGCCGGGGATTGTGTGCCGTTTTAGTTGTTAAATTTAGTGGTTTGATCCTTCCTCACGCGTGAGGAAGTTATTTGCTTATTTAGTATAGTTTATTTTTGTTTATCACAAGTGCATTTTACGTGTGTGTTAGTTGTGTTTGCAGGCTTATTCTTAGTTAATGATCTTGCGATCTTCGGGTAAACCTCTGTTCAGTCCTTGGAGAACTCCCACCGAGACGCAGGATTAACTATACAACACCAACACCGCTATCACCTGCAACTCCACCCACTCAGGATTCAGACGAAGAAGGTTTTGATTTAGAAGAACTATTTTCAGAAGTTGAGAAAGAGGAGATGGGTGACGAACAACCAAGAGATCAAATCGATATCCGTTATGGAGATAGGGCCCGAAATATCCCTACGGCCCGCGGTTCAGCCATTAGACCACCCACTATTGATCATACTTTTAACTTGAAGCCCAATCATTTGAAAAGCATCGAAGAGCAACAATTTGATGGAAAGAGAAAATGGGATCCATATAAGCATTTGGAGAGATTTGAGAAGTTGGCACGGTTGTATCAATATGGTCAAAATCAAATGGATGCCGTGAAACTCGAAACATTTCCCATTTCAATCACCGGAGATGCTGAAGATTGGTTTAATGATCTTCCCGAGAATTCCATTACTACTTGGAACCAACTTAGACAAGCTTTTATTGATGAGTTTTATTCTCTTCGAACTCAAAGGAAGTTGGAAAATTTGATAAGGTCATTTGAGCAAGATGCTTATGAGGATATTGTCGATGCATGGATTCGCTTTAAGGATATGCTAAGGAATTGTCCAGGCCATGAGTTGACTAAGGAAAAGTATGTTGAGTTATTCTTTGATGGCTTGGATAAGAAATCTAAAAGAGAGTTGGGTTATGCCTTCGGGGGAAGTTTCACCAAGATTACACCGAATGAAGGATATGAAATTTTGGAACAAATGGTGAAGGATAACGCAACAATGGATGATGAAAGGTTTCTTAAGAATGAGAAAAGGATGAAGAAGGGAACTAAGGAGGGGAGAGTTGCAAGAGTTGAAACTGGAAGGGATTCTGAGATTGTTGGAGAGATTCAAGCTTTGTCTTCACGTATGGAAAAAGGTTTTGCATCTCAAGAGGCTAGGTTTGGAGCTCTTGAAAAGGATGTGAAGACTATTGCTGACGGTTGTGACTATTGTGGAGATATGCATTATTCTGAGGATTGTCCCAATCGGGGACGTGAAGATGTCAACTACATTCAGAACCAGCAACAAGGGGGTTTCCAGCGCAACACTGGTTTCCAAAACCGGCCCTCAGGTAATACTTCCTACAACTCTAACTTTCCTACTAATAATGCTCGTTTTTCAGGTAACAGGTGGCAAGAAAATCATTATCCGAATCAGCCTCAGCAGCAGATACACCAAGGCCAAGGATCTGGATCTTCTAACACCGATCCAAGTGACGAGTTGAGGGAGATGATGAAGCAAATGATGAGCAATCAGATTGAAACAAATACAAGTATTCAGAACATCAGGGAGGATACCAAGGAGATGAATGAGAGGATAGATAGACTAAGTGGTAAAGTCGAGATGAATGCCAAGAATGCAGGTTGAACTTTAAGGATCTCGAGAGTAGGATGGCAGCTTTAGCTAGGCCTACGGGGACTCTACCGAGCAATACCCAACAGAATCCAAAGCCTCAGTCGAGTAATCAAGGATCATGGAGAAAGGATGCCCAGCCCAATGTCAGAAATGAGCACGTGAATGCTATCACCACGAGGGCAGGTAACACTTATGATTCAGCTAAATCTTCACCTAATAATTTGTTTTCAATCCGTGCAGGTTGATGAAGATGAGGAGCGAGTTGACGATGAGATTGAGATGGAACCGGAACTAGCCGTGCCATCACCGGCCGTTCCATCCGAACCCGTTGCTAAACCTGTGAGAAGCCCGCTGAGGAACCAACTGTTAAGCCATATAAACCGAAGGCTCCATTTCCCCAGCGATTGGCGAAAAATAAGCTGAAGGAACAAATGGACAAATTTGTAAGTCACCTCCGTAAATTGCATATTAATATTCCATTTTTAGATGCAATTGTGCAGATGCCCGGATATGCAAAGTGCTTGAAGCAGATTTTGATGAATAAGAAGCATCTGGAAGAAGTGACTAATGCAGTTTTAGAGGATGTTTGCTCAGCAGCTGTAACAGGTAAGTTGCCCGAAAAACGAGGAGATCCAGGTAGTTTTACTATTCCTTGTAAGATAGGTAACTTAACGGTAAAAAAGGCTTTAAATGATTCGGGTGCAA
This sequence comes from Erigeron breviscapus, assembly GCA_034093135.1. Classification (NCBI taxonomy): domain Eukaryota; kingdom Viridiplantae; phylum Streptophyta; class Magnoliopsida; order Asterales; family Asteraceae; genus Erigeron; species Erigeron breviscapus. The sequence continues at coordinate 5,281,134 of CM067172.1, read as the reverse complement.
GTATTAACCTTATGCCTTCTTCTCTTTACTCCAAGCTGAACTTAGGAACACCTAAACCTATTAACATGAAAATCAATTTGGCCGATAAGTCTGAAATAAGACCTATTGGAATATTAGAAGATGTGTTAATTCAGGTGGGAGGTTTGATTTTTCCTATAGATTTTGTGATTATTGAAGCTGAAGAGGCATTAAATGTGCCTCTTATCTTAGGGAGACCATTCCTTGCCACGGCCGATGCCAAACTTGAAGTTGGTCGTGGTAAGTTGACATTGAGAGCCGGGGATGAATCTGTAACATTTTCAAACACATGTTCTGTTTCTTTGCCTAATGCTGCTAATTATGTTGAAACTGCTTGTGTTAGTTCTTTGGATTCACAGATTGATAAATGGTTGGATGATAAGCTAGAGGAAAGAGGGCTAGAATTGAAGTCAACAGCGGTACATGTTTCTAAACCAACGGATGGCCCTTGTGCTAAAATCCGTAAGCTTTATAGTCGTGTGAGGTCCGCTATTTCTCATGGGAATATTAAGTTATCCGAAGAACTGTGCTCTAATTTATCAACAAATGAGAAAGCTGAGTTAATGATGGTTGTTGATATTTCTGACGAAGCAAATGATTAGGATATGTAACAAGGTTAAAGGTAACTGTTTCTCTCCTTTTAAAAGTAGACCGCCCAACACTTCAAGTGGGGGCGTCGGGGTCCCAATGTTGGTGATTATGAGAGGTTCGAGTCTAGCTAAGACTCGTAAATAAATTAAGCGCTTCTCGGGAGGCAACCCGTGTTTAGTTTATTTTTATTGCATTTTTTTTTCATTTTTGTTTTGGCATTTCATTTTCGTAAAATCTTAAAAATCCATAAAAATTTGAAAAACTTAGAAAACCCAAAAAGATTTTTGTTTTAATAGTTTTCCATTTTATTTTTATTTTGTTCGAATTCTCATGCTTTTATTGAGAAATTGCAGGTCCGAAGGTCGCCTCGAGTGTTAAGTTAAGTAATTCGGCAAAGGTAAGTGCAGGTGTCGTTAGTAAGTGGTCATGATTGGTCCTGTCATCTGTTAAGTATTGACGAGTCGTTAAGTGGTGACTTGTACTTGGCCGTGTAACGCCCGTCACCATCCTAACGCCCGTTAGGAGGGGATTTTTGGTTTTTACTGTAACGTGCGCGTTACGGCCGTCATGATCCATTTAGTTTTGTAACAACCGTTACCATTATGACGCCCGTCACGATCTATGTTGTGAGGTAACGCCCGTTGCCACGTGTGACGGCCGTTACGCGGCTATTTTCTGAGGTATGAAGGATCGATTGTGAGCAGTTTCTCAAACCTAAAATCATAATATCACACACATACATTTGCTTTGTATTTTCTTTTCATCTATTTCTCCATTTAATCTTCCAATCACCTATCTTCACTCCTAATCAGATGGCTACTAAGAGACAACGTGAGATGAGAGCAAACAGGGCTGCTGTAGCTGAAGGTTCAGGTTCACAAAGAAGGCAACCTGAAGCCCCTATCATTCGCACTCCCGAGCAGGTACCTGCAGAATATCAACCTAAGGTTACCCGGGAAATGTTAAGGACTAGACCGTTTGTAGCCAACCGAAGGTTAGATCTTGATAATTTGGGGGAATTGGGTTTGGATACTGAAGAGTTGAATAGTTTGCTGACACCCCAATGGAGGGTCTTGTTTTCTATTAATACTACTATTTGGAAAGAGTTGTGTATAGAGTTCTTTAGTTCTTTCAGGTTGAACACCGATGAGACTAGGTGTAAGGCTACGGCCATGACATTTACTTTGGGTGGTAGGGTTCACACTATGTCGTTTCAAGAGTTTGGGGTTGCATTGGGTTTATATTCGGAGGAAGAGGTGAGAAGGACCTCATTTACCAAGGGCATTGTTCAGTGGCCTGCAGGTATGACTGCTGCTCAGTTTTGGAATTCTGAAGACTTGAGCGATCAAGCGTATCATAATACTATTAAGCAGTCTGCTGTGAGAAACCCGGTGTATAGATTGGTTTTGAGGATGATAGCCGAGACCATCTCGAATAGAAACAACTGTCCTAATAATGCCACCAACACAGATTTGTTTTTCTTCTACTGTTTGTTGAAGAAAGTTCCTTGTAACCTGGCTAGGTGCATTGCTTATTACTTGTACGAGCGTGGACATGGTAAGGGTAGAGGGTTTATTGCTGGTGGGCACTTTGTTTGTCACTTGGCTAGGCGCATGGGGTTGATTCAGCCGGATCCATTTGGCCATATTCCGGGATTTCAGGCTGTTTGCCATAGTATGTTACTTGACAGGGCAGCTTTGATTCGGATGGGTATTCTGCTGCAGCATGTGAGTAGTAGTAGTGAGGAGGATGATGATATGGATGCTGATGATGAGGGTGCTGGGGAGCCAGTTAGAGAGACTCCTAGTGTTTCAGCACCTACTGGAGGAGTTGGTTCCAGTTCACTGCTT
>CM067172.1:5252558-5277675 GCA_034093135.1 Erigeron breviscapus | reverse complement strand
TCATTATAGACGCCATGAATGAACCAAGCACATGGTAATTTATGCAATTTACATGTAAAAAATAAATAGGACATAGATTTAGCTTTATCGGTTATAGTATTAACAAGAAAAAAAAACACAATCGATAGAATGGAGGATACAGTTTCGACATTATGTATGATCAGTTTCGTGTTTTATATCAATTATACAGTTAATGAATCAGTTTACAACATTTTAATCTACAAATATCATTTTGAAACCAAACACACAAACTGATTGATAACAAGATGAGATACATTAATTCTATACAAGTTTTTTATTATATTGTGTTTGAGTAAGTTTTTTTTTATATACGTCATCAAGTTTTTACACTGAATGTATTAAGAATTTTACTTTAAATTCAGCTTCGACATTATGTATGATCAGTTTCGTGTTTTATATCAATTATACAGTTAATGAATCAGTTTACAACATTTTAATCTACAAATATCATTTTGAAACCAAACACCCAAAACGAACGATAACAAAACGAGATACATTAAATCTATAATATATACTTCATGAAACGTTACTCTGAATACATTTAGAATTACAAAAATAAAAAAGAAAAACCAATAAAAGAAACTACGAATAACACCAGCAGAACTTAGAATCAGCCGTTATTCCCTCAAAGACGCCGAATATCCTGTCAGCAGCTTTGTTTTTTACAAATACATTTCATTAAACGTTACTCTTAATACATTTAGAATTCCCAAAAAAAAGAATAAAACAATAAAAGAAACTACGAATCACACCAGCAGAACTTAGAATCAGCCGTTATTCCCTCATAGACGTCGAATATCCTGTCAGCAGGTTTGTATGTTTACAAAGCCGTAAAACAAAGACTGTTTAAGAAGCCTCTACCGATGGATTTAATTCAACTTAACTGCAAAGCATGAGTAGAAAATACGATAAACCAATTTTAGGTAAACATTGAAGCATCTTCCAAGAGATTAAACATGGCAAAACTGGTGATTGTGGAAAACAAGGAAGCAACCCAAGACGTGGTGCAATCCAAAGGGATGTTGATTATTTGTTAGGAAAAGACAGCATGACCACTATGAACAAGCTAAACAATGATTGACTAAAGGTGTTTAAAATTGAATCCGGAAATTGGTCAGTCAAAACCGAATGTTAGAAAGTTGGGATGAAAGAGAACTGAGTTCTGAAATTGGTGAGACAAAACCGAATGTAATTGAAATTTGGGATGAATGAGAATTGAATTCGGAATTTGGTACAAAACACTACTAGAAACAGGGCTATCCTTGACCTGCTTTTTATGACCCACGCTAATAGATGACGCGCAAAGTGAGAAGTCATAAAATAAGGGTCATTACGAGTAAATTTACTGTTGGGGATGACGCATTTTCAGAAGCGTCATAACATATGGGTCATAATCTGTTAAAATTTAGGTTTCTAGATGACGCTCGTTTTGCTTCGTCCTAAATAGGGGTCATCGTTTTTTTGGCACGATTCCCTAGGCATCATTACTTATGTTTTTTTTTACAATCTCTGCCTTAATATTTTTTTTTTGCCAAAATTTGAAAACGTTCCGCCATATTTTTCATCTCAAAACCTTCCCCCCTTCTCAAAACACTCGATCCCGCCCTAAATTTCCCATCACTCTCAAACCTTCACTCGACATCAAACCCCTCTCAAAACTCTCAAAACACTCCCGCCCTAATTTCCCATCAGTTTGCCCTAATTTCACTCGACATCAGTTTGCCCTAATTTTGAAAGGTATGCTTTCTGTTTTAATGTTTTCTGTTTTAATGTAGTTGTAGAGTTTGCCCTAATTTGTTTGTTTGAGAGTTTTATATTTTCTGTTTTATTGATTTTTAATGTAGCACACCAGGTGTTTGTGAAAATGTAAATAATGTAGTTTTATCATTTTTTGGTTGCAAGATAACATTATTAATGTAAATCATTTTTTGGTGTTTTAGAGTTTTATCAGTTTAATATTTGTTGGTGTTTGTGAATAATATTTTATAGGCCTCATGTAAGTTAACTGTAAATGATTTGTATAGTTTTAGAGTTTTATCAGTTTAATTTATTTAACATGTAAGCTGGTGTTCTTGTTTTAGTTAATAAGGTTGGTATCACCAGCAATATATTGGACTGTAGTTCTGTGCTAAGCTGCTGAAAATTCCAGATCAGCATCTATGTGTTTATGTGATAATTTGTTTAAGGGCTTTCGCAATCAAGGCAACAAATAATGTAACTGTAATGATTTGTATAGTTTTAAGCTGGTGTTCTTGTTTAACATGTATAGTTTACTAGGTAGTTATCTTTTTCTGTTTTACTAGGTAGTTATCTTTTTCTGCTTTAGGTTATGGATAAATCTTGGATTTTGTCCGATAGATTATCAATCGCATACGAGGAAGGTGTGAATGCCTTTTTAGAGTTTGCACAATGCAATAACCCAAATTCCGACGCCATTCCGTGTCCTTGTGTAAATTGTATCAATTTGTGTCACACTTCCATCTCCAACGTGCGTTATCACCTGTTTAAACACGGTTTCGATGAGAATTATAGTGTTTGGTCCTTCCACGGAGAAAATTCATCTAAGGATGAAGCTCAATGCCCTAATGAGTCTATACCTCCCGAGTTCGATTACACAAAGCAGATGCTACATGAGGCCTTCACATATGCAGAGAATGAACCTAGCTTATTGAAGTCACTTCTCGAAGAATGCGACAAGCCACTGTATGAAGGGTCTAAGTATAATGCTCTGGTTTGGTAAGACTTTTTTATAAAACAGTTTAATCATTAGAACAAAATGGTACCTGTATGACTTTTTTATATTTTTGCAGAACAAGATAGTGGCCAAAAAGAAGGAGAAAAAGGCTGCTGATCAAGACAAGGAGAAAAGAAGAAAAGAAGAAAAGAAGAAAAAGAACAAAGAAAAGAACAAAGAAAAGAAGAAGAAAGAAAAGAAGAAGAAGAAAAAAGAGAGTTGGGCAGTGGGTCGACCCACAAGAAAAAAGAAAAGAAGCGACAAAGAGAATCCGACAACGAAGAAGAAGCGACGATGCCAAAAACAGGTACGATGCCCAAAAACATCATATGTTTACAGTTTTTTTTAGTGACCAGAAACTGTTATGTTTACAGTTGCAGTTGAAAAAGAAAAAAGCCTAGAAACTGTCGCCTCCATTGCAAAAGTGACTAAGAAAGGAAATCCGTTGAAAAAAATGATGACGAGAGATCAGAGGAGAGTAAGGAAAAGAATTGAAGAAAGGATGGGATTGAGAATGACTGCAATGATGGTTGTTGGACAAGTTATAAAGGTCGATTGCATAAAAGTGCAATGCGAGGACGATTTGTTTGGGCACCCCAGTTACACGTACTTAAATTGGAATGATTTTGACAGTCTATTTGCAATGGATGAGTTAAGCGGGGTTGTCGTTGCTTCTTATATCATGTAAGTGATAAATATAGTTTATAAAAAATTGGTACTTGTATGTTAACAGGACTAATTGAATATAAACTTCGTATGTTAATTGTTAACAGGTACTTGTATGAGCAAATCAAGAATGGGTCACACAGAGATCATGGAGTTTGTTTCATGACCCCGACTGCGATCATGCATCATGAACGTAAAGCGAGGGCCAAGAATATCGAAGATGCAAGTCGAGTTATTGCAAGAAGGTTATCTACAAGGAAGCAAAATGACCTCGTCTTATTGCCATACAATCCCGGGTTAGATTTTCGACAACATTTAAATTAATTAATAAAAATTAACAGTAATTAACAGAATTTGATCTTTGTTTTTTGTAGAAGACATTGGGTGTTAGGCGTGATTAACATGAAGACAAGTACCTGCTATTATCTTGATTCCCTATCGACTAGCGACGTCAATCTTCAGTTCAAGCAAATAGTGGATGCGTAAGTAATACAAATTATAGAATCTTTATGATGTATGATGTAATACTTAACTGGGTTAATTCTTTGTAGGGCAATTGCATTGTATGATGTAGAAGCTTGGAAACAATAAGAGGACTAAACTTAACTGGGTTAATTCTAAGGTTAGTTATTTGTTGAATATTATCTTGTGCTGCTGCTGTTTGTTAAGTATGTAGTTAGTTGTATGTTAAGTTAGTTAGTTAGTTACTTAGTTGGTTAGTACACCTGAAACTGATCGAGATCCAACTAGTTGTATGTTGTTGTATGTTGCTGATTGTTAAACATGGAGGAAGTAGTTGTTGTATGTTGCTGATCCTGGAGGAAGTAGTTGTTGTATGTTGCTGAATTTATGCTGCTGATTGGATGTTGTTGTATATTTCTTGTGTAGTGTCCACGTCAGCCCGGAAGCACCGAATGTGGGTACTTCATGTTGAAGTTTATGAAGGAAGTAGTTAAACATGGAGTTCGGGTTCTCGAAAATCACAATGTAAGTAGTTAATTAACTGTTTTAAGTAGTTTAAGTAGTAATATCCAGTTTCTAAAATATTGTTTTATTTTTGACTAGATTGGTGGTGATAGCAATGAGTACATGGATGCGGATTTAGACGATATTCGAGAATAATGGGCAATTTATGTGTCGAATTTCATTTTTAGGTAGAAAGTATTGTAAACCGCATTTAACTAATTATCGGTATCTATTTGGACATGAATCGTTATGTAATGAATTGGTGACGCATGGTTTTGATATATATGAAATGCGTTAATTTTGTACTATTATCAGGTTAATTTATTTCCAGGTTTATTATGTATATAATCAGGTTTTAAAAAACAGAAAAAATAAAAAAAAATGATTTTATAGGTTATGACACGCAAAAACATATGTCAGAAAAGTGGGTCATAAAGGTTATGACTCTCTACTACGAAGGTCAAAAAGGAGAGTCATAAATGTGTGTCATACGTGCGCGTCATAGACGGATGACGCACAAATGCGGGTCATGAAGCTTTATGACTGGTCCTTCCTTGACGGGCATTTGCGCGTCATCCGAGCTCTTCTTGACGCGCATTGCGCGTCAAGGATGGGTCTGTTTGTAGTAGTGAAACCCAATGTAAGTGAAATTTGCGATGAAAGGGAATGTATATATATAGACAAAAAAGGGGCATTTGAATTACGAATTAAAATAAGGGTAATACAACAAACAGTAAGATATTTTCCTGCACAAAATCATATACAAGATATTGTCTGTCCTTTCTCTTTCTTGCTGGTTATACATACAGCTCACCGTATATACGGAAACACTCACATGACATAGGCCAAAGTGTGTATAAATCGATGTGGATAGGCCGACTATCTGCCAAATCGGATTTTCTGACGCAAGCAAAAACCGTGCTTTACTATATGTATAGATACAATCTATTCAATAACCCGGCCATTCATGGATCATAATGTAGATGATCATGAAATTTTACTGCAAGGTTACGGTGTGATTATTTGCAGGACAAGTAAACCTCCAAGTATATCCGAATTTCCATCACGTGTTAATTCTTTTGATCATGAAACTGATGATGATGATCTACCTTACAAGAAGGCTCCAAGTTTTTCGGATTTGCCCACACGCACACGTTCAGGGAGTTTCTTAGATTATTTTGAATATTGTATTTCGCCAAATGGATTTTCGAGCACATTTGAGGTCTGGCGGAAGGGTAAACTGGTTGGACGTGGTTCGTGTGGATCCGTTTACGAGGGTTTTAATGAGTAAGTGAGGTTTGAATATCTCTCTGCATGTGAATGCACTACTAGCTATGACCAGGACCATTCATATGTTGGTTTTTGTTGATATGTTCAATTTACAGTCTAAGTCTCTAAAAGCGCGTTTAGTTGTAGAAAACTTTTTCAAGTAAATGAAAATGGAATTTTTTTTCTTTTTTGTTTTATTTTTACAAATTAACAAAATCCTAATCAAATTTGAAACTAAATTTAGTTGCAAGTTTCAAAAATACAAAAACTACATATAAAAGAGTTTTCCAAGGGGTAGTTGTAAATTTCGGAGCTAGGACTTGACATTGAGGGGGTCGGTTGTTTGATTGTGAGGGGCGGATTAGAGAAATTAATGTTGGTTTAATCTTTAGAAGTAAGTAAGAAAGAAGAAATTGTGTTAGTTGGTGAGGGCTGAGTACCCTCTAGCCCTCGTACTAGCTCCGGCTTGTATGTTGGAAATAAATTTTATATTTTTATGCAACTAAACACACCATAAGATATTGCTTTTCCTTTCGGTACTGTTTAAGGATGATGCATCTTTTGCTAATACTCGGCTGTCTAATTAGACGTGACCTTTACTTCTGTATGCAGATTTGGTTCTGTTTTTGCGGTAAAGGAGGTTTCTTTGGTTGAACAAGGAAAGCAGATTATTAGTCAGCTTGAGCAGGTGATTATAAATTATTATTCGTTTTTGCCCGGTCAGTTATATATAGGTTCATATCCATCAGATTTGAAATTTCTAATTACTAAGCAGTAAGCCCTTTTTGCATTATTCTTTAAATTGTTTCAGGAGATATCTTTGTTAAGCCAACTCCATCACGAGAACATAGTTCGCTATATGGGAACGGATAAGGTATGCATTTCTTCTCTTGATTATTTTCATTGGATACTCGGAGCTTTTACTTTCTAAAATGTCATAATGGGCAAAAGGCTGTAGCAGAGATAAGGTAAAGGGTCAAAACAAGTACTTGGAGTAATCTTTTTGGACAATGTTGAAATGGTTGAGCAGGGTTCCCTATTAGATACTTCGGAAATAATTAGGGTGTCTAATATGATTACAAAGTTATATTATTGAATGACAATCTCATGCTTATGACAAAATGATTAAGGATATCTTCTAACTTCTGAGTCTGACCTGTTTGTCCTGTTTTCCAGCTTTAAGCTACTTTAGCTGATCTTTCCCTTTTCGCCCGCTGGAGATAAACCATAACCTAATCGGCACATTCATAAGCAAATGGTTTGAAAACATGAAAATTTCAACTTATTGTTGACCATGGTCCAACTATAATATCACCAACTATTAAACTGTTGTACTCGTGACCCATATGCCTTCTTAATATAGGTGTATGATCAAAATAAAGCTTTAAATCATTTTATGCATTTTTTTTGGTCATATGGGCTCATTTAACTTGAAACAATGTTTAGGGTGATGGCAAACTATACATCTTTCTTGAACTTGTAACCAAAGGTTCGCTGGCAAAGCTCTACCAAAAGTATCAACTGCAGGATTCCCATGTCTCAGCATATGCCAGGCAGATTTTGAGTGGTTTAAGTTACCTTCATGCACGTCACACGGTTCATAGGTAGACCTTCTTTTAGGTACTATTTTGAAGTTACGGATATATCCTACAGTCCTTTCTAACGTGACATAATTTTTTTTTTATAGGGATATCAAATGTGCTAATATATTGGTTGATGCAAATGGATATGTGAAACTTGCAGATTTTGGATTAGCTAAGGTATGTAAAAAACCAACTTTTCTTACCCATTATCGTTTCCTTTTCTGTTGCAGATTATTTTCTTTAACAGTTATCTAATTCACAGGCAACCACATTGGATGACATTATATTTTGCAAAGGGACTCCCTATTGGATGGCACCCGAGGTTACTTTTTTGTTTATCTTTCTTGATGTAGTTTGTTTGGGACAGCTATATCTATTGCGGTTGCTGATCAGAAGGTGGATCCATCTTATGTTTCTAAACATACGAGAACTTTTTATCTACCAAGAATCTGGCTCTCTACATTTAGGGATTATTCTACTATACTCCGACTAATTTGTATTCGATGTTTTGAATCAAAACTTGTGTCTTGCGTTCTCAGGTTGTTAATAATCGAGCAAACAAGGGCTATGGTCTCGCAGCTGATATATGGAGCCTTGGTTGCACCGTGTTAGAGATGCTGACTCGAAAAATTCCGTACTACCATTTGGAAGGGGTATGCATGTCATATAACTTATTATCCTGTTAATGTTTTCTTAGTAGCAATTGCAATCTATGTACAGCTAACTTGTAAAAACAGGTTCATGTCAAAACCCGGTTAGTTTTATTATTTTGACCTGTTAGGTTAATACGTTGTGCGTTGCAACACACACACACACTTCTTTTTGGGCATCTTAGAAATTCTCATATACGAGTAAATACTTAAGTAGTTAAATAGGTTTACAAAAGCTACTGATATTCAAAATTATCCGATATATTGAACCAAATGATTTATAAGGTTTTATGCATTTAGAGGTAAATCACTCTTCATAAGTTAACTCTTTTGTGCCTCTTTCTACTCGGCTTTGACTCACATATTTTTGTAACAACTAAATGTCGTTTGACTCCACAAGTGAAAGCATTATTTAGTATTAGCTGGGGTAAACTTCCTGAGATTCCTAGTACATTGTCAGCTGAGGCCAGGAATTTCATACTTAGATGTTAATTTGCAAGTTGACCCAAATGACCGGCCTACGGCTGCTGAGTTACTGGAGGACCCATTTGTGAGAGGATCAACGTCAATGCACCTAAGCATTGCCTCTCCAAATCAACATGGCAATGTATCAGCCGAGACTTGAACCCATAATCCCATGCATGGTTTTGGCAACAAAATACCTTATATATAATATATTTTGTGATCAGCCGAATAACCTAAACACTATTTATGGTTGTGATATATCATGTATGTGATTCATATGGACTTCTTAGAGGGTTGTAGGAGAAAAAAGATTTGTTGTTTATATTTTGCGTATACATGTTTCATTTTGTAAAGATGATGAATTTTGGTTAGGAATTGATTGACGTTGTTCGGATTTTGGGCAAGCATTCAAGTGCCAGGACGAGTCCGGAAAAAAAGGGCCAGGACCAGTATTGAAAGGATTCTGTCCTTAAGTTTTCGACAATTTCAGTGCATCCTCTAAGCTTTTTGCTGAACTTGTATATTTAACTTGCAACTTCATCATTTCAAGTTACACACATATTTGATCAAAAGATGATATTAAATACACCGACTAAAACGAAAACAAAAATCAGAAATAGATTTTACTACAATCTGACCAAGTAGAAGATGGCTAAGAAAAAAGATATCCTAAAAGTGCATGTGTGAAATGATGGCTAAAAACGATATCTTGAAAGTGCATGTGTGAAATGAAGGCGGAGCTTTGTAACAGGAACCGAGAGCCAGAATTTGTTTTTCTTGCCCGGGGAGAAATTTAAAAGTCGTTTGTCTATCTATCAAAGTCATATCTCAGAATGTAACGGAAAAAAAAAAGTGGGGTTCTGGACCGAGAAAGGAAAATGAGTCCTTAAAAGAATTTTGTTCCCCGTCATTAGGTTTAGTCAAATTATCAAAGGTCGGTGTTGAGAAGACAAAGTTTATATTAGGTGATTGCCGGTTATGGGAACATCTATCTTTAACATACATTGTCTTTGCAATTTTGGAACATGTGGTGACGGAGGAGTTGCGTTATACTAAACAACATATATAAAACAATTTTAATAAGTATCAATGTAGAAAAAATGTATGGAACAATTTTAATATATAAAACAATATATAGAACGGCTTTTAAGAGGATATGTTATTTCCCATTTACAAATATTATATTGGTTTACATTTTAGAGAGAAAAATATATAGGCTATCCGCTTCAGTTCCAAGTTGTAACACCTCGACAAGGCGGAATCATGAGGGTTACGTACTAAGCACAGCACGACATGGAAATTAAGTAGAGACAAGTCTAAATGCATTAAAAGGATTGGACAATCCATACAATTCAATCAATTACAAGTACCAGAATCATACAAAAATGCATAAGGAGCACGCCCATCAAACGTTTACAAAATAATAGTTCAAAAGATGGTAAATGATCCTAAGCATAACCCATGAGCGGGATAAAATGAATCACGGATCCATAAAAGTCCAAGTCCAATCCTAGCATGCAATCAATCAACCAACACGTCTCTGATTCACCTGATCACCTGAAAAGTGTACTAAAATGTGTCAACATAAAGTTGGTGAGTTCGTAGGTTTAAGTAATGAAAATCAAGTGTCGGGATATCAACCGTTATCGATAAGTGAGGATTAGAATACCTAATCACATCAAAGTCAATACAATAAACGTCACGTCACAATAATCGTCAATATATAAATGTCATAATATGGGCTCAAAAACCCTTATCCCGAGTATGATCATGCCGGGTGTGGATTCGTCAATCCACCATCACGTCAATACATAATAATATATAATATACGTCATACGTCATAAGTATAACATCGTCATAAAGTGGCCATGATCATACCGGGTGTGGATTCGTCAATCCACCATCACGTCAATACATAATAATATATAATATACGTCATACGTCATAAGTATAACATCGTCATAAAGTGGCCATGATCATACCGGGTGTGGATTCGTCAATCCACCATCACGTCAATACATAATAATATATAATATACGTCATACGTCACATATAAACGTCAATAACACGTATCACAAGCAAACAATTAGATAACTAACGTCTCAATTCATATCATAACAATTTGTATCAACCGACAAACGTTTAAACGACAAGTACACTTTCCACCCCAAAATAAGATAAACGTAGGGGCTACGAAACTCACCTTTTCCGATTAGGAGCGAATTAAGATCAAGTTATAAGTATTCAACGAGCTACGAATATCCGGGAATCTTCAATGTTCACGACCTATCGATGTGTTCATATATATCGTTTGTATTAATGCAAGCATCTATATATTTACATTAATGCAATTCACCACTTTCATAAGTTAATTCCTAATTGAGACCCAGCCATTTCATTTGTATAATGTATGTATATAAATTTGTATTTATTAATATGTAAGTAATTTAAATTGTGTATATATATATATACTTTTGTTTGAGTACTCGACTTTGGACGGCTCAAAGCAATTCGAATTTGGACATGAAGAATACTGAGGAACGACCCAATCAGGAAGCCCAAACCCATGCTAGATAGATGGGCCCCACAGCTAGGAATCTGAATAAATAAAAGAATAAAAAAGTGGGAAGAGACCGTAATGTACGGTGATACCACCGTAATATTACGGTGGTTAAAATATAGGTGCGTAACGGACGGCAACATTCAGCGTACAGGACGGTGGGCAAAATCACAACTGGCGTAAGGTATGGTGGGAGTCGGCGTAAGGTACGGCGGCCTGGAAAGATGATTTTTGGCGCCCAGAATTCAAATAAGTGGCGTAAACAGAAGGATAGGGGCGTAAGGCTCAATTTGAAGTTCCAGAGGACCGTAAGACACGCCAACATGGACGTAGCTTACGCCAACAGGGGTTTTCTAGCGTACCAGACGCCAACAATGGCGTAAGGTACGCTGCAGTGGATCGATCAGTTTTTCTGGGCAGAAATAAAGAAGAACACAGTTGACTTTCGAAGTCAACTTTGACCTTCTTGATACAAAACCCTAATTCGAGCTATGCAAAACGATTTGGTGTTAATTCGAAGGTGTTTTAAGCTTCATTAGTCTATATGGATGTTAACAAATCCAAACCCCCGTCAGAATCGATTCAATATTACCACTTTAAGTCAAAATTCGACTTTGACCTAATTTTGGCACATTAGAACCCTAATTTTCGTTTTTAATTGATTTGACCCGAAATTTGACCAGAGGTGGTTTGTGTTAGCTTAAAAACATAGTTTTAGACATAACCCACTCTGTAAATTCGATTCATAACGTCAAACGAGCTAAAACCCGGTTTTTGACCCGTTTTGCCATTTAAAACCCTAATTTGACCTTAAATCCGATTTTGGATTAGAAAATGACTCAATAATATTTGTTTATGATTAAAACAAGCTTACAAACATAGAATGATGATATTGAGACAAGTTTGCTTACCAAAATCTTCCACCAAGGTTTTAAATCCGAATTTGACCCGTTTGAGTGGTTTGCTTGCACTTTGACTTTCCAAATTTAGATATGATGATTAGATGATGATAAAGATGGTGTATTTAGTACCAATCTAGCAAGAACAACATTTAATGGTGCAAGAATTTAGAGAGAGGGAGGGAGAAATAGTCTTGCATTTATTTTAGAGAGATAGAGTGAAAGAGTGAAATGAATGGATAAGGGTGGGAGGGTGTGATTGGTGAGTCTTGGATAGGGTTGGGTCATTGGGTGATCCATGGGTCAAATGGGCCGACCCGTGGGTCACCCGAATACATTTCTAGACAATTAAACGTCACGTTACGACACGAAATCGACTTAACACGATAATATAATCTCAACTAGTATTATTCGTCATAAAATCATCAAATAGCATTTAAATCATTTCATTATCCAAGAATAAATTAAATTAGCACACGTCAAGTCAACGGGTCAATTTAAATAAAATTTCACTAAATTGTGAAATCAAATTACATTTAATCACGTTAGCCACGTCCAATACAAGTCAAAAATCGCGAATGTTAAACAAGTTGTCATTCCAACAAACATCTTAATCAGCATTCCACATCAACTTTTTACCAATATTTCTTACAAACACTTTTTACTCATAACAATAATATTTGTTCCTACTAAAAAAAAAACCAAATAATTTCCAAATCATCAATAAATATTACTCCCTCCGTCCCATTAAAAGCGTCCACTTTTATTTTGTCAAATTCTTTCTTTTGTATATTTGACCATAAATAACTTTTATTGCATTATATAATATTTGATGAAAGTTTTACTCGATGAAAACATATCTAAACCTCTATCAACTTATGTAATTTTCATCAAGTATTATACATTATAAATACAAATATTTAAGGTCAAAATTGCAAGAGAAAGACTTTGAAAATTCAAAAGTGGACACTTTTGATCGGACGAAGGAAGTATTAAAACAATTTTATCATTTACCTTCATTTTCTCTAAACCTTCCCCACAAACAACTAAACATAAATGCCCTATTCACAAATAATCTTTATCCTCCCACAAACATCCTCTTGTTGTCCTGTTACTGTAGAAGAAAAGAAGCGCGAAAAAAAGTTTTACTGGCACAATTGTTAACGCGGACAGACACGACTCATTTGTCAAGTCAAAGTAAACGGTGCTGAATTTTCCATAAAGAGTCAATGTCGATGGCAAAAATATCTATCTATGTTACCTAATTTTTTGTATAGAGTTAATTGCAAGATTGGTCCCTGTGGTTTGTACATTTTAGCAAGGGGGGTCCCTTTTCGAGAATCGTTGCAATGGGGGTCTATTTTGAGAATTTTTTGCAAAATTGGTCCAATTTTGACGGATCCGTTAAAGGTGGCCGTCAAGTGTGCACGTGTGCAGCACGTGTGGGGGTATTTATGTACTTTCCACCCCACAAGGACCCCCATTGCTAAAATGGAAAAACCATAGGGACCAATCTTGCAACTAACTTTTCTTTATATATAATAAAAGACTATTGGCCTAACCACTTCTTAACAATTTAAAAATCTTAGTTAACCTAAAAATTAAATTTACATATATCATAATTAAAATTATAAATCAAAAAATATGGAACTAAAAAACTTTTAATTATTAATTATATTAATAGTTGTAGAAAAAATTTAATTAACTTACAATTTTTAAAAATCCATCACTAATTAATACTCTTTAACTTTTCCATAAAAGAATAAATCTTATTAAATAATTAACTTAAATATAATTTTTAACACTTTTTAGCTTTTCATGATTATTTATAGTTAAATTACTAAAAACATATTTCCACTAAAAATTCTAAAACTTATAAATACTTCAATTGATGATTAAACTCCAATTCACATAATAACTTATATCTACATTCTAAGAATATATCAAAGATTTTGTTTTTTAAGACAAATATCAAATTACTAGTTTGCTTTTTCTTATATTTGTAAATTAGAATTTATAAGTTTTTTTATTTGCATTTATTTAATAATTTATTTTATTTCAAAAAATGTTGCTGACTTTCTGTGTATTTGACACGATAATAGATAACTAAAATACCATATATGACATTTATATTATTCGAACAGATTTGCTTTTTTTCTTTTTAATAAATATCAAATTCTTAACATACAATCTTTTATTTATTTAAGCTTATATAATAACAAAAGTTTATATATAAATCAGTTTTCAAAAATAAAAATATTTATATAAGGTATATCTCCATTATTAAAATTTTAAAGTGTACATAAATTTACTATTAGAGACCTAACGAGCAGATAATTGTACGTTACAATCTTTTGAATTAAATCAAAAAAGATATTAAGGTGTTAGTTGCAAGATTGGTCCCTATGGTTTTTCCATTTTATCAATGGGGGTCCATGTGGGGTGGAAAGTACATAAATACTCCCACACGTGCACACTTGACGACCACCTTTAACGGATCCGTCAAAATTGGACCAATTTTGCAAAAAATTCTCAAAATAGGGACCCCCATTGCAACGATTCTCAAAAAGGGACCCCCTTTGCTAAAATGTACAAACCACAGGGACCAATCTTGCAATTAACTCCTTTTTTTTAAAAAAAGGGAAAATTACACTTTTGGTCCCTGAACTTGGCAAGTTTTTCACTTTTAGTCACTAAACTTCAAAAATTGCAATTTATACACTGAACTTGTCAAATTTTTTCACTTTTAGTCACCCCGCCCAGTTTTGTTAGTTTTGATCCGTTAAGTCCCTCACGTGTAAAACACGTGAGGGTATTTTCGTCCGTGATCCATCTGTACCTTTATTATATATATAGATCGAGTCTTTATTCCACAAACCCAATCCCAATTTCATCCCTAAAATTTACCCCCAAAATATAACACTAACCCTAAATCTTAATTCCACACAATGGATCACACATTATTCAACACAAATCCACCCAATCAGCAGCCAACCCAATTTGATGGTGGATTACCTGATAAACTCACTTGGGTTTTCAAAAGATGAAGCCTTTTCTGCTTCAACAAAACTAAGTCATCTTAAATCCACTCAAAAGCCCATTTCAGTTATTGGGTTTTTCAAAAAATGTAATCTTGATAATACCCAGATCAAAAACATTGTACGTTTTTCCCCCAAGATTTTAACCGCAAATGTTGATAAAACCCTAGAACCAAAACTTAGGGTTGTACAAGACTTAGGGCTATCTGGGTCAGGTCTAGAAAACTTGTTTCGAAAAAGTCGAAATATTTCGAGCAAAAAATTGAGTGATAATGTTATATTTTTGAGGGAATTATTGGGTAGTGATGTAAAAGTTTGTAAAGTTTTTCAAAGATCATGGCTCTGTTTATCCAAGCAGAAAATGTCACATAATTTGCAGATATTGAACAAAAATGGATTAGTGTTATATTTTGGGGGTAAACTTTAGGGATGAAATTGGGATTGGGTTTGTGGAATAAAGACTTGATCTATATATATAATAAAGGTACAGATGGATCACGGACGAAAATACCCTCACGTGTTTTACACGTGAGGGACTTAACGGATCAAAACTAACAAAACTGGGCGGGGTGACTAAAAGTGAAAAAATTTGACAAGTTCAGTGTATAAATTGCAATTTTTGAAGTTTAGTGACTAAAAGTGAAAAACTTGCCAAGTTCAGGGACCAAAAGTGTAATTTTCCCAAAAAAAAAATATTTTCTTGCTTCTTCACATCATTGTCGAATTTTCAGTAAAAGTTAACTTTAGAATCTATCCAATAATAAACCCGGCCATTCATGGATCATAATATAGGTGATGATCATCATGAAATTTTAGTACAAGGAGTAACTATATGGAGGGCAAGTAAACCTCCAAGTATATCCGATTTTCCATCACGTGTTACTTCTATTGATCATGAAAATGACGTGTCTTACAGCGGGCCTCCGAGTTTCTCGGATTTGCCCTCACGGCCACATTCCGATGGTTACTGTGAATTGATTTGTGGACAGTTGGGTCTAGGTCCTGATGATTTTGCTATTCCAGCTGCTGATTATGAAGCATTTAAGGCTTCTTATTCAGCTAGGGTTTCGTATTCGAGTCCGGTTTTGGTTACTAATGATCCTTTAGAGAATGATGATAAAGATTTGGAAACACGTAGATTGTATTCGATTAGGGAATTGCCTGAGACTGATGAGATTGCAATTAAAAACTGGCAGAAAGGTGAGATTATTGGACGTGGTTCGCTTGGGACTGTTTATGAAGGTGTTAATGAGTAAGTAAAGTTTAATTATCTTTATCTCAAACTAGTAAAATTAGACAAATATTTGTGGGAGCCAGTTAATTAGATAGAAAGAAACCCGAGATTTGGTTATATTCATAGCTGAACGAGACGTCCAAATGTGATTTCTTTAAAACTCACTTTGTTATGCCTAGTTTTATTAGAAGTTCGAATACATAAAGGCTCTCTCTCATTTGAGTTAGCTTTAATTTGGTAGATGAAATAGGTGGTTAAGATGACTACACATATATGGGTTCTTTCAAAAAAATCTACTAATGACCATGTTCATACTTACTTGACTGTAAGTTGTCTTGCAGATATGCATCATGGTATTGCAACTCTTTTCCATCCCCAGTAGGTGATTGACTTGGTTGTTTATGATGCCCGAGCTGTTGCGATGCTATTTTCACAATATTACTCATGCAACAGTTTTCCATGGATTCACACAGAAAAAATTGCAATTGGAATTGAAATTGAAATGGCATTAGAATACAATGGCAGGTAGTCGGGCAACAAGTTGCGCCGCTAACCAAAAGTAGTTCCGTTCCTGCATTAAAAGATTTTATCTATTGTTCTCAACAAGCAAAAGGATCTATTTAAGTGTTCATTTAAATAACTATATATGAATAGAAATATAAATTATTGAAAGTGAAATAAATAAGAACTAACCACAATGGTAAAGGGATAGTGTTGTCTTGATTATCTAGACCAGTAGCCGTTACCTGTACACCCAACCACCACAAAACGAGGATGCCATTTTAGCCTAATGAACAGATATGCCTAGTTGAGCTGTTTTATGTATTTGGTGCAAATGTATTGGTATAACCCAGCTGGAAAATATTTGTATTGTTTCATTAGATTCTCAGATAGTAACAAAACAACTACATTATGAAGTATGTGACATTCTGTCAGAGTACATACACTACAATACCGAGTGTACTATTCTGCCGATTTAATGAATGGGGCTGCCTTCTCTTATTTGTTACTCTTAATATTCAGGTTGTCTACCTCATGCGTGACCTTCACTTCTGTTTGCAGATTTGGTTTCTTTTTTGCCGTAAAGGAGGTTTCTTTGCTTGATCAAGGTAGCCAGGGAAAGCAGAGTATTAGTCAACTTGAACAGGTGATTATTTTCTTCTAGCTATATATAGGTTCATATCCATCAGATTATGACTTACTACTTACTAAGCCATTTTTTTTTCTGTATTCTTGTCAATTGTTTCAGGAGATATCTTTATTAAGCCAATTTCATCATGAGAACATAGTTCGATATCTTGGAACAGATACAGTATGTATGGGCATATGTTAAATCATTTTATATTTATATTTGTCATAAGGGTTGACCTGAAACAATGTTTAGGATGATGGCAAACTATACATCTTTCTTGAGCTTGTAACCAAAGGTTCTCTGGCAAAGCTCTACCAAAAGTATGAACTGCGGGATTCCCAAGTCTCGGCATACACCAGGCAGATTTTGAGTGGTTTGAATTACCTACATGAACGTAAGGTGGTTCATAGGTAAACCTTCTTTCTAGGTCCTATTTTTGATGTTACAGGTCGATGTTAGAATTCTCTAATCCGACACTTTTTATGTTTTTATAGGGATATTAAATGTGCTAATATATTGGTTGATGCAAATGGATCTGTGAAACTTGCAGATTTTGGCTTGGCGAAGGTATGTAAAAAACAGACTTTTGTTACCCATTATTGTTTCCTTTTCTGTTTCAGATTTTTTTTAACACAGTTATCTAATTCGTAGGCAACCACATTGAATGACATAAAATCTTGCAAAGGGACTCCCTATTGGATGGCACCAGAGGTTACTTTTTTGTTTATCTTTCTTGATTGTAGTATTGTTTGGGACCGCTATATCTATTGGATTACTGATCAGAAGGTGGATCCATCTTATGTTGCTAAACATACCACAACTAGAACTTTATGTCTACCCAAAATCTGGCTCTTTACATTTAGGATCATTCTACTACCGACTAATTTGTATTCGATGTTTTGAATCAAAACTTGTGTCTTGCGTTCTCAGGTTGTTAATAATCGAGCAAACAAGGGCTATGGTCTCGCAGCTGATATATGGAGCCTTGGTTGCACCGTGTTAGAGATGCTGACTCGAAAAATTCCGTACTACCATTTGGAAGGGGTATGCATGTCATATAACTTATTATCCTGTTAATGTTTTCTTAGTAGCAATTGCAATCTTGTACAAGTAACTGGTCAAAACAGGTTTGTGTCAAGAAGGGTAGGTTCTTTGTACATAATAATATATTAGTTATCAGATTAGTAGGTTGTGAGTTGCGGCATACACTTATATTAGTCATTGTTAAACAATTAGTTTAAAAAGTTAAATATGTTCACAAAAGCCATATTATTACAAGGATCACAACTGTGTTAACTAAACGATTTAAGATGTGTAACAAGAGACATCATAACTAGATTGTACAAATTACATTGAGGAGATACAAGTGGTATACACACACAAACATCAACTATTTACATTTGACATTTCAACACTGTAACATTATTTTTTGGGTGGGGGTGGGGGTTTGAAAATCCAATCTCACCCAATAGATTACTTAACCGTACAAGTTAAAGGTGATTTGTCCCATGCCTGGGTTCTCAAATTTTGAGATTGAGACCATATTCTGTTTCTTACTTTTCTGATGAAGATACAATATAGACCGCCTCTCCTTAGTCGGCATTAGTGAACCTTTTTATAGCTTAGCTGCCATTATTTTGGTGGCACACCCTTTAGATATTTGTGAATATGACTCATAGCATCTTGGTGTGAGATTCTCGGAGATCGGATGAGCACTCTAATAGCTGGGTGCCTAACTTGAAGCCAATTATCGTCGTTCCGTATCCAAGTATTTAGAACAGAAAACAAAACATATATTGCTCTTATACCATGTAATGAGAGGCAGAAGAAGAATTTGAAGTTATATAATGTATTGTACGATTACGTTGAGGAGATCAAGCGATATATATATATATATATATTATAATCAAACCACATATATAAATATGTATGTTTGACCCATTTATATATAGAACGTAACCCAAATCGACCATTCATATGTAAACAGGTAGAAATGGACACCTTTACTTTAGAATATTATATGCAAAAATAAAAAGTTGAAATGACAGTAATCATGTCGAACATGATCCGAGGTCTGGTGCATGAAAAGTAAAGTTTAAGTTTTTCTTCCATAACCACACTTGAAGTGTAAGTTGGTAAATATAATTCAACTTTATATGCTTATTATAACAAAAACTTCTTTTTCCCTCAGATGCAAGCACTGTTCAGAATTGGCAGGGGAGAGCCTCCCGAAATTCCTAACACGTTGTCTACTGAGGCCCAAGATTTCATACTTAAATGCTTGCAAGTAAATCCAAATGACCGGCCTACTGCTGCTCAGCTTCTGGACCACCCATTTGTGAAGAGACCAGCTGATACAGTTTCATACTAGTTATAATCACGCATAATATTACAAATTTGTCAAATTTGCAGGTTTTAAGGCTTGCTATTCTTATTATGTGATCAAAATGAGGATGTAAACTTAAACAATTGTGTATGGTATGGTTTCGGCTTGGTCGTCAATTTAGGCTTTTGCTTATAGGGACAACCAAAACTTGACCTAAGGTCCACCAGTTGACCTCGTTCCTCTCAATAATAAGTAGCCAATATTACGGTTGGTGGCCTTGAACTTTTTCTGAAATGGGTAGTAGGGTGATTTTCTTGGAACTGGTTTATTAGGCCTTGTCAACAAAGGTTTTTACCAAGTATATATGGTTGGTGGATTTGGTTAAAACAGGAAATGACTCGATATTCCTATGAAGCATGTAAACACAACAGTCGATTAAAGAAAATGGTGGTTAGGGTTGGTTCCTTGGCACTCAACTTCATTATTCGTGATCTCATTCTTTACATAGCCTATAATGCTTAAATAATGTTCCCACGATGGTAGCCTAGTAGTAGGGAAATGCGGCATTAAAGTGGAGATCAAGGTTCAAATCTCATCACCATGTTCCTTTAACTATAGCGATACTCGTTTACCCCTTCCATAATTGACGTAGGACTGGTTGCTGGAGGCTGTCAAAGGGTCAGTTACTTTCTTTTTAGTAGAGAATATTAAATATTCTTACAAATAAAAACATTTTTGGGATATAATTCTTAAATTGTGTTGTGGGGATGTGGCAAAGAATTGCATGTGATATGGGTTGGACTTGGTCTTCTATTAAGACTTTTGATCATGACTTTGACTTTAGACCCATTAGTTGACTTCATATCCTAGCATTTTTATAAGTACATGAACATTATGGTGCGATAAAGTTCATTTTACGAGTATTTATTTTATGAAATAAGGAAACTAGGCAAATCGGAAAGAATGAATCAAATTGTTCATACTAACTGGCAGAAGGGTGAGATTCTTGGAACCGGTTCGTTAGGTTCTGTTTACGAAGGCTTCACCGAGTAAGTGAACGTTTAATTATTACCCCTGTATGTACCAAACAATCATAATGATCATTATCTATTGGTTTCTATTGTTATATAAAGTTTGCAGATCATGATATACCATGTGGTTGTTTTGGTATCACTGTCAAATCCATGTAGAATCGTCTATAAATAACGTGATTATGCTAGTTGTTACTACTTACTGGCCATTAATAGCAGCTTACTCTATGTGACTGTATGCTTATGTACTAGAGATTAATCAATACAAGCATCAAAAACAGTCCATAAATCATGATCAATGTTTGGAAAATTAGATGGTTCGTCAGTGTCTAAGAAAACTGTTTTGACGGCCATGATTTAGTTTGGTTTAGTTGATTTTGTATTAAACTGTTATCCTAGTTTAGTTCTTTAATATGTCTAGTAAGCTATACGCCTGGTTCTATTTGCAGCTCCGGCTTTTTCCCCCGGGGCACGTCATAGGGATGCTGTTGTCTGTTCAAATTATTTCATTTCATCAAATTGAATGACATGTTTGCAGAAATGGGTACTTTTTTGCTGTGAAGGAGATTTCCTTGTTTGATCAAGATAGCGAGGGACCACGGACCATTTTGCAACTTAAACAGGTGATTTGAAAATTATTAGCATTCCTTCTACTTAGAGTGGCAAAATGGATGGGCAAATAGGGCAGTTGGTGCAGGTCGGTTGACCCAACACACTTTTTTTGGGTCGAAAACTTGTAAGTTTTTACAGATAATTAGTGTGTTTTTATTACTATAATCTATCATTTCAAATATGATTAATTTTTGTATAAAAGGATTTAGGAGGTTTATTGCTCTAAAAAAGGATAGAGAATAGAGATTTTTCTAAAGTTGATTTCAACTTGACGACTTTTGACCTGATCCACCTGTTTTTATCTCATCAAACCTTTTTATTTCACCCGTTTGATCTGTTAAAGATATAAACATCTACCATATTGACCCAATTACAGGTAAATGGGTTGAAATTTGAAAGTTTGACCTCTATTTCTACTTGTATTCATAGCTCTTGTATCATAAATAAGTTGCTGCCTGTTAAGCCCTTGACATGTTACAGGAGATATCTTTATTAAGTCAGTTTCATCATGAGAACCTAGTTCGTTATCTCGGGACACAAGCGGTATGAATTGTTTTACTATCTTTTTTGGGGTCTGATAATACTTCTTTCACCATAATTATGATTACATGTTATCTTAATAACACATTTTAGGATGAAAGCAAACTATATATCTTTCTTGAGCTTGTAACCAGAGGTTCATTGGCAAAACTCTATCAAATGCATAAGCTGCAGAATTCCCAAGTCTCGGAGTACACGAGGCAGATTTTGAATGGTTTGAATTATCTGCACGAACGAAATGTGGTCCATAGGTATCTTTCTTTCATGTCCACACTATCCTGAAATACAGGTGGTAAAATGGCAAGTCAAATAGATTAGGTAATGGGTCAAGACGGGTAGAAAAGTGATGAGGGCTGAAATTGGTACCTTTAAGTTTAATGATGTATGGTTCATGAAGTTAAAAGTGGTAAATTGTCAGGTCTAAAAGATTGGGTAATGGGTCAAGATGGGTAAATAAAAGTTATGAGGGCCTGAATTGCCACCTTTATGCTCTATGTTGTATGGTTGACCATTTCTAAGTTGAAGGTTATATCTTGTGTTCAAGGGATATCAAATGCGCTAATATACTGATTGATGCGAATGGATCTGCAAAGCTTGCAGATTTTGGATTGGCAAATGTAAGGAAAACATTTTTGTTCTTCATTGTCATTGTGTTCTCTATCTAGTACTTTCAAATATGAGAGCTTATGTGGACACTATTTATATTTACTGGCTACCTCGTTGATTTATACGAGATCTTTCACGATCACAGGGAGTCAATATTGGATGGCACCAGAGGTTATAAATAATCGAGAAAACAAAGGGTATGGAATCTCTGCTGATATATGGAGTCTTGGTTGCACCGTGTTGGAGATGTTAACACGGAGAATTCCATATTCCCAGTTTGAAGTGGTATGCATTATGTTTACTACTTTACAATATTTATGTTTTTTCTCATTTGATCAAATGGGTTGATCGCTTGAGTTGGGTAACGAGTCAAAACAGGTTGGGGTCAACACAAGTAGGACATTGCTACATGGTGGGTTCACCCGAACAACTTTTTCTTCAAAAAGTTTTTTTGTTTTTTTTTGTTTTAACGTAAGTAATATGTCAAATATGATTGACAAAGTTACATTTTTTTCAACGATTATCCAAAGTTTTGAATAAAAATTGATTTATAAGATTTTATGCACTAAAATACGCTTTTGACGATCTATGAACCATTTTCTGCTAAGAATTTTTCTGTGTGTGCACCATTTGACTCTTTAGAGGTAAATCAGTCTTCATAAGTTGACTTTTTAGCCTCTTTCTACTCGTCTTTCACTCACGTATCTTTGTGTATAACAACTAAATGTCATTTGGCTCCACAGATGCAAGCACTATATAGTATTGGCAAGGGTAGACTTCCTGGATTTCTTTGTACGGATGGGATAAATTTTAACATCTTTGGTGTTTCTAGGAACTTAGCCCAAAATTTTTGCAAAACTAGGAAAGCGGCCTTGCTTGAATAACCGAAGTCCGGCCTCCTCAACACCAACCTTACATTACGTGGAATTTTGGCTTTTTTTAACATCTTTGTTTTTCAACTTTCTTCATTCAAATCTCATCAAAGTCCGGTAACTTGATCACCGGTCTTGAAATTTAATTTGTTTTTTTTGTCTCTTTCGTTAGCTTTTGTGTTTTATTAGAAGTAGTGTGTGACTAACGTCAAGTTGCTAATTACCTATTCGTAGTTCATTTCTACTACAAGTTTGTTCGTAAAACTTCGGTTTCAATTTGTGTGTAGTTGTACGTTAAAACTTTGTTCTGGAAGTTGTTACACGTTTGTTTATGATCCATTTAGCATTGTGTAAACTTTCATGAAGTTTCGTTGCAGTGTTTATTTGTTCGCATGAAAAACGTTTACGAGTGTTTCTTTTGTGAAGTTCGATCTCGTTTATTGGTTTATCGAAGGGTAGTCAAGCCCGTTTCTTTAGTTAGATATCTAGATTGTGGTCTAGATAAGTTGGGGGTGAAAACCGATTCGTTTTAGAACAAAGCAGTTACAAGTTACAAGCAATCAAAGTAACCACTTTGATACACGGTTAATGTTTTTTGTGATTTACGATCTAGTTTATCGGTTGATTGTGAAGGGTTCAAGGTTGTTCGAGTAAGTATAGATTGTTAGATTGGGGCTTAGTCTAGTTGTGTAAAGAAGTAGAGTCACGAAATACATTAATCGTGTATTAAAGTGGTAATTTTGATCGCTTGTTACTTGTGACTGTTTTGATCTACAACGAATCGGTTATACCACCCAACTTATCTAGACCACAATCTATATATCTAACTAAAGAAACAGGCTTGACTCTCTTAGGATCAACCCGTAAACGTGATCGAAAATCACAAAACACTCGTAAACGTTCTTCATGCGAACAAACGAACTGTAACGAAACTTTACACAATGGTAAGGATCATAACCAAACGTATAACAAATTTCAGAACAATATTCTAATGTACCTATTTCACAAAAATTGAAACCAAAGTTTTACGAACTAACTTGTAGAAATGAACTTGGAAATGAGATGTAATTAATTAGCGAAACAACTTAGACGTTACTTGTACAGTACTTCCAATACAACACAAAAAGCTAATGCAAAAAACAAACGAAAATAAATTGAAGACCGGTGATGAAGTTAACGGACTTTGTGATTTGAAAGAAAGAAAGTTGAAGACGGGTATCTCCGGGACCGGACTTAATTCCAAGTAAATGTAAGGCCGGTATTGAAGAGGCCGGACGTTGATGATTCAAACAAGCCCGGTGTTGGAAACACCGGGTTTCCTAGTTTTGCAAAATTCTTAAACCAAATTCCTAAAAACACCAAAACGTTGAAATTTTGTCCTATTCATACAAAAAATTCCAAAGGTAATTTCTGGAGGCCAGAAATTTCATACTTAAATGCTTGCAAGTTAACCCAAATGATCGGCCTACGGCTGCTGAGTTACTGGAGCACCCATTTGTGAAGGGATCAACTTCGATGCACCTAGGCGTTGCCTCTCCAAACCAAAGCGACAATGTATCACCCGAGACTTAAAACCCATAATCCCATGCATGGTTGTTGGCATTGAAATACCTTTTTTATGTATTCTGTGATTAGCTGAATAACCAAAACACTATATATGGTTGTGCTATATCATGTATGTGATTGGTATAAACATATTATAAGGTTTTTGGAAGAAAAGAGCTTTGCTATTTATATTTTGCATATACATGTTTCATTTTGTAACGGAAGACTGAATTTTGGGTATTTTTTTTGAAACGGTCGTTTTTCAAGGGTGTTTTGTCAAACAAGTTTTCGGAAAAAAAAAATTGTGGAACCGGGTAAACCGGTATTTGAAATACCGGCTTCAAAATTTTGACCCCAAACCGGTATTT
>CM067172.1:5235910-5251558 GCA_034093135.1 Erigeron breviscapus | reverse complement strand
CACAAGACTTTACTTATTGCTCGAGACTTATTAACTTTATATTAGATTAGGCTACACTTTCACCTAAACTAATCACATGTTTCTTTCTTTACTTTATATTAGCTTAGGCTACACTTTCACCTAAGTTAATCACATATAACTTTCTTTTACTTTAGGGCCCTTAACGTGCACGTGAACATGGCAATCCTAATCAAAAGTCTAGTGACTAGGTGATCAAGCCATGCATACAAACATATAACATAAGCACATCATCATTTCATGATCGCATAACATTATCATATCAACATTTCATTTCATAAGACATACATCTTACCTTAGCAACCTGCAAATGCAAACCATACAGCATAAATGGTAAGCCACATATCCCGTATCAACCTCCCATAATCACCCTTTAACTTACTTTTAAGCATATATAAATATTCGGGAAGTTTAACTTATGAAAACGGGTTTTGTTGTACCATCAGGTGACAAAAGATGTTATCTTACCTCGCTGAAGAGCACAACAAGTGATAACGTAAGTTACCGAGCTTTGCAAGTATTCCCGACTACCTATAATCATTAGACAACATAATGAGCTAACAAGTACCCACTTACTTATGGTCATGACTCAAGTCTAAATACCTATAAACATGACCCATGACAATGCTTGATGCATCGGAGGTTCGTTTAATACTTTAGAGCTTACATAACTCGACGGAACTCAGTATTCACTCACTAATTTAACCTTTTAGGAAACTTGACATCATAATCATCTTTTGAAAGTATTACTATTAGAAAGTAGACTCTCTCACGATTTCGTGGATAGCTTATTTGTCAAAAACGGAGTTACGGTTCAAAAGTTATGACCATTTGAAAATTCTGTCGCTATTGCGTCGCAACTTAAGTCGCTGTTTTCTGGTTGCGTCGGAACCTAGGTGTTGCGTCGCAACTGACCCCGAATCTGCACAAACCTCATTGTTTAACCTCCAAAACTTAGCCAAACACACCCCAAACGATCCCAAACCTTATGAACGACTTTTGTACCTCAAAATTCATCATTTTAAGACCATAATGATGCAATGAAAACAACCCTTAACAACCAATTGATTTCCAAAACAATAACAACCATTTTAGGTCACCGAATCGATCAAAACACGCATTTTCGACATCAATTGATCCTCTAATGACCTAGATCAGTTATGAAACTAATTATTTGATTGAAATGACATAAAATCAATGTTGTTATACCTTTACTACCTGTAGATTACAAAAAGGATGCAAAAGGCTTGACCAACACACCCGAAAACGTATGAAATCGCACAAGAATTGATCAAGGAGAGGAGGGGCGGCCTAGGGCTTGAAGAATGTGTTTTTGGAACTGATTAATGACAAGGATTAGGGTCTAATTACCCATAAACCTGCTGTACACACTTTTCTAAACTTACATTCAAGTCCCTCCACTTCACATCTTTACATCTAAGGCTTAAACAACCTAATGGGAATACTTACTAACACTTTAAGCACATTTAATCATCTTAAATACATTAACACATGAATCATTAAGGCATTAAAACCTTACACATATAGCACATTAATCACACATAAACTAATTAAGGCACATAAACTTGACGAAAGCTAACGTTAACTAACGGAATAGTCAAATAGTCAAACACGAAAGTTTGGGATGTTACAATTACCTCCCCCTTAAGAGGATTCCGTCCCCGGAATCTCATCAGAAATGAACAAATGAGGATACTTCTCTTTCATCACGGACTCGGTCTCCCAAGTTAAACTTTCACCATGATTATGCTTCCATTTGATCAACACAAGATCAATCACTTTACGGCGAAGCTTCTTTTGCTTTCTCCCGAGTATTGCTACCAGTTCATCAACCATTCTTTTCTTCGGATCAATACTCACATCTTTAATTGGAATAACACTAGACTCCTCAGCCAAGCACTTCCTCAAATATGAAACATGAAATGTGTTGTGAATTCCATCCAATTCTGGAGGCAATTCCAACTGATATGCTAGATCTTTGATACGCTTCAAAATCTTGAAAGGTCCAATGAAACGTGTGCTTAGCTTTCCTTTCTTTCCAAAACGTATGACACCTTTCCATGGAGAAACTTTCAGCATCACCATGTTACCAACTTTAAACTCAACCGGTCTTCTTTTCTTGTCGGCATAAGTTTTCTGACGTTCTATAGCTACTCGAAGAGCTTCTTTAGCAATGTTGACTTTTTTTCGGTTGTGATTTCAAAAATTTCGGGTCCTGTAAACTGCTTCTCACCGGGCTCCAACCAACAACTTGGAGTCCGACATCTTCTTCCATAAAGCATTTCAAACGGTGGCATACCTATACTTGCATGATAGCTGTTATTGTAAGTAAAATCAATCATTCACAAATGATCATCCCATGCACCACCATACTCTAAAACACAAGCCCTTAGCATATCTTCTAAGGTTTGAATCATTCTTTCACTTTGCCCATCAGTTTGAGGATGATAAGTAGTGCTCAAGTTAACTCTAGTACCTAACTCACGCTGAAGACTCTTCCAAAAGCTAGATACATACCTTGTGTCTCGATCTGAAACAATAGACAAAGGAACACCATGCCTTGAGACAATTTCTTTGATGTATAACTGCGCCATCCTAGTCAATGGTACATCCTGTCGTGTCGCTATGAAATGAGCACTTTTCGTCAATCTATCCACAATAACCCATACCATGTCATTACCACTTGGTGTCCTTGGTAACATAGTCACAAAATCCATAGTAATATGGTCCCATTTCCATTCTGGAATCTCCAATTGTTGCAACATTTCATAAGGCTTTTTGTGATCAGCTTTAACACGAGCACAAGTCAAACATCTTTCAACAAAATGTGCAACTTCCCCTTTAATATTTGGCCACTAATAAAGAGGCTTCAAATCTGCATACATCTTCGTAATACCGGGATGTACTGAATATCTAGACCTATGAGCTTCTTCAAGAATTAGCTCACGGTTACCATCAAGCAATGGTACCCAAATCGGGCCTTTATAGGTCTAAAATCCACGGCTATTCATTTCCATAGCAAGTC
Organism: Erigeron breviscapus; assembly: GCA_034093135.1. Classification (NCBI taxonomy): domain Eukaryota; kingdom Viridiplantae; phylum Streptophyta; class Magnoliopsida; order Asterales; family Asteraceae; genus Erigeron; species Erigeron breviscapus. The sequence continues at coordinate 5,248,494 of CM067172.1, read as the reverse complement.
GCTTCTTCTTGCCGATACTTTCTTTATCAACATTTTCTTTCAAAAGAGCTTTAGCTTGGGCTTCCTTGATTCGTTCAAGTAACCCAGACTTAGCTTGGACTACCATACTCATCAACTTACAAGAAGAATTCTGCACTTTTCGACTTAATGCATCCGCAACAACATTAGCTTTACCTGGATGATACTTAATCTCACAATCATAATCTTTCAGAAGTTCCATCCACCTGCGTTGTCTTACATTCATATCCTTCTGAGTAAACACATATTGCAAACTTTTATGGGCAGTGTACAGGGTACACTTAGTGCCATATAAGTAGTGTCTCCATAACTTCAAAGCAAACACTACAGCAGCTAATTCAAGGTCATGAGTCAGGTAGTTCTTTTCATGAGGCTTCAGTTGACGTGAAGCATATGCAATAACTTTATCCCTTTGCATAAGGACACAACCCAAACCTGAAATAGAAGCATCACTATAGACAACTAAATCATCGGTACCTTCGGGTAAGGCGAGGACAGGAGCTTCACACAACTTTGTCTTTAATGTTTGGAAGGCCTTTTCTTGAGCTTCAGTCCACACATGCTTCACTCCTTTCTTTGTCAATTCGGTCATAGGTTTAGCTATACGAGAGAAATCTTGAATGAACCTTCGATAATAACCCGCTAAACCAAGAAAACTCTTGATTTCTGTGGGTGTCTTTGGCTGTTCCCATTTGGAGACAGCTTCAATCTTTGCGGGATCAACTTTTATACCTTTAGAATAGATGACATGCCCGAGAAATTGAACTTCTCGAAGCCAGAATTCACACTTTGAGAACTTTGCATATAACTTTTTCTCCCTAAGAACCTCAAGAATGGCTCTTAAGTGCTCACGGTGCTCAGCTTCAGACTTTGAATAGATAAGAATATCGTCAATGAAGACAATCACGAAATGATCTAAGAATGGGCGACATACCCGATTCATTAAATCCATAAAAGCGGCAGGAGCATTTGTCAACCCAAACGGCATGACAAAAACTCATAGTGCCCATAACGTGTACGAAAAGCTGTCTTGGCCACATCTTCCTTTTTGACTTTTAATTGATGATAGCCTGACCGCAAATCGATCTTTGAGAAGCAAGAAGCACCATGGAGCTGATCAAAGAGATCATCGATACGTGGGAGAGGATACTTATTCTTAACCGTTCACTTATTAAGCTCACAGTAGTCTATGCACATACGCATAGAACCATCTTTCTTTTTGACAAAGAGAACAGGAGCTCCCCAAGGCGAGGAACTTGGACGTATGAAACCTTTGTCAAGTAGCTCTTGGAGCTGAGACATAAGCTCTTTCATTTCTGTAGGAGCCAAACGATATGGTGCTTTTGCAACAGGAGTAGCACCGGGTACAAGATCAATCTGAAAAGTGACCTCACGGTCGGGAGGAATACCGGGAAGATCATCAAGAAAGACATCAGAAAAATCAGAAACCACATCAACATCTGAAATAGGAGACTTTTCTTTTCGTGCATCAATAACATAAGCAAGGAAGTGGTTCTTATTCTGTCGGATACATTTGAGAGCTTTCATCAAGTTGATGATCTTTAAACTCCCTTTCTTCTTATCTCCATAAACCGAAACAACATGACCATCCGGAGTGGAGAAACGCACCATCTTTTTGGAACACAAAATGTTAGCATCATGTTGAGATAACCAGTCCATACCTATCACTACATCGAAACCAGCAACAGTAGTGGGCAATAACTGAACCGGAAAGGAACGACCTTCTATCTCAATGGAACAATCATCATAACCCTCTTGAATGTCACTAATATTACCGTTAGCAACCTCGACTTCTATAGAACAATCTAGGGGAGTAGTAACTCTATCGAGCTTAGGAGCAGATAAAGTAGACACAAAAGACCTATTTGCACCAGAATAAAAAAGAATAGAAGCAGGTTTTGAATTAATAAGAAAAGTACCACTTACTACCTCATCGTTATCTTTGGCAGCTTCAACTATCATCTGTAAAGCTCTAACCTTTGGCTTAGGTATGGCAGTCTTCTTTCCATCATCTTTTCCTTGCGTGCAATCCTTGATGAAATGACCGCTTTGATGACACTTGTAACATTTAGGCTTGTCCTTGCATTATGAAGTAGGGTGACCTGTACCACACAGGTATCACACCTACGAGTCTTATCTAAACATGGACCAATATGAGCCATCTTGCAACCAGAAGATCGACCGTTCAACTTTCTATCATCCTTGAACTCCTTACCCCCATCTGAAACGTCTGTGTTCTTCATTTTAAACTCGAACTTTGTTTCATCAACATTTACAAACGCTTCTCAACTTGAACTACTACAACTTTCATCACATACATGACATTTCTAAATTCTTTTCCTTTACGGTCCTTGTCTCTAACCCAATGAGTTGGACTCAATTTAGCGAATTTTTCTTCTCTCACAACACTTCATTTTCAGTCACAACTCTTAGCATATATTGCATAATAAGGCGTATTGGATAAAACTCATTAACAATACACCACACACTAATCAAATGTACAAGTTTGTCAAATTCTGACCGGGAAACTTGCACATTACCTTAGGGGATCGCCTATCGTAGCAACAAGGATATTATCGACGGAGGAAGCGAGAAATCGAGGAAGAAGGCTATTTAACATGAACATTCATTAAGCATAAAACATAGCATAAGCCTCAACCTACACTCTCACTCATCCCAGCCCGTCCTACATGCATTTCCTCATAAAGCTAAAGCATCACTACTTAAGCCTATCATTTCTCATGCGGTTTAAGTCCAAAATCCTATGGCTTTGGTCGGTTTTTGGTTCACTTAAACCATTTCTTTGATACCACCATGTAACACCCGTCATTTAAAAACCTGGATTTTCAAAAACTTTGCCAAACGGCGTTTAAAATGTAGCGGAAAAGGATCACTTTAAAATTGCCCCATCCGTTACTGGATGGTACCTTTCATAAATGGTGTTACTAATGCATCATCGAAACAATATAAATGAAATCCAAGTTATGGCACCAACAGAAATGCCATCATTATTACATGTCATAAATCATAAATGAAGTAGCCAAAACATAAGGCTAAGGGAAGTCTAAGCATTAAACAGCTATGCTAGTCTTCTTTATTACTTCTACCCATCTCACCGAGCTAATCTTTTCCTAGCTCAAGCTTGCTTATCCTGAAGGCACAACATTTTCAAAAGAACAAGTGTTAGCTAATAAATTAGCTAAGTAAGATAACACATATTTGAAAACATTTGCCATTTCATAATATATTAACAAAATCATTTCATATATGTTAATATCACATAATCATCATAACATATGTCATATCACGATAGAGATATCACCTACACAACATAAACATAACACATTAGGATTCATCATACTCCTAATTGTGCCTAACTTTACTTTCTTTTCTTTCTTTCTTTCTTTCTTTCTTTCTTTCTTTACTTGTATCTTTGCCTAGACATAGGCTAAGTCACATAAGACACTTATCTTAGGGATGTGGGGTTGTGTGTAGGCGGCCATAAGACCTTACATGGAGTCCTCACACCCGACATGATGGGTAAACCATAAGGTGGTCCATCGGCGTCGTTAAGGAAAGACAAAGTCAATCCAACTGAATAAACCGTTTATGGCTTTATGCAATGGTGATTAGTTACTCCACCCGGAATAAACAAACATAACTATGCCATGGGAGGTATCATGATTCCCAAACCACGTGACCACGTACGCACCTAGCTTTACAACTAACACGGGTTAAGCTTAACACAAGACTTTACATATGCTCGAGACTTATTAACTTTATATTAATTTAGGCTTATTCTTTTCTTTCTTTCTTTCTTTCTTTACTTTGTATCTTTGCCTAGACATAGGCTAAGTGACATAAGACACTTATCTTAGGGATGTGGGGTTGTGTGTAGGCGGCCATAAGACCTTACATGGAGTCCTCACACCCGACATGATGGGTAAACCATAAGGTGGTCCATCGGCGTCGTTAAGGAAAGACAAAGTCAATCCAACTGAATAAACCGTTTATGGCTTTATGCAATGGTGATTAGTTACTCCACCCGGAATAAACAAACATAACTATGCCATGGGAGGTATCATGATTCCCAAACCACGTGACCACGTACGCCCTAGCTCCGAGGAACTAGCACGGGTTAAGCTTAACACAAGACTTTACTTATTGCTCGAGACTTATTAACTTTATATTAGATTAGGCTACACTTTCACCTAAACTAATCACATGTTTCTTTCTTTACTTTATATTAGCTTAGGCTACACTTTCACCTAAGTTAATCACATATAACTTTCTTTTACTTTAGGGCCCTTAACGTGCACGTGAACATGGCAATCCTAATCAAAAGTCTAGTGACTAGGTGATCAAGCCATGCATACAAACATATAACATAAGCACATCATCATTTCATGATCGCATAACATTATCATATCAACATTTCATTTCATAAGACATACATCTTACCTTTGCAACCTGCAAATGCAAACCATACAACATAAATGGTAAGCCACATATCCCGTATCAACCTCCCATAATCACCCTTTAACTTACTTTTAAGCATATATAAATATTCGGGAAGTTTAACTTATGAAAACGGGTTTTGTTGTACCATCAGGTGACAAAAGATGTTATCTTACCTCGCTGAAGAGCACAACAAGTGATAACGTAAGTTACCGAGCTTTGCAAGTATTCCCGACTACCTATAATCATTAGACAACATAATGAGCTAACAAGTACCCACTTACTTATGGTCATGACTCAAGTCTAAATACCTATAAACATGACCCATGACAATGCTTGATGCATCGGAGGTTCGTTTAATACTTTAGAGCTTACATAACTCGACGGAACTCAGTATTCACTCACTAATTTAACCTTTTAGGAAACTTGACATCATAATCATCTTTTGAAAGTATTACTATTAGAAAGTAGACTCTCTCACGATTCCGTGGATAGCTTATTTGTCAAAAACGGAGTTACGGTTCAAAAGTTATGACCATTTGAAAATTCTGTCGCTATTGCGTCGCAACTTAAGTCGCTGTTTTCTGGTTGCGTCGGAACCTAGGTGTTGCGTCGCAACTTAAGTCGCTGTTTTCTGGTTGCGTCGGAACCTAGGTGTTGCGTCGCAACTGACCCCGAATCTGCACAAACCTCATTGTTTAACCTCCAAAACTTAGCCAAACACACCCCAAACGATCCCAAACCTTATGAACGACTTTTGTACCTCAAAATTCATCATTTTAAGACCATAATGATGCAATGAAAACAACCCTTAACAACCAATTGATTTCCAAAACAATAACAACCATTTTAGGTCACCGAATCGATCAAAACACGCATTTTCGACATCAATTGATCCTCTAATGACCTAGATCAGTTATGAAACTAATTATTTGATTGAAATGACATAAAATCAATGTTGTTATACCTTTACTACCTGTAGATTACAAAAAGGATGCAAAAGGCTTGACCAACACACCCGAAAACGTATGAAATCGCACAAGAATTGATCAAGGAGAGGAGGGGCGGCCTAGGGCTTGAAGAATGTCTTTTTGGAACTGATTAATGACAAGGATTAGGGTCTAATTACCCCTAAACCTGTTGTACACACTTTTCTAAACTTACATTCAAGTCCCTCCACTTCACATCTTTACATCTAAGGCTTAAACAACCTAATGGGAATACTTACTAACACTTTAAGCACATTTAATCATCTTAAATACATTAACACATGAATCATTAAGGCATTAAAACCTTAGACATATAGCACATTAATCACACATAAACTAATTAAGGCACATAAACTTGACGAAAGCTAACGTTAATTAACGGAATAGTCAACAAGTCAAACACGAAAAGTTTGGGATGTTACATGCGTAAACATAGAATCCATTAAGTACCGATAGTTCCGGAATATTAACTCAATTAGATATCGAAATGAAGCCTTTCGATAGGGGTTTTTATCACAAAATGAACGCTCATCATATACCCCCACACTTAAGTCTTTGCTTGTCCTCAAGCAAATAGTCCAAGAAAATAAATCAAAGATGAGCGGACAACTTAAGTGTTGAAGTTATTCTACTTTATAAAATCATTTGAAAGATTAGTCATGCAAATGTTTTGAGAAAGCTTTAGACAAAATCAGTAAGCTATAGCTAGAGGCAAGATAATTGGTCAATCGAAACTGAAAGTTAACCTTATATTCGTGTTAATACCTCTAAAACCGTTCTATAATTCCACATGTCTTACAGCTCAATCTTACTACCTTCTGCTGACTAGTTAAGCACTTAATTAAAGTTTGTATAGCAATTAGATCTACTAGCTACTAGCAAGGCATCTATATTTCATTCGTTTGTGTACTTGTGAGTCACTACTTAGACATACTCTCACACTACAGTCATGCTCACTAGCTAAACACTAAAGCAATTATACGATATTATCATCTTTAATAGTTGAGACAGCGGTGACAGGTCGGTGGTTCCCCACTCGTAGAGCGACATAACTCAACTAATGGTTAGAGTTTATACCTTACATCAAGACAGCGGTGACAGGTCGGTGGTTCCCCACGCGCAAAGTGACATAACTTGATGCGTATAGATTTTACTCGTTATTAGTTCTTTGAACTCTTTTTAATTAATCTACTGATTTCCTTTCTTAAGATTACTACATTATTCATGCAATAGACATTATCAGAGACCCAGATGACTCATACACTTACTCCGCATGCAACTAGTTTACAATCAATAGTGTAAGAATTAAGGCGAACCATACGTCTAAACTAGTTCCTACACAAGCACGTATATCATTAAATCCAATTAATATACCTATACTAATGACTAGATAGCTCTAATTGCTAGGAATATTAAAGTCCGGTTAAATGTGCTATGGAAACATAATCGCATTCAGTTTCAGTCTAAGCTCTAATCCATTTGGAAAAATGAACAGCCACAAATCTATAGTTAAACTAAAAGTCCTAACTAACCGTTCATCTACCAAAGCTAATGTGCTTAGTTATCGTCATCTTTTGTCTACTTGCAAAGCTTATTTCTCAAAATGATTTTCAGACACAAGAAAAATTTTAAATTTGCATGAATTTAGTAGTAGAAAACTTATGATTTATCAAGCAATAAAACCACGGGTTTTTCCTATTCCATCCCCCCACACTTAAATTGTACAACGTCCTCGTTGTACTAGACATTACATAATAAAAGGGTAATAGGAAAAACACGATAAGATAAAGGATTAACGAAACTTCCCGGGCTTATATTGCATGAATGTTGTTGAAGATGGCATTTGTGGAGCGACTTGATTGTTTTTGATCTTCAAAGACTTGAGTCGGCTCCGTTTGATGGCGATCCATTGATGCTTCTCCACCTTCTTTTCTTTTTGGTATTTGCTGATTTTTTATTTTTTTTTTGGATTTTTGGGTTTTTCTGAATTTTTTTTGGTTTTTTCGCGATCTGGTGTGCAGACTGGAGTCAGGAGCGGCGCTGGACAAGCTTGAGCGGCGCTGGACCAGGATGCTCCAGCGGCGCTGGAAGGGGCTGAGCGGCGCTGGGAAGCGCAGGTCCAGCGGCGCTGGAAGGGGCTGAGCGGCGCTGGGAAGCCCAGGTGGCTTTCCCAGCGGCGCTGGATGTCTTCTAGCGGCGCTTTTGAGTCCTGTACATGCTTCGACGTCTGATTTTCCTTCACGATTTGCTTCCGGCATTCCCCCACACTTAGCTTTAGACCAAGTGCATGGTTTCCTTCAGAATACAAAGCTAAATACTCCTGCACACTTCAATCAAAATATAAAAATGGAAATAACAAGCTAAAACATAAAATAAAAATAAAACGAATTACGATTGCAATAAGTTACTTGTTTCTTCGATCCATTGAAAGCTTGCATCTATGATTCTAAAGATATAACTCATATAGAAAGATCACAAATGATAAAATTCAAAACAATTCACTTAATTGCAATTAGTCACATATTCCTAAAAATGAAAAAAAAAATAAAAATAAAAATAAAAATAAAAATAAAAATAAAAATACGGCTTGGGTTGCCTCCCAAGAAGCGCTAAGTTTAACGAGTCTTCAGCCGGACTCGGCCTAGGAACTAGGTTGAGGAAGAATATGGGGTAGGCCGGGGGCCGGTTCTCGTTGGAAATCGAATGTAAAGGTCGGATGTGTCTTTTAAGTGCGATTCGATTCTCCTTTTCTTAATTTCCCATGCAAAACTCCTAACCTTGCATCTAGTCCCAAAGGGGTTGGTCTTACTTATGTCCTCCTTGGTCAAAACTACTTGATTGTATCCCATAGTTAAGGTTATCTTCTTTGCTTTCACATTAACCGATGAACCTACCGAAAGCAAGAATGGTTGACCTAAAATCACGTGATCTCTAGTAATTGAATCATCTTCAACTATAAAGAAATCAGTGGGGATGTCTAATCCCTCTATCCTAATGACCAAGTTTCTCATGAAGCCTTTAGTTAGAACTTTGGCTCGTCCTACTAACCTAATTTCTAAATCTTCCCATTTTACTGCATTTCTATGTTTCCTCAAATTATTCTTGTAAATTCCTATGGGCAAGATATTAGATGTGGCTCTAAGGTCTATGTAGGTATCCTCAAAACAATTAGAGCTAATGTAGCAAGGGATCTGAAATATGCTAGGGTCACCATAAAACTTACCATTTGGTTCTCTAGCTATTATCTCATTTATCTTATCTCTTTCTAGGTCGGCTACACGCTCTTCCCACTTAATATTTCTTAGGATTCTCTTAACCCTATGATGCGAGAAATCGAGTTTGTAAAACTTATAAATAAGTACCCACTAAAAACCGACTACTACACACTTTCAGGCAGTGGACCTGATCGCATATAGTATAGTAAGTAGTAAGTCCGAGATCGTTCGCGGGGATTGGTTTTGAAATAATTGTTTACTAAAGTGGTTTTAGAATAAGGAAGGAACCGTAGCCAAATCGCTACCTCACTTTGACAATTTGAAATTAAAGAAATTTAAATAACAAGACAATTGAAAGTAAAGAAAGTTCAAACAATATAAATAAAGATCATCCACTTCGAATTCACTTGACTTCAGTTATGATTGCACACGTTAAAGATCAAATTATTTAGAGTTGACAAGATAATCGTGAAAGGATAAAAATGCTCGCGTGGTACCACCAACCGCTCGCAAATCACCCCAACACCTAAGTTGCTAGTTGAATTACCCAATCCGGTACCACCAATGCCTAGAAAATCTCCCCAACAATTAGTTTGCTTGATTATCCAATTACCAATTATGCCTATGTGAATGAAAACGTGGTACCACCAACCGTTTCTAAACACGTTTACCGATTAATTCCTTATTATAGATTTGACATTCACCGTCATACCATGAACCGGTGACAAACGACCATAGACAATCAAATTGCAACGATAAACATATTCACCTAGTACCACTAACGATGAACACATACACCATCAACATCAAAAGAATAAATCACAAGGAATTAATTGATAAAGATCACGACACAACGATAATTTAATCCACTCTTGAATTAAAATATTGCAATCATATCATTCGTCAAGTTTCATCAAAGTGGATGATTGGAAATCTAGCCACTCATGCTAAATTGAAAATAACAAACGAAATAGAAAGAGAACATATTGTACCAATATTTGTTGAATGTAAATTGCAAGACAGAAAATTAGATACGATCTAGATGGGTGTTCTTGAATCTTCAATGAATCCAATGATGAAATCTGAGATGATCCTTCGAAGAATTCGCGGTAGAACAGCTCCTAGAAAGAAAATTTGAATAGGGTTTATTTTTCTTTATATACCCCCCAAAGTCTGCTGCAAAAGGCTGAAACCCTGATTTTCCCGTGCACTCACTGCGGCGCAGTGGGCCTTGTGCACCCCCACTGCGGCGCAGTGAAGGATCCCTGGAATTCTTGTTCTCTAGTGACTGCGGCGCAGTGGGGCAAGTGCACTCCCACTGCGGCGCAGTTAAAATCCTCTGGAAATTATTTGGCATTGGCACCCAACAACTGCGGCGCAGTGGGGATACACTCCTCCCACTGCGGCGCAGTGATAATCGTCTGGATTTCATGTGCCTTCTCACCCATTGACTGCGGCGCAGTGGGGCAACATACCTCCCACTGCGGCGCAGTCAATACTTGCTGAAATCTTTAGTTCTTCATTATTAACCGCTCTCGACACTCGGATCAACATCTTGGCCTAAAATCGTCAGAAAATGCACCAAATGGACGCACAACCTGGTAAGAACCTGAAAGCACTAACAAACACCATAAACGCGCCAAATGCATACAAAATTGACTCAAAACACATACGAAAAAGGCCAATAATAATGTGGGCGATCTATATAAATTGGTCACATCAAATCCCCCCACACTTGAGCATTGCTTGTCCTCAAGCAAATCTGGAAATTAAGCAAAAAGCATTCCTTGGCACGAAGCTATATAAACACATTACGATTATCAAAAAGAAGCCAAACCAAGTATGTCGATGACAAGGACTTTGGTGAAGCAGTTTTAATCTTAAATGAAAATCCGAAATGTTTGACAATATCTGAACAATCCACAAGCCTCAATAACACGACTAAGCAAAAGTGAAACAAATGAGCCTATCAAAATCATCCTAATCCAACGAACTTACTATTGGGGTTGAATATATATGAATAATCACTCATTGCCCGGTCGTGATGCATATCTTACCATAGGCTTGAACAAGGATCATAGCTTCACCGACATGGCGTGAGCACCAAGTACATCATCAAAATTTGGCATATAAGTCGGTTGTAATGTTAGGCTAAGGGTATTTACAATGGGATTTGGGAAATTTAGGTTAGTGATAGGAAATAACAAAAGTATAAGTTATGTACAAAATAGTCTAATCAAACCCTTACCATTGATTGCCACCAACCCATAAGATGCTATCCCTTGAACACACCTCAAAAGTAACAAGCAAACCCGACACCATTGTGGTGTATCAACTTCAAACAACTTAGGAACAACCAAATCTTCCATTCTATTCACGAACCAAATGATACAACAATTCTTTTGACATATAAAAATGAGAAGCACCTACTAGTAGCCCAAGTTCTTTTTTTTTTTTCTTATTTCATTTTTTTTTTCTTTTTTTTCTATTTTTTCTTTCTTTATTGAACCATTTTTACTATACTAGTAGGTACCCTCTTACAATGATGAACAATGTCTATAACAATATACTTTCTTTGAACAATCCAATACATTCCCCAAAAACTTGACCAATCGAAGTATTCCCAAAGACCAGGAATATTCCAACCGATAACCCATTGAAGCTCTCCCAAATCGTCCAAACAAACCAATGACAATCAATGGCCCCCCAAAATTAGACTATCGGTATGGCGAGGTAAAGTTTACATATTTGAGTGGATTTATACAAAGGAAAAGGCTAAGTTCAAAAAGTGTGTCTAAGTGTATCTTGCACTAAAGATGAGTGCAACAAAGGTTTACAAAGAAAGGAAAATCACTGACCAGAGTAGCCAGCAACACCAAACATGTATGTACATGTATAAAAGTATGTATGCTAAAGGTAAAAATATACATAAGCAAGGGGTGAATAGAAAGAAAATACGGGTCAAACCTAATATGCCAATTCGTCATCCAATGTACTTCTATCACAAAAGTGATCTCACTGCGGTCTCGTAACGATCACCAGGCCAAGTTCTAGCTCAACACATCACCGACACACTCATATCAAAGAAAGTAACCGGAAATGAAATAAATTAACCTCAAATTCGCACATCTTAGTGCAGAGTTCGAAATGGAACCCTTACTCCCGAATAAATCCAAGAGCCTAAGAGAGGGACAAATTTACAAGGCAATCAAACCAAAACCGTAAACACCTAGCACATCTATAAATGAATGATGAATCTCACAACTTTTAGGTGTTTGGGAATTTTGAGTATGCAAGTAATGTTATCAATCCAAAAGGATTAGCCCAATAACCGTTCAGAACACATTTCGCCGATTAAATTTGTACCAAGGAAGCTCAAACATTTTGTAGTAAAATTGCTCATTAAGTTATTATGAATTAAGTGACAAAAGCAATTTACCACAAGGACAAGCTCAACACAAGTTTCAAATCATATCATCTTCCGTCATCCTACCAAATCGAAACAACCAATCTCAAACATGCACATCATAGTTCAGAGTTCAAGATAGAACCCTTACTCTTGGATAAAACCCAAAAGCCTACGAGAGGGACACATCCACAAGAACGGCTAAATCTCAATGGCAAAACAACAAAAGAGATAAACCCGGTAGCTTAAACCTATTTGCCACCCCCCATACTTAAGATGGACAATGCCCTCAATGTCCATATTCGGTCAAAACAAAGGTAAATAGGGGTAAGCACAATAGACAGAAAGAATGAGAACACATACCGGATCATGGACACATTCCGTTTCAAAACAAGTAAGTCGACCCCGCACCACAAATTGCTCTTCCTAAAAAGGAAGTCCAATTTGCTTGACGGGAGAAACAGACTAGCCCAAACG
>CM067172.1:5207624-5234910 GCA_034093135.1 Erigeron breviscapus | reverse complement strand
TGGTTAAGGTACAAGGATAAAGTCACATCAATATGACTTTATTTTTTTAACCAACCACCTTCACACACGTAGGTACTTTAGTAAAGAACAAGTGGAATGTTCTTTGGAAAGTGTGTAAAGGAAAAAGTCAATTCCTCGATATCAGTGTTCAGACTTGTAAGGTCTAGAACACTGACAATCCTCCAGTGTTCAGATCTGTTAAGACTTCCAGTGGACTCCGCCATTTGTCAGTCTTCTTTATTCTGACTTCAGTCTTTGGCTTCAGTGAGAACGTCTTCAGTAGAGTAGATCTGGACTGGGGTGAAGTCCAGTGAGCGAATCTGGAGAATACTCCAGATTCCTATACAAGTATTTTGCTCACTGGTCTTCCATTATTTCTGAACAAATCTTCAGAGGGACTCCAGATTCCAAGTCTGGAGTAGGTCCAGTAAAATACGTTTCTGGACAGATCTTCAGTAATGCTCCAGTAGTCGAGTCTGGAGCGAGTCCAGTAAATCTGGACCTAACAGTCCATCCCAAGTTTTGTTTGCCACTAATTCCCCTGCTTTAAGCTTATCAATGATGAATTTAGCATCTATATCATCTTCCCATGATTGTTTGATTCTATTCGTCAAGGCAGGTTCCAAAAAACTCACACTCATTTCCAATAAGGTATGTCATGCAACTCTAGACAAACTGTCTGCCACCACATTCTCACACCCCTTCTTGTACACAATTTCAAAATCATATCCCATTAACTGAGATAACAATTTTTGCTGTAAAGGTGTGATGATCTCCTGTTCAAGTAAATGCTTCAAGCTTTGATGATCAGTCCTTATGATGAAATGATGATTGGCCAAATAGTGGTGTCAATGCTTAACTGCAATAATGATTGCAAGCAGCTCTTTTTCATAAACAGACCAACCTTGTTGTCTAGAAGAGAGTGTTTGCTAATGAAGGCTAAAGGGTGGTGATCTTGCATCAAAACAACACCCATACCAGTACTTGAAGCATCTGTTTCTTGCACAAAAGTCTTACTAAAATCTGGAAGTTGTAACACTGGAGGAATCATTAAAGCAGTTTTGAGAGTCTTGAATGCTTCTTCTGCCTTGTCACTCCACACAAATTTTTCCTTCTTAAGTAGCTCAGTGACTGGTTTAGCAATAATCCCCAAATTCTTCACAAACCTTCTGTAGTACCCTACCAACCCTAAAAACGCCCTCAATTGTTTGACAGTTACAGGGGTTGGCCACTCTTGGATAGCCTGAATTTTTGCAGGGTCTGTTGCTACTCCTTCTTTAGTAATGACGTGTCCTAAATATTCTACTTTCTCTGCAGCAAAAGCACACTTAGATCTCTTTGCTTTCAACTGATTTTCCCTCATAATCATGAAGACTCTTTCTAAATCTTGTAAATGATTCTGCCAGGTATCACTGTATACCAATATATCATCAAAAAACACTAGCACACACTTCCTTAATAGCGGTTTAAATGTTGAGTTCATTAGTGCTTGGAAGGTAGCTGGGGCATTGGTGAGCCCAAAAGGAAGCACCAGAAACTCAAAGTGACCTTAATGAGTTTTGAATGCAGTCTAATAGATGTCAGCTTCATGCATTCTAATTTGATGATACCCTGACCTCAAATCTAATTTGGAAAAAACTGCAGCTCCTTGCAACTCATCTAACAGCTCTTCTATCAATGGAATTGGATATACATCCTTTATTGTAGCATCATTGAGCCTTCTATAGTCAATACACATCCTCCAGGATCCATCCTTCTTCTTAACCAATACTACAGGGGGGCTGCAAATGGGCTATGACTATGCCCGATCACCCCTGAATCTAACAATTCCCGAGTCATAGATTCAATCACATCTTTTTGAGCTTTTGGATATCTATAAGGTTTGAGGTTAAGATCCACTTAATCATTTTTGAGGTTTATTCTATGATCACAGCTCCTATTAGGTGGCAACCCTTGTGGTAATCCAAACACATCATCAAACTTTGCCAACATAGTATCTAGCTCAGTACTGTCACAAATATCAGTGAGTAGAGGTTGGTGCATAATATGAGGATCGCTAGGTTCCTGTAATGTGTATAGCTCAGCATGTACTACCTCACTATTATCACCCAAATAAGTTACAAGCTTCTCAATAGAACATAAACTCACTCCTTGTTGAACCACTCCCTTTAATTCAAACTTCTGATTCCCAAGAGTAAATTTCCTGGTTAAATGCTTAAAGTTCCAAATAATGTCATTTAAAGTGGACAGCCACTGAACTCCTAACACCAAATCATAATTGGTCAATTCCAGCAATAGCACATCAGCAGTAAACCAATTTCCTTGCATATACCATTCAAAATTCTGACACATGCTCACACATCCCATTGCATTTCCAGTGGCTACAATCACCTTGACATTAGGCATTGCTAGTATAGGGCATTTCAATTTCAGAGCCAAGCAGTACTCATGAAATTATGAGTAGAACCAGTTCCTAATACTTGCATAGTTGAGTATAAGGTATTCCCATAATAACATTTAATGAAATATGTGGTTCTCCCTGCACCAAAGACATTCGTTCCACCAAGGCTACTTCATTACATGCCATTTCCATTTCAGCAGCTATCTCCTCCTCTAAGGATTCTTCAACTTCCACTAAAAATAACTGTTTCTTACCCTTACATACTCTATTGTGGCCAGGTACAAACTTCTCATTACAGTAGAAGCATTCTCCCTTAGATCTCTTATCATCCATGAACTTATTGGTCACTCTAGTAGGTACTAATGCAGTAGAAGGTACAGAGTTCAATGGTGTGGCTAGCAGTGGAGGTTTACCAGCATTATTCCACTATGAATTGGTTCTACTACCTCCTCCTTTATATCCATAACTTGCAGTAGTGCCACTAGGTTTAACAAGTGCCTTATTACTATGATTTTGCAATTTATTTAAGGCATAGGTTTCTCTAAGAGTTTTTGGCTTAAACATTCTAATAGGACATTTAATTTCAGGCTTTAAACCTTCAATGAAACAACTAAAAGTATGTTCTTCAGGAAGACTAACCTTAGTGAGCAGCACATCAAACTCATCACAATAAGTCTCCAAATCTCCAATTTGAGTGAGAGCCTTCAAGGAAGCCATAGGATCCTCCATCTGACTAACAAAAAATCCAGCAGTTACAGATCTCGCATAATCACTCCATAGAATATCCTCTATAGCTTTATCATGAGATTTCATGTAACCTAAGTGCCACTTCAATGCCCTGCCTCTCATATGAATCGCAGCATACCTCACTTTGTTGGATTCTAGTGTAGCATCAATGGTGAAAAAGTGTTCACACTTGTACAGCCAATTGATCGTCGTCCGATTGAATCGAGGAAATCGAGGAAATTTGAGCTTTGGGAGCTTGTTGTTCGTCGTCAATTGATCGCCGTCCGATTGAATCGCCAACTGCAGTTGTTTCTCCAGTTCTTCAATTTTTTTGGACATAGCTTCCATGACGGTTCGAATCGTGAACATCGATTCAACGGAAGCAGCGAAATCCTTCTTTTGTTGTGCAAAATCCTTCTGCATCTTCTCCAAATCCTGATTTCGTGTATCAGGCGCATTGATTTCAAGAGAAAGGGAATCGAATGACGGCCTAAAACCTAATCGAAACTTAGATTTGATGAATTGTGACCGAAATTGGTGGTCGGAAGCGCTCCAACTGAAAGTAAAATAAAAGAGTAGATCTAGGTTGAGGATGAAGATCGGAAGGTGTTAGAAGCTCCAAAACCTCCTTGGAATCTGCAAAGTTGACCTAGGGTTTGATGTGGGCGGCTAGGGCTGCTGAATCGGCTCTCTCTTAGGGTTTTGAGGGCTGCTTCGGCTTAAATAGTGTTTAAAGTTGGTTGCTGAACTGGGCCGCCCAGCGCGCTGGATGGGCTCCAGCGGCGCTGGGCATGGGCCAGCGGCGCTGGCAGCTCCTGCTGCTTCTCGTTTCGCTTCGTTCGGCTCCCGAATCACCTCCTTGTGTCTTGTAACTTCATAGGCTTCCATCTTGAGTCACTTGATGTCATTTACCCTCACTCGCATCTTCCATGAACCTGCATTGTAACACCCGTCATTTAAAAACCTGGATTTTCAAAAACTTTGCCAAACGGCGTTTAAAATGTAGCGGAAAAGGATCACTTTAAAATTGCCCCATCCGTTACTGGATGGTACCTTTCATAAATGGTGTTACTAATGCATCATCGAAACAATATAAATGAAATCCAAGTTATTGCACCAACAGAAATGCCATCATTATTACATGCCATAAATCATAAATGAAGTAGCCAAAACATAAGGCTAAGGGAAGTCTAAGCATTAAACAGCTATGCTAGTCTTCTTTATTACTTCTACCCATCTCACCGAGCTAATCTTTTCCTAGCTCAAGCTTGCTTATCCTGAAGGCACAACATTTTTTTTTGTTTTTTTTTTTTTTTTTTTTTTTTTTTTTTTTTTTTTTTTTTTTTTTTTTTTTTTTTTTTTTTTTTTTTTTTTTTTTTTTTTTTTTTTTTTTTTTTTTTTTTTTTTTTTTTTTTTTTTTTTTTTTTTTTTTTTTTTTTTTTTTTTTTTTTTTTTTTTTTTTTTTTTTTTTTTTTTTTTTTTTTTTTTTTTTTTTTTTTTTAGAGCATCAACTTAAAACTTTTTTTTTTTTTTTTTTTTTTTTTTTTTTTTTTTTTTTTTTTTTTTCTTTACTCTTTTCTTTCTTTCTTTCTTTCTTTCTTTACTTGTATCTTTGCCTAGACATAGGCTAAGTCACATAAGACACTTATCTTAGGGATGTGGGGTTGTGTGTAGGCGGCCATAAGACCTTACATGGAGTCCTCACACCCGACATGATGGGTAAACCATAAGGTGGTCCATCGACGTCGTTAAGGAAAGACAAAGTCAATCCAACTGAATAAACCGTTTATGGCTTTATGCAATGGTGATTAGTTACTCCACCCGGAATAAACAAACATAACTATGCCACGGGAGGTATCATGATTCCCAAACCACGTGACCACGTACGCCCTAGCTCCGAGGAACTAGCACGGGTTAAGCTTAACACAAGACTTTACTTATTGCTCGAGACTTATTAACTTTATATTAGATTAGGCTACACTTTCACCTAAACTAATCACATGTTTCTTTCTTTACTTTATATTAGCTTAGGCTACACTTTCACCTAAGTTAATCACATATAACTTTCTTTTACTTTAGGGCCCTTAACGTGCACGTGAACATGGCAATCCTAATCAAAAGTCTAGTGACTAGGTGATCAAGCCATGCATACTAACATATAACATAAGCACATCATCATTTCATGATCGCATAACATTATCATATCAACATTTCATTTCATAAGACATACATCTTACCTTAGCAACCTGCAAATACAAACCATACAGCATAAATGGTAAGCCACATATCCCGTATCAACCTCCCATAATCACCCTTTAACTTACTTTTAAGCATATATAAATATTCGGGAAGTTTAACTTATGAAAGCGGGTTTTGTTGTACCATCAGGTGACAAAAGATGTTATCTTACCTCGCTGAAGAGCACAACAAGTGATAACGTAAGTTACCGAGCTTTGCAAGTATTCCCGACTACCTATAATCATTAGACAACATAATGAGCTAACAAGTACCCACTTACTTATGGTCATGACTCAAGTCTAAATACCTATAAACATGACCCATAACAATGCTTGATGCATCGGAGGTTCGTTTAATACTTTAGAGCTTACATAACTCGACGGAACTCGGTATTCACTCACTAATTTAACCTTTCAGGAAACTTGACATCATAATTATCTTTTGAAAGATTTACTATTAGAAAGTAGAATCTCTCACGATTCCGTGGATATCTTATTTGTCAAAAACGGAGTTACGGTTCAAAAGTTATGGCCATTTGAAAATTCTGTCGCTATTGCGTCGCAACTTAAGTCGCTGTTTTCTGGTTGCGTCGCAACTGACCCCGAATCTGCACAAACCTCATTGTTTAACCTCCAAAACTTAGCCAAACACACCCCAAACGATCCCAAACCTTATGAACGACTTTTGTACCTCAAAATTCATCATTTTAAGACCATAATGATGCAATGAAAACAACCCTTAACAACCAATTGATTTCCAAAACAATAACAACCATTTTAGGTCACCGAATCGATCAAAACACGCATTTTCGACATCAATTGATCCTCTAATGACCTAGATCAGTTATCAAACTAATTATTTGATTGAAATGACATAAAATCAATGTTGTTATACCTTTACTACCTGTAGATTACAAAAAGGATGCAAAAGGCTTGACCAACACACCCGAAAACGTATGAAATCGCACAAGAATTGATCAAGGAGAGGAGGGGCGGCCTAGGGCTTGAAGAATGTCTTTTTGGAACTGATTAATGACAAGGATTAGGGTCTAATTACCCCTAAACCTGCTGTACACACTTTTCTAAACTTACAATCAAGTCCCTCCACTTCACATCTTTACATCTAAGACTTAAACAACCTAATGAGAATACTTACTAACACTTTAAGCACATTTAATCATCTTAAATACATTAACACATGAATCATTAAGGCATTAAAACCTTACACATATAGAACATTAATCACACATAAACTAAATAAGGCACATAAACTTGACGAAAGCTAACGTTAACTAACGGAATAGTCAACAAGTCAAACAAGAAAAGTTTGGGATGTTACAATTACCTCCCCCTTATGAGGATTCCGTCCCCGGAATCTCATCAGAAATGAACAAATGAGGATACTTCTCTTTCATCAAGGACTCGGTCTCCCAAGTTAAACTTTCACCATGATTATGCTTACATTTGATCAACACAAGATCAATCACTTTACGGCGAAGCTTCTTTTGCTTTCTCCCGAGTATTGCTACCAGTTCATCAACCATTCTTTTCTTCGGATCAATACTCACATCTTCAATTGGAATAGCACTAGACTCCTCAGCCAAGCAGTTCCTCAAATATGAAACATGAAATGTGTTGTGAATTCCATCCAATTCTGGAGGCAATTCCAACTGATATGCTAGATCTTTGATACGCTTCAAAATCTTGAAAGGTCCAATGAAACGTGGGCTTAGATTTCCTTTCTTTCCAAAACGTATGACACCTTTCCATGGAGAAACTTTCAGCATCACCATGTTACCAACTTTAAACTCAACCGGTCTTCTTTTCTTGTCGGCATAAGTTTTCTGACGTTCTATAGCTACTCGAAGAGCTTCTTTAGCAATGTTGACTTTTTTTCGGTTGTGATTTCAAAAATTTCGGGTCCTGTAAACTGCTTCTCACCGGGCTCCAACCAACAACTTGGAGTCCGACATCTTCTTCCATAAGCATTTTCAACGGTGGCATACCTATACTTGCATAATAGCTGTTATTGTAAGTAAAATCAATCATTCACAAATGATCATCCCATGCACCACCATACTCTAAAACACAAGCCCTTAGCATATCTTCTAAGGTTTGAATCGTTCTTTCACTTTGCCCATCAGTTTGAGGATGATAAGCAGTGCTCAAGTTAACTCTAGTACCTAACTCACGCTGAAGACTCTTCCAAAGGCTAGATACATACCTTGTGTCTCGATCTGAAACAATAGACAAAGGAACACCATGCCTTGAGACAATTTCTTTGATGTATAACTGCGCCATCCTAGTCAATGGTATATCCTGTCGTGTCGCTATGAAATGAGCACTTTTCGTCTATCTATCCACAATAACCCATACCATGTCATTACCACTTGGTGTCCTTGGTAACTTAGTCACAAAATCCATAGTAATATGGTCCCATTTCCATTCTGGAATCTCCAATTGTTGCAACATTTCATAAGGCTTTTTGTGATCAGCTTTAACACGAGCACAAGTCAAACATCTTTCAACAAAATGTGCAACTTCCCCTTTAATATTTGGCCACCAATAAAGAGGCTTCAAATCTGCATACATCTTCATAATACCAGGATGTAATGAATATCTAGACCTATGAGCTTCTTCAAGAATTAGATCACGGTTACCATCAAGCAATGGTACCCAAATCCGGCCTTTATAGGTTTGAAATCCACGGCTATTCATTTCCATAGCAAGTCGCTTCTTCTTGCCGATACTTTCTTTATCAACATTTTCTTTCAAAAGAGCTTTAGCTTGGGCTTCCTTGATTCGTTCAAGTAACCCAGACTTAGCTTGGACTACCATACTCATCAACTTACAAGAAGAATTCTGCACTTTTCGACTTAATGCATCCGCAACAACATTAGCTTTACCTGGATGATACTTAATCTCACAATCATAATCTTTCAGAAGTTCCATCCATGCGTTGTCTTACATTCATATCCTTCTAAGTAAACACATATTGCAAACTTTTATGGGCAGTGTACAGGGTACACTTAGTGCCATATAAGTAGTGTCTCCACAACTTCAAAGCAAACACTACAGCAGCTAATTCAAGGTCATGAGTCAGGTAGTTCTTTTCAATTCGGTCATAGGTTTAGCTATACGAGAGAAATCTTGAATGAACCTTCGATAATAACCCGCTAAACCAAGAAAACTCTTGATTTCTGTGGGTGTCTTTGGCTGTTCCCATTTGGAGACAACTTCAATCTTTGCGGGATCAACTTTTATACCTTCAGAATAGATGACATGCCCGAGAAATTGAACTTCTCGAAGCCAGAATTCACACTTGAGAACTTTGCATATAACTTTTTCTCCCTAAGAACCTCAAGAATGGCTCTTAAGTGCTCACGGTGCTCAGCTTCAGACTTTGAATAGATAAGAATATCGTCAATGAAGACAATCACGAAATGATCTAAGAATGGGCGACATACCCGATTCATTAAATCCATAAAAGCGGCAGGAGCATTTGTCAACCCAAACGGCATGACAAAAACTCATAGTGCCCATAACGTGTACGAAAAGTTGTCTTGGCCACATCTTCCTTTTTGACTTTTAATTGATGATAGCCTGACGCAAATCGATCTTTGAGAAGCAAGAAGCACCATGGAGCTGATCAAAGAGATCATCGATACGTGGGAGAGGATACTTATTCTTAACCGTTCGCTTATTAAGCTCACGGTAGTCTATGCACATACGCATAGAACCATCTTTCTTTTTGACAAAGAGAATAGGAGCTCCCTAAGGCGAGGAACTTGGACGTATGAAACCTTTGTCAAGTAGCTCTTGGAGCTGAGACATAAGCTCTTTCATTTCTGTAGGAGCCAAACGATATGGTGCTTTTGCAACAGGAGTAGCACCGGGTACAAGATCAATCTGAAAAGTGACCTCACGGTCGGGAGGAATACCGGGAAGATCATCAAGAAAGACATCAGAAAAATCAGAAACCACATCAACATCTGAAATAGGAGACTTTTCTTTTCGTGCATCAATAACATAAGCAAGGAAGTGGTTCTTATTCTGTCGGATACATTTGAGAGCTTTCATCAAGTTGATGATCTTTAAACTCCCTTTCTTCTTATCTCCATAAACCGAAACAACATGACCATCCGGAGTGGAGAAACGCACCATCTTTTTGGAACACAAAATGTTAGCATCATGTTGAGAACCAGTCGATACCTATCACTACATCGAAACCAGCAAGAGTAGTGGGCAATAACTGAACCGGAAAGGAACGACCTTCTATCTCAATGGAACAATCATCATAACCCTCTTGAATGTCACTAATATTACCGTTAGCAATCTCGACTTCTATAGAACAATTTAGGGGAGTAGTAACTCTATCGAGCTTAGGAGCAGATAAAGTAGACACAAAAGACCAATTTGCACCAGAAGCAAAAAGAATAAAAGCAGGTTTTGAATTAGTAAGAAAAGTACCGCTTACTACCTCATCGTTATCTTTGGCAGCTTCAACTATCATCTGTAAAGCTCTAACCTTTGGCTTAGGTATGGCAGTCTTCTTTCCATCATCTTTTCCTTGCGTGCAATCCTTGATGAAATGACCGCTTTGATGACACTTGTAACATTTAGGCTTGTCCTTGCATTATGAAGTAGGGTGACCTGTACCACACAGGTATCACACCTACGAGTCTTATCTAAACATGGACCAATATGAGCCATCTTGCAACCAGAAGATCGACCGTTCAACTTTCTATCATCCTTGAACTTCTTACCCCCATCTGAAACGTCTGTGTTCTTCATTTTAAACTCGAACTTCGTTTCATCAACATTTACAAACGCTTCTTGATGATCTATGTGAAACCCTAAGCGAAATTGAATCTATGGAAAGACCTAGATCCCCAATTCTTTTATAATTATCAAAGCTCAACTAATATATATCTACATATATATAAAAAGAAAATGTCGAGGTACGGTCAGGCCTTGTCGAGCTTTAAGGAAAGGCTAGGAATTCGAGACTTTGGAAGTGGGCCCTCCAGCGAAGTTTAAGGTTAGATTGGGAGAGAGAATCGAGGCTTAGAAAGAGTGGCAATGTCTAGCCTTGGGAATCCTTGATCGAAGCTTAAGAAAAGAAAGAGGTGTCGATCCTAGGAAGTGGGGCCCACTAGCGAGTGTAAGGTTGGGAGGAGAGAGAATCGGAGTTATGCTAGGAGGAGAGAGAGAATCGGACTTAAAGGAGAGAAGCTTGAATCCAGCGAAGCCTAGGACTGGAGTGGGCCCCACGTGAGGCTTCACAAGAAGGATAGGGAGTTGTAAAGGCAGCGAGCTTTGGGTTATTGTCGAAGCTAGGAGTGGGGCCAAAACAAAGCTGTCGAGACTCAGAGGCTACACAAGAAGGAAAGCTATCGAAGCTTTATGACAAAATTCTCTCTATAATATTTATATATAAATATTAATAATTAGAGTGCAAAGCTCTCCTCTGGATTGAATAAACTCCCTTCAAGACTTGAGATTGACTAGGTCAGAAGTTGGGCCTAGCCCAATCGGCAGTCCTTCAGACAAGCATAGAGTTTGTAAAGAAACCAAGAACCTAGCACTTCACTCTTTCAACATAACACCAATATAAATATTATTATATTTATTATGGTGACTTATGAATCAGGTGACGAATGAATGACTGACAAATGATAATTCTGGAATGTTCCTCGTACCTTTGGGATTTGGGCCAGGGCCCATAACTGTCAAGGCCCACAAAGTTACCCTAATTGTCAGCCTATAAATACTCTCATCATTGGTTGTCAGATTCATTCTACAATCAATACAATTCAATCACACACATTCAATATTATACAATCATCAGTATATTCATAGATATTATCATCAGTACATTCATCATCAATCAATCATTAATAAACATAAAATCACATTATATTCATATCCTCTAAAGATCGAAACGTCTCTTTGGGAAAATCATCAAACACCTTAGATTCGTCAAGAGTTTATTAGGTTTGCACTACTTTGTAGGAGATCTTGATGATTTTCATGGTTAAACCCCTTGTTTGATTGAGCTTAACATTTTCATGCTCAAACATTGGCGCCATCTGTGAATTTACTAATCACTGGGCGGTTTTGTGTTGTTACAAATCAAAAATCATCACTTTATTTCTTGTTTGTTTCTTAATTTCTCATGGCTGAGGAATTCACTCCTATTTCTCAGGTTGTACCTTCTGGGTTGGGGAAGGGTGTTGATGGAGATGATTCTTCAATTATCAATCTGGAAACTTCTGAGATGTGTGATGCTCAAAATATCCCAGGAGAAAAATTCCCAGATTTTGTTCCTAGATCGGGTGAAGTTGTGACAAATGCAACTAATATTGTTTCTGGTGGTGGGTCTAGGCTGCCACCCAAGGTAAGCTTTGCATCTAGCCTTGGGTCTGGTAGTGTCAGTGTGGGACCACTTTTCTCCACACCCTCATCTTCCATATCTCCCTTATCCTTGTTTTCAACACCCCCAACTAGCACATCTCCTTTTACTATACTCTCTTCGGGTCCTAGTCAGTTAAGTTCTCACATAACTAGCTTGACTAGCCCACCCATGCCTGGAGGTCAGACATCCTTGCAATCTATGGCCAGCTCCTCTCAATCTGTGACTATCCAGGAGAGCCATTTGTTGGAATTGATAAAGCTAGCTGCCAAGAACACTCAGCAAGTGCAAGCTCCACCACCTCCTCCAACCGATTGGTTTTCTCAACTCTCTGCTGCGTTAAGGCCAGCTCCGCCTCAGCCGGCCCCATAACCCGCTCCACAGCCTACAGGCATGGAGTCCATAATGAAGTTGTTGGTGGACGAGATGAAAAAGCAAAAGCCAGTCGAGCCTGCTCCTGAACCAGTTAACCCAGCAAAAGAATTGTTAAAAATGCTAAAGATTGCAGCGGGGGAAGAGGCTGATGAGCAAGCAAGGGTGGCCACAGTGCCAAAGTCTGCAACAAAGTCAAGGTTTTGTGACTGGGTGGCAAATTATGCCTTCCCAGACGGTCAGAAGGTTCCCACTATCGTTGGCACTTACGATGGTACTAGGGACCCAGAAGATCATCTCGCAATCTATGATCAAGCCGTATTAACTGAGAAGTGGGTGGACCCCGTGGCATGTCACTTGTTCCCAGGCACTTTGCAAGGTTATGCTTTGGAATGGTTCACCAAGCTTCCGGAGAAGAGTATCAAAGACTATGAGGATTTGAAGAAAAAGTTCATAGCTCAGTTTGTCCAGCAGAAGAAGCGTCAGAGAAGCCACCTGGAAGCTCACTTGATTAGACAAAGAGAAAGTGAATCATTGAGGGATTTCATCGCAAGGTATACTAAGGAGTGTCAGAAAATACCAAGCCTCCCTGAAAGTCAGCAAGTCTCAGGTTTTACTTTGGCATTGCTCCCTGGCGAACTCCAAGACGATCTAAGCAAGAGAATCCCGTTGACGTTCGGAGAGGCTACTGATAGGGCATTCGATTTCATTCGCTCCAAGGAAACTGCCCTCCTTGTGAAGGGGGCAGTCAGAAAGGATAGGCCTGGAGGAGGTCCTGGGACGTCGGGAGGCTTGGGTGGTGGAAGGTATGATGTTAGAAGAATGGATAGAAGGTTTGATCATAGAGATACTAAAAGAAGAGAGGAAAGAAGAGATGATAGGAGAGATGACAGAAGGGAAAAGAGGAGTGGCCCGTATGACAGAATTATCAACTTGATAAAATCCCCGAGGGAAATCCTCAAGACTGAGCGAGTTGGTGAAAACTTCAAACCTCCCCGACCTTTGATACACAGGTCTGGAAAGAAAGACATGTCAAAGTACTGTGAGTTCCATGAAGACCATGATCATGAAACAAATGCTTGCAGGGAGCTTAAGATCGAAATAAAAAGGGCTTTAGACAAGGGAAAGTTAGAACACTTGGTCCCAGGTGCAAAGCAAGGAAAAAGAACTACCCAGGCTAAGAAGACTTATACTTGGCAAAAGAGAGATGGGAGGAATGATCAACCTCCACCTCCAAATGGCCATGTATACATGATAAGAGGAAAAACCAAGTACGAAAAAAGGAAAGCAGAAGTTCTTGAGCCATGGAGGATGGTCTCAATCTCTTTCCCACCAGTTAAGGTTGTTTCCTCCGATCCAGTTGTAATACAAGCTAGGGTGGCAAACTACGAGGTTGGAAAGGTATACTTAGACAATGGAAGTTCATCTGACATCATATATGACCATTGTTTCCGAAAGTTTCCCCAAAGAATTAAAGATCTTAAGCGACCGTCGATGACACAACTTGTTAGTTTCATGGGAGAATCTAAGCCATGCTAACCTCTAGAAGATTAGTCTTACTCTCCAACTCAGATACTCTCCCTACCATCCCCTTATTCTCTTGAGTAAGAGACTCAAGAGCATCTCTCATTGACTGAAGCTCAGACTCAGTCTTCTCCTTCCCCTCCCTAAGACTGGTACAAACAAGCTTTTCTTCCTCTAAGTCCTTAGAGAGGGAAGCAAGCCTAGTATCACGAGAAGACAACTCTCTCCGGAGCCTCTCAACCTCACAAGTCAATGAATCAATCTTACCCATAGCAGCAGTCTGAAATGCCACACTACTAGCAACGCAATTAAGGGTGTGGACATACTGAAGACGGGAGAGCTCGGGGATATCTTGAAAGCGAGCCTCAGCAGAAAGAACGGGAGGAATCATAGCCTCCAAAAGCTTCTTTGCATGCTTGGGATTCTGACCATCATCTTTAACCTTAATCGATGTCGGAGGGGCATAATATAGGTTCCCAATGGACCTATTGAGATCGCCGGCTTCTGTAGGAAGAAGAGTAGACCCCGCCCGCGAAGGCTGAAAGGGGGCAGCAGGAGAGCTAGCTTTCACCCTAGCCTCAGCAAGACGATGTATGGCATCCACATGCTCAGGAGAAAAAGTGTCCACCCGAAGAGATGACCCAGAACCGGAGAAATAACTGTTCTCCACAATGCGGTCAGCAAAGATAGGAAAGTTAGGACCAGGAGCAGCACCAAGTAAGAGGGAAGAAGAAGAAGGTGCTGAAGTAGTCTCGGTAGATGAAGAAGTAAGAAACATCAAAGGGGCTGAAGTAATCTGAGCCTGAGTGTATCCTCCTTGGTTATAGGGGGTAAAGCCTCCAGCACTCCCATAAGATGCAAAGATAGGCTGGGAAGTCTTTTGAAGCTTGGAGGAGGACCAAAAAGCTCATCTCCTGACCTCTTTGCATGAGGGTCAGGATAAGAATCACCATCTTCATCATCCTCAACCTCTTCAACCATGACAAGCTGCTCTCTATCTGAGTGATCACCTACAAGAAAAGTAAAGAATTTTAAGTTATACATACATATATATAAAATGATAACAATAACAACACTTAGCAATGCTAAAGGGACTTACCACCCTCAAGGCTACCAGAAGCCTGAGAAGAAGAAAGAAAGGCAGTAGTGGGAGCCAAAGAATGCTCGCCTCGATCCACAGCCTGATAGATGCTTAGAGAGACATAAGCATCGTCACATGAAACTCCATCAGGGCGGAGAGGAAGAACCTCCTCAGCTGTCTCTCGAAGCTCCCCGGCTTCGACATCAGATGTAGGACGAACATAGTACTCCTCGAAGGGATAGTCCAAGCAATCCATTAATCTAAGGGCTGAAAAAAAAAAAAGAAACAAAGTGTTGGATTAATAAACAATACGAATAAGTATACACAATGCAAATAAAGAAGCATATATAAAGGATAGATTTCATACGTCGGTCCGTAGATTTCTCTATGATAACCGGGATGACACTCCAATCCCAGTCTGGGCTAATCCCGGCCATCGCTAACATACCCTCAAACTCTGGGGGGAAAGACCGATAAGTAATACAACTACTAAGAAGCTCTCCATAATGGTCAGGGTCAATCAGCTCGTCAGCAACTTTCTTATTAGCTTAGCCACCATGTCTGAAGTATAATCCTTACTACCCTTTTGAAGAATTTTCTTATTATCATTTGGTAGAAATGTATCATCTAGGAAGAAGAAATCAAATCTCCAAGGAGGAATCTTGGCAGGAGTTTCTATCAGCCTAAAACTCTTATCCCGATAAAGGAAAGTAAAACAATCACCAGTCCTTGAAAGCAAGAACACCTTCCTAAACATAAGCAGGGACAAAGGCTGCCCTAACGCCCTAAGGATCATCTCAAACCGCACAATCTTTCCAGCTGCCAGCGGATGTAGCTGAGTAAGGCCAATCTTATAGTAAGAGAGAACCTCAAGGTAGAAGGGTGTCAGTGGAACTCTAAGGCCAGACGAAGTAAGGTAATCCCTATAGAAAGGAACCTTCCCGGAAGGTGGAAGGTTCACCCTGTCAGTATCCTTAGGAACAATGGGGTTATACTTGGCAAGGCAGGGATAAGTCTCAACTAGCTTGGCTAAGCTACCGGCAGTAACAGAGGTGCAACACTCCTTGGCTAAGGTAGGAGGTCTCCTAACCTTGCCAACCTTAGGCTGGGACCCACTAGTTTCCTCAATATGGTCACTACTAGCCTCAGACATGGTATCCACCTAAAACAACACTTCTATCCTTTCAAATTTTCAAAGGCAAGGCAGGAAGAACAGAACAACACCTGTATCCAAACAAAAATCCTAAATAAGGATCCAAAAACAAAGCTTCTCTAAATAGTCTCATGAACAAATAAATTACACATTTTATCATATGTGGTATCACATTCATATGGCAAAGTATTCAATAACTCATGAAAAATACAACAATGCTCATACACCTAGCATGAATTACTAAAGTATCATGTGTGTCAATGGTTTTTGAAAGAAAATGGTAATGCTACAAGGAATGCCACATTTCAACTACTAAGCAAGTTGCAAAATACAAACTAAAGTAGCAGCAACAGTCCATTCTAATGCTCAAAGCAAACATATATGCTCAGAAATGTGCATGAGATCAAATAACTAGAAGACGAATACCTTTAAAACCAGAGAAGTGTTGTTGATTAGGAGAAAGGCTTGACCACCACAGAAGTTCACCACCACACTATTCACAAAAAAGTGAAGCAAATCAATTCTTTTCTGCTTATGCAATTAACTCCTGTTCGACAGCTGCTAAGAAAAAGAGAAAAATTAAGGAACCGAAATCTTCCTAGGAGTTTCTCTTCTGCCAATTTACATATATATATATATATATATACATGAAAAACAGATATATATATATAATATATATATATATACATGAAAAACAGAAAGGTTTACAAACCTTTTTTCTTGGTTGAACAAAAATTAAGAATAAAAGGGAATCAAAGGCACCCCCTTTCTTCTTTCAAAGCAAAGCAAAGAATAGGATAATCTATCCCCTTTTTCTTTCCTTTGGATCTTTGTTCGTACGGACTGTGTCAAAGAAAAAGAAAAAGGAATAAATATATGGAAATATAAAAGGGAAAACCCTAATGAGATTTGCAGATTTGCTTTGACATAGAGTCAAGTTGATTTCCCCCTCTTAGATTGAAGTTATCAAACAAATAACTACAATAGATTTTATCCTGGGAATGGAAACAAAAAATTGAAGGGTTCAAAAGGTGGATCGGCAGATTTGTATAAAGAAAAAGAAGACAAGAAAAGGGAGATTTGTTGAGAGAAGGTTAAGGAAAAGCTCATACCTTTTTTTTCTTTTTCTTGTCACGACCGATCCAAGAACAAAGAATAGTTATTTATGGTTTCAAGACAATCTTATCTGTAGATTCAAAAACAAAGAGTTACTGCTCTCAATCTCAAAATGCTCTGTTCTCATACTCTTGATTTCGAAAGAAAACAGAAAAATAAAAAGATTTAGACAAAGGGAGAAGAAAATAATAAGGGAAGTGAAAAGAGAAAACATATATCCTCCTATCCCTTGTTGATAATCGACCCAACAAAAGGAATTAAAGAAAAATCGGTAAAAAAAGGGCAACCTTTTATTCCTTTGTTGTTTAGATCGACCAAAGAGAGAAAGAAAATCAAGAAAATGTTTTTCTTAGAAAGCAAAGAAAATAAAGAAAAGATCTATACCTCTCTTGTTTTTCTCCTTGATAACCAATTCAAGGTTTTTCTTAGAAATCAAAACCCTTTCTTGAAATCTTGTCTTTTTTAACCGTGAGAGGGAGGTCATTCAGAACCCGCTGGCTCCAGAACGGGCGGCGGCTCCAGAGGCGCTGCCGCAGGCGCCAGCACCGACTGAAGTTGTTTGTTTACAGTTTTCCAAAGGTTTTCTCTTGACTCGATGGCTACAAAAAAGAAAGATAATATTGGTCTCTTTTACTACAAAAAAGAACAGAAGTATTTCTCTTGACTCGATGGCTACAAAAAAGAAAGATAATATTGGTCTCTTTTACTACAAAAAAGAACAGATAATATTGGTCTCTTGACTATGGCTACAAAAAAGAAAGATAATATTGGTCTCTTTTACTACAAAAAAGAACAGATAATATTGGTCTCTTTTACTACAAAAAAGAAAGATAATATTGGTCTCTTTTACTACAAAAAAGAACAGATAATATTGGTCTCTTTTATGGCTACAAAAAAGAAAGATAATATTGGTCTCTTTTACTACAAAAAAGAACAGATAATATTGGTCTCTTTACTACAAAAAAGAAAGATAATATTGGTCTCTTTTACTACAAAAAAGAACAGATAATATTGGTCTCTTGACTCGATGGCTACAAAAAAGAAAGATAATATTGGTCTCTTTTACTACAAAAAAGAACAGATAATATTGGTCTCTTGACTATGGCTACAAAAAAGAAAGATAATATTGGTCTCTTTTACTACAAAAAAGAACAGATAATATTGGTCTCTTTTACTACAAAAAAGAAAGATAATATTGGTCTCTTTTACTACAAAAAAGAACAGATAATATTGGTCTCTTTTATGGCTACAAAAAAGAAAGATAATATTGGTCTCTTTTACTACAAAAAAGAACAGATAATATTGGTCTCTTTACTACAAAAAAGAAAGATAATATTGGTCTCTTTTACTACAAAAAAGAAAGATAATATTGGTCTCTTTTATGGCTACAAAAAAGAAAGATAATATTGGTCTCTTTTACTACAAAAAAGAACAGATAATATTGGTCTCTTTTACTACAAAAAAGAACAGATAATATTGGTCTCTTGACTCGATGGCTACAAAAAAGAAAGATAATATTGGTCTCTTTTACTACAAAAAAGAACAGATAATATTGGTCTCTTTACTACAAAAAAGAAAGATAATATTGGTCTCTTTTACTACAAAAAAGAAAGATAATATTGGTCTCTTTTACTACAAAAAAGAAAGATAATATTGGTCTCTTTTACTACAAAAAAGAACAGATAATATTGGTCTCTTGACTCGATGGCTACAAAAAAGAAAGATAATATTGGTCTCTTTTACTACAAAAAAGAACAGATAATATTGGTCTCTTTTACTACAAAAAAGAAAGATAATATTGGTCTCTTTTACTACAAAAAAGAACAGATAATATTGGTCTCTTGACTCGATGGCTACAAAAAAGAAAGATAATATTGGTCTCTTTTACTACAAAAAAGAACAGATAATATTGGTCTCTTTTACTACAAAAAAGAACAGATAATATTGGTCTCTTTTATGGCTACAAAAAAGAAAGATAATATTGGTCTCTTTTACTACAAAAAAGAACAGATAATATTGGTCTCTTTACTACAAAAAAGAAAGATAATATTGGTCTCTTTTACTACAAAAAAGAAAGATAATATTGGTCTCTTTTATGGCTACAAAAAAGAAAGATAATATTGGTCTCTTTTACTACAAAAAAGAACAGATAATATTGGTCTCTTGACTATGGCTACAAAAAAGAAAGATAATATTGGTCTCTTTTACTACAAAAAAGAACAGATAATATTGGTCTCTTGACTCGATGGCTACAAAAAAGAAAGATAATATTGGTCTCTTTTACTACAAAAAAGAACAGATAATATTGGTCTCTTTTTTTTTTTTTTTTTTTTTTTTTTTTTTTTTTTTTTTTTTTTTTTTTTTTTTTTTTTTTTTTTTTTTTTTTTTTTTTTTTTTTTTTTTTTTTTTTTTTTTTTTTTTTTTTTTTTTTTTTTTTTTTTTTTTTTTTTTTTTTTTTTTTTTTTTTTTTTTTTTTTTTTTTTTTTTTTTTTTTTTTTTTTTTTTTTTTTTTTTTTTTTTTTTTTTTTTTTTTTTTTTTTTTTTTTTTTTTTTTTTTTTTTTTTTTTTTTTTTTTTTTTTTTTTTTTTTTTTTTTTTTTTTTTTTTTTTTTTTTTTTTTTTTTTTTTTTTTTTTTTTTTTTTTTTTTTTTTTTTTTTTTTTTTTTTTTTTTTTTTTTTTTTTTTTTTTTTTTTTTTTTTTTTTTTTTTTTTTTTTTTTTTTTTTTTTTTTTTTTTTTTTTTTTTTTTTTTTTTTTTTTTTTTTTTTTTTTTTTTTTTTTTTTTTTTTTTTTTTTTTTTTTTTTTTTTTTTTTTTTTTTTTTTTTTTTTTTTTTTTTTTTTTTTTTTTTTTTTTTTTTTTTTTTTTTTTTTTTTTTTTTTTTTTTTTTTTTTTTTTTTTTTTTTTTTTTTTTTTTTTTTTTTTTTTTTTTTTTTTTTTTTTTTTTTTTTTTTTTTTTTTTTTTTTTTTTTTTTTTTTTTTTTTTTTTTTTTTTTTTTTTTTTTTTTTTTTTTTTTTTTTTTTTTTTTTTTTTTTTTTTTTTTTTTTTTTTTTTTTTTTTTTTTTTTTTTTTTTTTTTTTTTTTTTTTTTTTTTTTTTTTTTTTTTTTTTTTTTTTTTTTTTTTTTTTTTTTTTTTTTTTTTTTTTTTTTTTTTTTTTTTTTTTTTTTTTTTTTTTTTTTTTTTTTTTTTTTTTTTTTTTTTTTTTTTTTTTTTTTTTTTTTTTTTTTTTTTTTTTTTTTTTTTTTTTTTTTTTTTTTTTTTTTTTTTTTTTTTTTTTTTTTTTTTTTTTTTTTTTTTTTTTTTTTTTTTTTTTTTTTTTTTTTTTTTTTTTTTTTTTTTTTTTTTTTTTTTTTTTTTTTTTTTTTTTTTTTTTTTTTTTTTTTTTTTTTTTTTTTTTTTTTTTTTTTTTTTTTTTTTTTTTTTTTTTTTTTTTTTTTTTTTTTTTTTTTTTTTTTTTTTTTTTTTTTTTTTTTTTTTTTTTTTTTTTTTTTTTTTTTTTTTTTTTTTTTTTTTTTTTTTTTTTTTTTTTTTTTTTTTTTTTTTTTTTTTTTTTTTTTTTTTTTTTTTTTTTTTTTTTTTTTTTTTTTTTTTTTTTTTTTTTTTTTTTTTTTTTTTTTTTTTTTTTTTTTTTTTTTTTTTTTTTTTTTTTTTTTTTTTTTTTTTTTTTTTTTTTTTTTTTTTTTTTTTTTTTTTTTTTTTTTTTTTTTTTTTTTTTTTTTTTTTTTTTTTTTTTTTTTTTTTTTTTTTTTTTTTTTTTTTTTTTTTTTTTTTTTTTTTTTTTTTTTTTTTTTTTTTTTTTTTTTTTTTTTTTTTTTTTTTTTTTTTTTTTTTTTTTTTTTTTTTTTTTTTTTTTTTTTTTTTTTTTTTTTTTTTTTTTTTTTTTTTTTTTTTTTTTTTTTTTTTTTTTTTTTTTTTTTTTTTTTTTTTTTTTTTTTTTTTTTTTTTTTTTTTTTTTTTTTTTTTTTTTTTTTTTTTTTTTTTTTTTTTTTTTTTTTTTTTTTTTTTTTTTTTTTTTTTTTTTTTTTTTTTTTTTTTTTTTTTTTTTTTTTTTTTTTTTTTTTTTTTTTTTTTTTTTTTTTTTTTTTTTTTTTTTTTTTTTTTTTTTTTTTTTTTTTTTTTTTTTTTTTTTTTTTTTTTTTTTTTTTTTTTTTTTTTTTTTTTTTTTTTTTTTTTTTTTTTTTTTTTTTTTTTTTTTTTTTTTTTTTTTTTTTTTTTTTTTTTTTTTTTTTTTTTTTTTTTTTTTTTTTTTTTTTTTTTTTTTTTTTTTTTTTTTTTTTTTTTTTTTTTTTTTTTTTTTTTTTTTTTAAATCATTAATAAACATAAAATCACATTATATTCATATCCTCCAAAGATCGAAACGTCTCTTTGGGAAAATCATCAAACACCTTAGATTTGTCAAGAGTTTATTAGGTTTGCACTACTTTGTAGAAGATCTTGATGATTTTCATGGTTAAACCCCTTGTTTGATTGAGCTTAACATTTTCATGCTTAAACACTTCTCAACTTGAACTACTACAACTTCCATCACATACATGACATTTCTAAATTCTTTTCCTTTACGGTCCTTGTCTCTAACCCAATGAGTTGGACTCAATTTAGCGAATTTTTCTTCTCTCACAACACTTCATTTTCAGTCACAACTCTTAGCATATATTGCATAATAAGGCGTATTGGATAAAACTCATTAACAACACACCACACACTAATCAAATTACAAGTTTGTCAAATTCTGACCAGGAAACTTGCACATTACCTTAGGGGATCGTCTATCATAGCAACAAGGACATTATCGACGGAGGAAGCGAGAAATAGAGGAAGAAGGCTATTTAACATGAACATTCATTAAGCATAAAACATAACATAAGCCTCAACCTACACTCTCACTCATCCCAGCCCGTCCTACATGCATTTCCTCATAAAGCTAAAGCATCACTACTTAAGCCTATCATTTCTCATGCGGTTTAAGTCCAAAATCCTATGGCTTTGGTCAGTTTTTGGTTCACTTATACCATTTCTCTGATACCACCATGTAACACCCGTCATTTAAAAACCTGGATTTTCAAAAACTTTGCCAAACGGCGTTTAAAATGTAGCGGAAAAGGATCACTTTAAAATTGCCCCATCCGTTACTGGATGGTACCTTTCATAAATGGTGTTACTAATGCATCATCGAAACAATATAAATGAAATCCAAGTTATGGCACCAACAGAAATGCCATCATTATTACATGTCATAAATCATAAATGAAGTAGCCAAAACATAAGGCTAAGGGAAGTCTAAGCATTAAACAGCTATGCTAGTCTTCTTTATTACTTCTACCCATCTCACCGAGCTAATATTTTCCTAGCTCAAGCTTGCTTATCCTGAAGGCACAACATTTTCAAAAGAACAAGTGTTAGCTAATAAATTAGCTAAGTAAGATAACACATATTTGAAAACATTTGCCATTTCATAATATATTAACAAAATCATTTCATATATGTTAATATCACATAATCATCATAACATATGTCATATCACGATAGAGATATCACCTACAGAAATAAACATAACACATTATGATTCATCATACTCCTAATTGTGCATAACTTTACTTTCTTTTCTTTCTTTCTTTCTTTCTTTCTTTCTTTCTTTCTTTACTTGTATCTTTGCCTAGACATAGGCTAAGTGACATAAGTGTTGGTGCATGTTTCTCGGTGACAAAAGCATTCTAGATGTGTTACATATATTTAAAAATATTCAAGTCTTGTAATTTATCTTGTAATTACCGTTTGTCAATAATATTACCTTGACATATATTGTTGATCATATTGGGATCCATTTATGTTTATATGTGTGTTTATTATTTGTGTTTTACAGGTTCTAGACATTACATGTAAAGAGTCATTAAGTTAATATTGTTTCTGCGTTTAACAGTAGTTGAAATATTAACTTAATGTACTTCCAAAGGGAAGTTAAGTTAACTGTGTTTCTGCGTATTAACAGCAGGAGAAACATTAACTTAGTGAATACTTCCAATAGGTAATATAGACAATGTTGTTTCTGCGTATCCACAGCAGTAGAAACATTGTCGTAGCTAATGTTGGTTCTGCGTATATCTACAGCAGTATAAACATTGGCTGAGTTAATGATTGGTTCTGCGTCTTGACAACAGTTGAAACATTAACTCAAATATTCCTAAGTGTTATTTGAGTGCTCTCGGGAACGAGCAAATAGTTGCTTGTGGAAAGAACACTCAAATGGTCATTTGAGAATTTCTGAGGAACAAGCAAAAGTTTGCTTGTTCATAAGAACTCTCAAATGGTTTGAGAGTTTCTGGGAACAAGCAAAAGTTTGCTTGTTCATAAGAACTCTCAAATGGTTTGAGAGTTTCTGGGAACAAGCAAAAGTTTGCTTGTTCATAAGAACTCTCAAACAGTTTGTGTGTTCTGGGAAACACACAAACAGGCCAAAACCCTAATGGGCTTGGGCCAAAGAAACACGCAAACCCATAGGGTTTTGCGTGTTCCTGGCCATGCCTATATATATGGGTGTGTGTCCATGCGTGTTTCAACAAGAGTGTAGAGAGAGAAACGAGCAAAACCTAGAGAGAGAAACCCAAGAACACGCACGGGTAGATCTTGTGGGTGGTACTCGACTCACGCACGAACCACAAACACACACCCGGTTTGGACGGCTCGTAGACTTAGATTACCACGTTGGTTGGTAAAGTTTGTCGGAGAGCCGTTTCACTATAGTAACCAAATACGAGTGTTTATATTCACGCAAAAGATATATATATATATATATATATATATATATATATATATCATAAAATATAATATATATAAAATATATATATATACTATATATATATAATATATATATATATATATATATATATATATATATATATATATATATATATATATATATATATATATATATATATATATATATATATATATATATATATATATATATATATATATATATATATATATATATATATATATATATATATATATATATATATATATATATATATATATATATATATATATATATATATATATATATATATATATATATATATATATATATATATATATATATATATATATATATATATATATATATATATATATATATATATATATATATATATATATATATATATATATATATATATATATATATATATATATATATATATATATATATATATATATATATATATATATATATATATATATATATATATATATATATATATATATATATATATATATATATATATATATATATATATATATATATATATATATATATATATATATATATATATATATATATATATATATATATATATATATATATATATATATATATATATATATATATATATATATATATATATATATATATATATATATATATATATATATATATATATATATATATATATATATATATATATATATATATATATATATATATATATATATATATATATATATATATATATATATATATATATATATATATATATATATATATATATATATATATATATATATATATATATATATATATATATATATATATATATATATATATATATATATATATATATATATATATATATATATATATATATATATATATATATATATATATATATATATATATATATATATATATATATATATATATATATATATATATATATATATATATATATATATATATATATATATATATATATATATATATATATATATATATATATATATATATATATATATATATATATATATATATATATATATATATATATATATATATATATATATATATATATATATATATATATATATATATATATATATATATATATATATATATATATATATATATATATATATATATATATATATATATATATATATATATATATATATATATATATATATATATATATATATATATATATATATATATATATATATATATATATATATATATATATATATATATATATATATATATATATATATATATATATATATATATATATATATATATATATATATATATATATATATATATATATATATATATATATATATATATATATATATATATATATATATATATATATATATATATATATATATATATATATATATATATATATATATATATATATATATATATATTTGTTTTATTTTAATACTTGTTTTATTTTACCTAAAATCTATATATATATATATATATATATATCCTGTTTTTGCGTGTTCTTGTGTATTTGAGTGTTTATAAGTTAAACTTCATACACAATGGCAGCAAACTATCTTAACCAATTAATACTAATGGACCATGAGACCGGTAAGGGTAATTCACCACCTAAATTGATGATCATTGACCAATACTTTTCTTGGAAAGGTTATTCGAATCCTTTATGCAATTCACGGATATTAGAATGTGGACTTGTATGACTGAAGGATATAGTGCCCCAACATATGAGGACAGTGGTGTTAACAAAGTTTATGCTTACCAAGATATGACTGAATCTAATAAAAAATTGTATGAGGCAGAGAAAAGGCACTATCATGTTTAAAAATGTCATTGCACAAGAAATATTACATTTATTTAATGGATTCAATACATCAAAAGAACTTTGGTTAGCATTAAAAAATCATTGTGAAGGGATGAAACACTTAAAAAGAATCGTAGAGACCTTCTAAAGCATCAGTATAATGTATTTAATGGGTTAAGAAGTGAAAACTTAGATCAACTAACTACAAGGTATTATCATTTGCTAGCAGAGTTGCAAGCATTTGAAGTTACCTATTCTGAGGAAGAAAAAGTCGAGAAATTTTTGAGTTCCTTGCCGGAAAAGTGGAGTAATTATATTACCACTTTGCAGGAAAAAGCAGATTTCTCTGATATGTCTTTGACTCAGATAGTTGCTAAGTTTAGGGGACAAGAAATGAAACTAAAAAGGAGGGAAGCAGGATATAATAATGCTCAGATCCCGAGCTTTATTACGGTAGGCCTACGATCAATGTAAGTCCAGGTTCCCCTGAAGGAAGCACAAGGGCATTCCTGAGTGAAGATGTTGACTTACAAAAGATCTCGTTTGACTCTGAGGGGAACATATGTCTTGTTTCAAGTCAGAGCGACAACTTAGGCAACCGTGGATATCCTACCTCCAGTGCTAGTTCCACCGTGCCTATAAGTGTCAAATGTGCGGAAAGTCACTTATCCGTTCTTGCATCATTTGTGACATCATATGAACAATTTATCCAAGGAAAGGTTCAAGATCCTAGTCTTATAGATGAAGACTATGAGCAGATTGATCCTTTGGACTTAGAAGAGATGGATCTGCAATGGCAAATGGCTATGCTAACTCTTCGGGCTAAACGGTTCTTATCAAGAACATGGCGAAAGGTCGTGGGTTCCAAGCTTGGCTTTGATAAGTCAAAGATAAAGTGTTACAATTGCGAGGGCTTTGGACACTTTGCTAGGGAATGCCAGAGACCTAAGAAGGATGATAGGTCTATTGTGACTCGTCAAAACTTTAACCAAGGTGGCTCAGCAACTCCTTCAGGTGCTTCACAACGAGGATACTTTCAAGGGTCAAGTCCGAATGCTAGTAACTCTTCTCAACGAAACAGTTATCAAGGTTCCAAGGTTGAAAGTCCAAACTCTATTGACCAAAATGGGTCAAGAGCTTTAACAAAGAATATCCTTGATAAGAACGGCAAGTTTTCCAATTCCGGAACATATGCATCCACAAGAAACAATTTAATTCTCCTCACGGATTCGTATCGATCTCTTTTACCATTGCCTGAAACCCGTACAAAGCAATATTGCAATTAAGCAGGTGTTATTGATCTGATCCGTTAAATTGATACCGTTTTTTGTAGAGATGCTCACAGGTGTAACTTGTTCGCCCTACACCTTTTATATTCATGGCTTTCAAACAGAAGATACTTCGATTTTCAAAATTATGACATTATGCAAAAATTTGCAATGGATTCCTAAAAATTGGGAATGCGCTCAACTTGGTTAGAAAATCTGGTTTTTAGTGGAAGAAGTACAATTAACAACGAAGATGGGAGAACATAAAAGGGGTTTATCTCCTGTTAGAGTGTATGATGTTGATCTGTAA
Organism: Erigeron breviscapus; assembly: GCA_034093135.1. Classification (NCBI taxonomy): domain Eukaryota; kingdom Viridiplantae; phylum Streptophyta; class Magnoliopsida; order Asterales; family Asteraceae; genus Erigeron; species Erigeron breviscapus. The sequence continues at coordinate 5,207,725 of CM067172.1, read as the reverse complement.
ATTAGAATATATTATTTTCATACCGATTCCTAATTCTTTAACTCCTTCTTGCCTTGTTCGAATTCACGCTTCATGATCGTACTGTTGGTTAGAATCATTAA
>CM067172.1:5191391-5206624 GCA_034093135.1 Erigeron breviscapus | reverse complement strand
TTATAGATCAATAAATGCCTCAGGTTTGTCTTTTAGTTTTGTTAGATTTTAATCTTTTATCTACCTTGTGGTTACAAACTGGTAACTTCTTTTATACAAGGAAATAGAATTTATACAAGTTACAGAATGTAAACAAAATACAAGTAGATAACTGAAGAAAGAACTAATGAGATGGCCCTTCGCCAGTTCTTCTTCTCTTGGTCACCAAAGAAATAGGTTGAGTGTCTTCAGGGTCAATATTCAGCCTTTGCTCCAGATTCTCTTTATGTTGAATCTTGCCCTTTAAGAAATTCACCCATGCCTTCTCAAACCTATTCTTTTGTGCCTTAGCATCAAGCACATTCACCATCTCGACCCATTCGCTGAACCCATATTGCAACACACCAGGATCATCAGTTTTCACTAGTGGCCCACCAGCATACTTAACTTCAACTTGAAAAACCTTGGTGCCTGGCTTAATTGTAACATTGACACTATTTATAGTACCACCATGTCTTCTGGTTGACATGATCTGGGAGTAGTAGTTTCTTGCCTCAGTTTCATTTGTGATTTTAATACTCCCAGCACCAGCAGCCAGTACAGCGGACTTAATGTCTTCATTTGAAACCTCGCCAGTTGGTTCAACGAATGTCCTCAGGTCAGCATCCCTTGCAGCTTTGGTCAGTGGTCTTCTTGGTTGTGGAATCCTTCTACTTGGTGGATTCATAACATCCTTCACAACCTTTTTAACATTAGCAATTCTTTTAAGAATCCCACTGGCCCTAATTTGCTTGGCCTTCTCCACTGAAATGTTTAGACTTCTGGCATCAAACTCTGCCTCATCCTCAGGATAGTGTCTATCCAGTTCTACATCCAGCATTTCATTCAACTGGTCAACTATCCTGGGATCATTTTTAATCCTAAGATACTCCTCCTTAGTGATACCCAACAGATTGGCATCACTCATATCAAGCAATTTGAGTTGAGCAAGATGTGCCCTGGCGTCCACTTGGTTTCTTTGTTTCATTTTCTTCTTTTCTTTAATATCATTCCCAAGTCTGGCCAGTCTTCTGCTATCACTATCTGAAACTGGAGGGAGTATATCAGTATTACCAGTTTCCAACATTTCATCAGTGGCCGGCTGGGCAGATGCTTCAACAGCCAATCCTTTACCCTTGTCCATCACAACATTCCCCCTATCTCCATCTCCACCAGGTTCACTAACCCTTTGCTCACCAGCTTCAGTACTGGTAGCCACAACAATTTCTCTTCCAGTTGGAGTCCTTCCAGGTGCAACTGGTGCAGGAACTTGACTTCTTTCCCCCTTGGCAGCATCTAGACCTGCCCGAATATGTTCCCATTCAGAGGGGTGAGATGGCAACCGGTCAAGAGGCTGCCATGATTGTAAGTTCTTGCACTCTTTGAAGATGCCACACATCATCCTGAAGGACCTCCATAAGTGGTTCGTCTCCTTTGACTGGGTCAAGACATTTGCAACAACTTGGTCTTGACCAGTTTTTAGTTCATTAAGTATCTTGGAATCTTCATCCAATCCGGAGACAACCTTATCCTTAACCTCATCATCCATCCTCTTCATATTCTCTACTTCAGTGGTCAGTTTATTCAATGATTCAGTATGTAGAGATACTTGGGTGTTCAACCTTTCTATGCTGCCTCTCAACTGGTTGATCTCACTGGTAAGTGGGGCCAGATCAACCTGAGGAGTGGCCAGCTTGGTGATCTCAGATATCACCCTTTCAACCAAACGCTCTTCTCTAGCACCCAACGTATCCTCTATCTTCTGACCAACTGAAGATGCCAACTGCTCTCCAAGGCCAGTTACATCTAGGCCAGGTCTTTCAAGCAATTCCTTTACCTGCCTTTCAATCTCTCTCAAGTCAACCTCTGAAGTTCTGACAGTATTTCCTAGCAGGTTGGAGATTGAACTGGTGACCTTGGAGTGAGTTAGGTCAAAGGCTTCCTTTAGAGTACCAGCCAGATTGTTGCAGCCAGTGACCAACTCATTAAGCTTTCCAAACACCAAGTCTTCATTAGAAGAAAACTTGTTTATCCCCAGATCAACCACCTTGATGTTTGTCAAAGAGTCCTTGTGGTATCTGGAGAAAGACTTGGTGTTCTTGTCAAGTGTCTTCTGAATCTCCTCCACCCTGGTTAGAAGGTTTTGGAGATCGGCTTGAATGGAGACAACTTGACTGTCCAGTGACAAAGGAGAAGGTGTCACTGGACCACTTGCAGTTACTACTGGAGCAACTGGAGGAGGCAAACTGATGGAAGTCTCCCCAGTTGTCAAACCAGCAGTTGAATATATATGAGGAGTGGTGGAAGAAGAAAGGACTGGAAAAACAATGTGTTGTTCATGCTGAGAATGCTCAGGTGTGAACAACGGCGACGGTGGTGGGGGCATTTCTCGAGCAAGTGAGAATTGCCCAGTTGGTGAAGGAGCGGAATTTGTTGGTAAGGATGTATCAGTAGGCGTATTTACTTGAGGGGGTGAAAGTGAAATTGATGCGTCTGGAGGTAAGACTGGAGATGAAGGGTCTTGTGCTTGTACAGAAGCATCAAGAATCTCCTGGTCTGTTTCAGTACCTTCAGAATCCGAAGATTCAATAAGGATTTCCTCGTCGTTAACACCCATGTCCAGATCCATGAATGTGACAGAGGGCTGACCAGTTACCTGGTCAGTCTCCAGATGACCTTCCCCAGTTTCCTGGATGGGTACATCTGTTGGTGGATCAGATACCGAAGTATCTTCACCAGGGATAGATGTGATGGGGGTTGCTTCAGTTATGGTTGCTCTATCCTCAACCACAACATTAGACACACTGGAGGGTCCCTCATTATTTTGAGGCCCGCCCAGTTGCCTTTCTGACTCACCTACAAGAGGTGCATCAGTTGAAGCGAATGCCAGTAGCATTCGTTCAGGAATTTCAACCTCACCAGCTTCAGATACCAGTGAGTCTAGGTTCCTTAGCATATCTGGAGCAGTGTACGGAGAATCTGTACTATTATATGCTTCCCTGCCCAGAATTTGCTTAAAACAGAGTGAGAGGAACCTTGAAAAGGGAATACAAACACCCCTTGTGCCCTTCAGCTTTTGAACCAGGCTTCTATACAGAATATCTGCAAAGTCCACCCTCAATCCGTTCCACAAGCAATACGCCATCTCTGCTTGTGAGGAGTTGATCTGGTCAAGTCCACCAGAACTCCCACCCATGCTCTCCACCAGGTGGATGAAAAAGTACCTCCATGAAGGTGTAAGGCCCTTCATGGTCATCGCACCTTTTGTCTTCAACACCCCATTCTCCAAACACTCCCTGTGTCCATTTCCAGGAGTACTTGGCGAAAGTTTATATTTGGGGGCAAGACGACTGGAGATTCACCCTCTCTCCAGTAATTGAGGCGTAAGGCATCCCTCAATGTATCAGCTGACAAGGTACACTGGATTGTTCCATCCTTTAAAGTGAAACTGATGGAGGAACAATCGGAAGAAAGAACGGCAGTGTACCAAAACTCACATAAGTAGTTGTGAAACAACTTACGTGGGTTTAGAGAGAATGAGGGTCCTATTGGAGAATTCTTTAAAAACCTTTGAATTCTACCAATAAGGGTAACGGACCCTTGAGATCCTCGTAGGCTGGCCATAGGATTATTTGGATTTAGTTTTATGGCAGCACTACTCGGAGCACCAGGTGCCTGTGTGACATCTGGTGAGGGATTATATGGAACAGTCAAGAGATTTACATCTCTTGAACGAGATGATCTAGGAGCCATAGAAGAATGAATATGAAATTTGGGATTTAGGGTTTTTGATTTGTGAAGCAAAGAGAAGAATGAAGCAATATTGATGATTGGAAGTAAATGAAGGAATGTAAGAGAAAGAAAAAATAAATGAGTTACGGAGTAAATAAGGGTATTTATAAGGGGATTCAAGATCCCAATGTAAAACCAAAAATTATATTTTATTAAACCAAATCAATTTTGAAGATATTTTGACAAAATGAGTTTGAAGTTTGAAATAAAAATATAATTTTCCATGTAAGCATTAAATGTTACCATGTCAGCATTAAATGCTACGACGGCTTACTTTACCCATGACCCCACTCACTTTTTGTTTTCCCCAATACAAACAGTTGTCAAGTACTAAAATTGGTTCCAAACACGTCAGATCACAATATCAAGTGGTTTAAAACACTCGAGTATCATCACGTGTCACACATATTTACCAAGTATTTGTAACGTTATAAAATTTTAGACAAAGACTGAACCTGGTAACTGGAGGATCAATCCAGTACCAGTTTCCAACTGGAGAGTTCTCCAGTTGCATTTTCGAACAAAAACGAATTTTAGTCAGAAAATTATTTTGAGTCTTTCCCCATAAAATGATGATCCAGATATCAATTAGTGCCAAGATAGTATCACAAAGGCGTTCGATAGCCTGGCGAGCAAAGATAATCTGGACCTCCTCAACTGGAGAACTTCATCAGTGTCACTGACGCGTTCAATAACAAAGAAAGCTCCAGTTAAGGGTTTAACATTCCCAGTTCGCTGATGAGATGTTTAAAAGTTTTCTCATCGAGAGGTTTAGTAAAAACATCAGCTAACTGTTTGTCAGTGGGGATGAAATGAATTTCAATATCTCCTTTCATAACATGATCACGAATGAAATGATACCTGATGTCAATATGCTTTGTTTTGGAGTGCATCACTGGGTTGTGAGAGATAGCAATTGCACTGGTGTTGTCACAAAAGATTGGGGTCTTAGTAAACTTTTGACCATAATCTAGTAACTGGTTCTTGATCCAGAGAATCTGGGCACAACAACTGGCCGCAGAAATGTACTCTGCCTCAGCAGTGGACATAGAGACTGAAGTCTGCTTCTTGCTGGTCCAACTTACCAGTTTTCCTCCAAGGAAATGACAACCACCAGTTGTTGATTTTCTATCTAACTTACAACCTGCATGATCAGAATCTGAATAACCCATTAGATCTAATCCTGAGCCTTTGGGGTACCAAAGACCAAGATTAGGACACCCTTTCAGGTATCTAAAGATACGCTTTACAGCGTGCAAATGTGATTCTTTAGGGTTAGCCTGAAACCTGGCACATAAACATGTTGCAAACATTATATCTGGTCGACTGGCAGTCAAGTACATTAAAGAACCAACCATACCTCTATAGTCAGTTATGTTAACTTGTTTGCCAGTTGGGTCAGAGTCCAAATTCAATGGTGCTGCAATAGGTGTGTTTTTCGATGGGATTGAATCATATTTGTATTTTCTTAACAAATCTCTGACATATTTTCCTTGGTTTATGAAAATTCCATTTTCAGTTTGCTTAATCTGAAGACCTAAGAAAAATGTTAATTCACCCATTAAGCTCATCTCATACTCAGATGACATGATTTTAGAAAACTTTTTACACATTGCATCATCAGTTGAACCAAAAATAATGTCATCAACATAAATTTGTACCAATAAGATATTACCTCTTTCTTTCAAGATAAACAAGGTATTATCTATTGCACCTCTTTGAAAGCCATTTTTAAGAAGATGTTTAGTTAAAGTATCATACCAGGCTCTTGGGGCTTGTCTTAGACCATACAAAGCTTTGTTCAGTCTATAGACCCAATGTGGATGCTTTCATCGATGAAACCTGGAGTCTGCTTAACATAAACTTCTTCTTCCAATGTTCCATTAAGGAACGCACTTTTGACATCCATCTGGAAGACCTTGAACTGCAGATGGGCTGCATAAGCCAGAAATATTCGTATGGCTTCAAGTCTTGCAACTGGAGCAAAAGTCTCATCAAAGTCAACGCCCTTTGCTTGACAATAACCCTGGGCAACTAGTCTGGCCTTGTTTCTTACAACATGACCATCTTCATCCATTTTGTTTCGGTAGACCCATCTGGTACCAATAGGTTCTTTCTTTAACCCTGGTGGACAAGGAACAAGCTCCCAAACATTGTTCCTTTCAAACTGGAGGAGCTCTTCTTGCATAGCTTCCACCCAGCTTGGGTCTACCATAGCCTCGTCAATCTTCTTTGGTTCAATTAAAGATAAGAAGGTGACGTTTAAGCATTGCTCACTGGTGGCTCTTCTAGTCTGAACCCCACTAGTTGGATCACCCACAATTTGTTCAATTGGGTGGGCTTTAGTCCATCTAGTGTATTGACTAGGTTGGTGAACTACAATATCAGTGCAAGTCACCTGACGATCTTCTTCAGTTGCAGTAGCATCTGGAGAAGGATCAGTCCAAACTACTTCTACATCCTCATCAGAGTCAATGAGGTCTCGACTGGCATCATGAAATTCTTCATTCAAAGGCATTTCTTGAAGAACTGGAGAGGTAGGAGCTTGAACTGGTGCTGATATTGGAGTGGCACGTACATCAGATCCAATCACCAATTCTTGTGGCAAGTTGAAATTGATGGAGGGATAAAATGATGTGTCACAGGTGCTTTTCTTCTTCTTAACTGGTTCCAGTTTGTTGTAACTGGAAGCATCTTCTGGTGAGACAACTGACCGATGAACTTGGTCAGTTTCACCAAAGTTGATTGGAATGACTGGAGAAATATCAAGGCTTGGTCTCTTGTTGATTGCTTCAGTTGATTCATCGAATGTGACATGAATTGTCTCATGAACCTTTTGGAGTCTATAATTATAAACTCTAAAGGCCTTTCGAATATCTGAATAGCCTAAAAATACTCCTTCATCAGCTTTTGCATCAAACTTTCCAAGCTGACTGGAATCGTTCAGTATATAAACTGGACAACCAAATACATGGAAATATCCAATATTTGGTTTTCGATTCCTGAGTACTTTGTAGGCAGTCTTCTTATGTCTCTTGATGTAGACTGACCGGTTTTGGGTGTGACAAGCAGTTGCAACTGCCTCAGCCCAAAAACTGGTGGGAAGACCAGATTCAGATAGCATACTTCTGGCGGCTTCTATCAGTGTACGATTCTTTCTTTCAACAACTCCATTTTGCTCTGGAGAGTGAACTGATGAGAAGTTTTGAGAGATGCCAGTGTCATTGCAAAATGTTTCAAGTACCTTATTTTGGAATTCAGTACCATTATCACTTCGCAACTGACAAACTTTTCGAGTGTACTTGAGCTCAATTCGTTTGATAAGAGAGATGATTTCAGCAGGTGCATCACTTTTAGATCTGATGAATACCACCCAGCAGTATCTGGTGAATTCATCAACCACAACTAGAGTGTACTTCTTTCCAGCTCTAGTTTGAACATTCACTGGACCAAAAAGATCCATATGTAGCATGTGAAGAGGTTCAGTGATGCTAAAATTTTGCCTAGTTTTAAAACTGGCTCTCTTCTGCTTACCCATCTCACAACCTGGACATGGCTTTTCCTTATTGAAGGAAATCTGGGGTATCCCATCAACCAGTTGTTTGCGAGACAACTTGTTAATGTTTTTGAAATTAAGGTGGGATAACCTTTTATGCCATAACCAGTTGGTGTTCTCATCAGCTTTGGTATAGAAACATTGCTCTTTTGGAGCTGGTTCCATATCCATGATGTACACATTTCCTTTTCTTGGTGCAATCATCACCACTTTCCAATCCTTGTTAAATATGGTGCCTTGAGCAATATCGAACAATACTCTGAAGCCATCATCGCAAAGTTGACTGACACTGATCAGGTTGTATTTCAAACCATTCACAAATGCAACTCTTTTGAATTCGACTTGTCCATTATTGAGCACACCATATCCTTCAGTCTTTCCAGATTGATCGTTACCAAACGTCACTGTCGGTCCATCTTGGACAGTGAACTCTTCCAGTAGGGGCTTACATCCGGTCATAGTCCGGCCAGCAGCGCTGTCCAGATACCAGATATTCTTCTTTCGATCGCCCTACACACACAAAAATCATTAGTTATTTTTGTGAACCCATCTTTTCTTGATGGGTCCACTGGACTTCTCTACAGAAGTCACAGTTGATTGTTGTGGTGTTGAACTGGAGGTTGCATCTGGACCTATTTCACCAGATCCAGGTGCAGAAGTAAATACGATTGGTATTTGATACTTACTCCCTTTATATTTACCAGATTTTGTTCCAGATGGAACATTCTTTTGATTAGGTTTAGGAAGAGAGGGTTTAACATTTTGTTTTAAAACTGGAGGTGGTGAACCTCCTTCCAGATTGTTAATCCGGGCAGTACAACTCTGAACCTGCCGAGACAAAAGTTGGAGTTGCCTTTCCAGATTAACCAAAATATTATTTTGTTCAGGCAGTTGAACCTTGGACATTGGTTCAACTGGAGATTTAGTCTTTCGGGTCTTGGGCACCTTAGACTTTTGAGGTAAAGGCTTGTTACCAGTGGCCTTTTTGACTGGAGCTTTAGCCTGTTTGGCTCCAGTTTTAACCTCAATGGGGGTGGTCTCATTGGTTTCAGTTTCAACAGCTTCAGGTTGATCATAAGGTGTTTCAACCTGGAGAGCTGGAGGCAATGCATGAAGATCTGGTATAAGAGCTGCCATCTCCAGATCTTCAGATTTCCATGCATTTTTCTGGGCATCAATAGTTCTTGAAAATGCATCATAGTTTTTGCCAGATGCTTTTACCCATGACTTGATAATCTTTTGTGCCTTTTCAAAATCAGAAAACAATTTTTGATTATCAAGTTCTAAAGCCTCAATCTTTAAAACTGACTCCTTGAGAGCCAACTGGACACTTTGTAAATCATTTAGTTGTGGTTTAACATTGTTCAGTTCAATTAGGATAGTGTCAAGGTATCTTTCACTATCAGCTCTTACAGTTTCCACAAATGCTAAATCACCACTTAATGATTCAGCTAGGTCCAGTTTTAGTTCAGGGTCAACCTGGTTGTCATAGTCACATACCTTCTTCAGTATGATGTCCACCCATCTTCCAGAGATGACATCTTCTTTCACCACATGCTGCTGTTGTTGATCTTCCAAGGCCATGAAACACATGTCCCTTTCCTCTTCTTCATCATCAGATGAGTCATCAGAGTACTCCCATTTTCCCTCAGTTTGTGCCATTAAGCATTGATCCTTTTTCTTTTCCATGGACAGGAGGGCAATCTGGGCCTTAAGCTTTTTGTATTTAGCTTTGTAGCTATCATCAGGCCGATTGTAATTTGGGATAGAGGGGCCAGTTTGGTTGTTCAACTGACTAGATCTGCATTCCTTCATAAAATGACCTTTCTTGCCACACTTATAGCATGTAAGATTGGTCTTATCCAGAGAGCTAGAGCTGGAAGCATTGTTGGGGCCATTAAATCTTTTGGATTTATGCTTAAACCTGTTAAAGGTTTTAGCGATCATGGCGACCAGATCATCATCGTCAGTTTCATCACAACCATCACTGTTTTCAGTGGTCAGTCCAGAGTTTAAGAAACTGTTCAACATCTCCTTCATCGAGTGTACCTGGACACTCTCAGTAGACATTAAAGCAGCACAAGGTCGCTCAGTTACACTAGCAACCTTGGGACTCTGGGCATGGTTCATGGCATCTTGCTCACCACAAGTCTTGCAGCATTATTATCTTCAGTGAATCTGAAGGCTCCATAGAGCGATGCAAGAGTGGTGTGTGCAAGGTTTTACCTTGTCTCAAGACAAGAACCATGTTTTTTCCCATTTGGAAGAAAGAATATCACAAAACTTCTCAAGAAGAATATCCTTATCCTTCTCTACACCCAAGCCTCTCAACTGATTGATGAGGCTAGAAAATCTGGTGTATGTACCAGTTAGACTTTCATTGGGCAAGGCAAAGAAGGACTCATACTTCTTGTTCAAAGCAACTTTTCTGGTGACAATAGTGTCATCACCTCCTTCAAATTGAATCACTAATTCATCCCACATAGACTTGGCACTGGGAAACAACACAAGTGTTGGAATTAGGTCTTCAGGGACAGCCCCAAGGATCATGTTTTTCAGTCTGGTGTCCAAGTCCACCAGTCTGCGATCCTCATCAGACCAATGGTCTTCTGGCTTTTCCCTTGAGCGTCTTCTTCAGGTTGATCATAAGGTGTTTCAACCTGGAGAGCTGGAGGCAATGCATGAAGATCTGGTATAAGAGCTGCCATCTCCAGATCTTCAGATTTCCATGCATTTTTCTGGGCATCAATAGTTCTTGAAAATGCATCATAGTTTTTGCCAGATGCTTTTACCCATGACTTGATAATCTTTTGTGCCTTTTCAAAATCAGAAAACAATTTTTGATTATCAAGTTCTAAAGCCTCAATCTTTAAAACTGACTCCTTGAGAGCCAACTGGACACTTTGTAAATCATTTAGTTGTGGTTTAACATTTTTCAGTTGGCATTATTATTCAATGGGTTTTCAACTGAACCAGAACCATCTCCACCTTCAGTAGTGTTCATCTTAGCAGATCTAGGCAAGTATATTAGCCTTCTGCTCTGATACCACTTGTAAGTCCCAACTCGTTAGATGGTACTACTGAAGACACCTCTATGTCGATGGTGGAGTTACTTTGCAATATATGCACTGAACTGGAGACGACCAGTTGCAGTGTGTATATACCAAGTTCTAGATAGATTACTTATATAAAAGACAATAAGTAAAGAACAATGCAATAATACAAATAACTTGTAAGATAACTTGATGAGACAATATGTAATTTTCAATGTGTAATTTATTTATTGATATTAAACAAATTACAAGGTTGATGCGGAACCAAGATAATACACGAATGTAAATATCCTAACAACCTATGAAATACAATTGATCTACACTCGGAATTTCTCTTCAACAATCGAAACACTTAAAGTAGTGAATGTTCCTTTTAGCGATTGAGAGAATATTGCACAAGTTCACCAAGAATATTGCAGGTTTGCAAAGTGTGAAGTATTTAACTTGTGAGTTCGAATACTTGATATTCTTGGTTGTGCAATGACTTGTATTTATAGGCAAAGTTAACATTGGGATGTTAACCTTAGCCGTACAAATGTGGTTGGGAGCATTTAAGGAATAGCATTTAATTCCTTAAAAGGCAGTGTAAAGTCGTAGGATAAAGTGACTTTACATAACCACCTTTATGTACCTTTTATTACTTAAATAATAAGACAAGGCTTATTATCCGGGTAAAGGTACATAAAGTATACAAGTCAATTCCTCGTAATCAGTGTAAAGCTTTGTAAGGGCTTTCCACTGATGGTCTCCAGTTTGTAACTGACTAGAATGTTAACTGGGCTTCGCTGCCATTGCCATTCTCTATCTTCCATTTGTTGTCTTCGACTTCAACTGGAATGCTTCTTCAACTTGGTCAGTTCTCAACTGGAGGAAGTCTTCAGTTGCGTTAACTGTACGGTGCAACTGGACTTCAATATATTTCTCGACAAATCATCTTGGTCACCAGTTTCACTAGTCTCCAGATGCAACTGGTGACTGGCAAGTGTGAACTGGTGACTGGCCAGTTCCAGGTGAACTGGTCCTAACAGTCAACCAAGGAGAAGGAGGTAACGGGGATGATGATGGAGATGATGACGGGGATGATGGTCAAGATAATGCTGCTGGCAGAGTACCCATAGGTCACGGTGTTGGTAGTACTTCTGCAGCAGTGGATCTCCCCATGGCCGAAGCTGATTCCCGGCCAGTTGTAGAAGAAGAAGATCCCTCTGGGTCGGGGCGAAGTCTCAGCAGAAAGAGACAACGTCAGGACGCCGAGGTGTCTAATGTAAATGAGTCTCTTGGGCTCATTGCGGAGACATATTCTTCAGAGGTGGAAGAGACAAGACAAGATTTGGATGAACCGACACCAAGTGTTCAAGAGCTTGTGCAGGACTTAACGGAAGCTATGACTGAAGGACCTCTCCATATTGAGGATAGAGGTAAAGGATTGATGGGTGCACCTTCCTCGAGTTCAGCAGCACCATCAACTCCTCAAGTTCATGTCAGTCCGCCTGTCATCAAACCAGTTGTAGTATCACTGGTTAATGCAGAAGATGACCAGTCACCTTCGAAAGTAATCAGACTTTTGGGAATCAAGATTGGAGATAGACCAGTCTTGATGACTGCAAGGCCTCACAGCTCTACAATCACACCAATCATGTCTTCGTCAATGACTCCACCGTCTACAACAAGACCATCAGTGACTTCTTCACAGCAAGGAGCCTCTCAGTCTAACAAGGAACGTGTATCCAAGTTAGCTGATGACATCCAGCGGATACGAGCTCTAGTTGCCGGCTTGTCTGACAAGCTTAAAGGAAAAGAAGAGTCACACCGACGAGATGCTGACCTCATAAGACAAAATCACCTAGAGCTGGAGAATAGCCAGTATGACCTGCAAGAAGCCCAGGAAGCAACAATCAATTCTGTCACTGGGATTGTTGATTCCATTGGGGTGCACCACAAACTGCTGAAAGGTCAGGCTAAGCATCTCGAGAGCTTAGGTAAGAGGTCGGCTGAGCTGCATAATAAGATCAAAAATCTTGAATCTCAGGGGGAGAAGTCTGGATGCAAGGATGACACTCTCAAACATCGTCGAAGGGATGATGAGGATGAGGATCCAAGCGGTTCCAGACAACAGGAGGAGATTCAGAGATTTCCAGGCTCAAACGTCAATGCAGCTCAGGGGGAGCAAGGTCAGCAAGGTCAATCTGGCCAAGCTAGTGCTCCTTCATCCAACCCACCGGCCGTAGAAGAAGTGGCTGGTATCCAGGAACAACCGACTAGAGGAGTAGGAGTCGGCATTCGGGTCAGACCAACTAACGAGGAAGAAGTTTGGGAGTGAACTCCTGGACGACATTGCTGCGTACTTTAATTTTGATGAGTATGGGAGCATGTTTGAAGATCCATTTGTTTCTTCAGCTCAAGACAAGTGTTCATATCTTAATGCAATGCTTGATCTACTTGATCCAAAAGTAAAGGGATCAAATGAGCTATCTCTACAAACAACTGTTGCAGAAGGCAAGGTTGGGGTAGACAATCAATCAGAGTTAGACTCAAATAGGGAGTTGGACACTAATGAGGTGATTGAGAAGAAGAGCAGGATTCCAGTGGAGGCAACACCTGAAGTTCCTGATGACAGGGTTTTTGGCCAGCACTTAGGATGACAAACGAAGACTTGAAGGTCACATCTAGATGCTAGTGTCAAGGGGGAGACTATTGGTGCATGTTTCTCGGTGACAAAATCATTCTAGATGTGTTACATATATTTATATATATTCAAGTCTTGTAATTTATCTTGTAATTACCGTTTGTCAATAATATTACCTTGGCATATATTGTTGATCATATTGGGATCCATTTATGTTTATATGTGTGTTTATTATTTGTGTTTTACAGGTTCTAGACATTACATGTAAAGAGTCATTAAGTTAATATTGTTTCTGCGTTTAACAGCAGTTGAAATATTAACTTAATGTACTTCCAAAGGGAAGTTAAATTAACTGTGTTTCTGCGTATTAACAGCAGGAGAAACATTAACTTAGTGAATACTTCCAATAGGTAATATAGACAATGTTGTTTCTGCGTATCCACAGCAGTAGAAACATTGTTGTAGCTAATGTTGGTTCTGCGTATATCTACAGCAGTATAAACATTGGCTGAGTTAATGATTGGTTTTGCGTCTTGACAGCAGTTGAAACATTAACTCAAATATTCCTAAGTGTTATTTGAGTGTTCTCGGGAACGAGCAATTAGTTGCTTGTGGAGAGAACACTCAAAAGGTTATTTGAGGGTTCTTGGGAACGAGCAAAATATTTGCTTGTGGAAAGAACACTCAAATGGTCATTTGAGAGTTTCTGAGGAACAAGCAAAAGTTTGCTTGTTCATAAGAACTCTCAAATGGTTTGAGAATTTCTGTGGAAACAAGCAAAAGCATGCTTGTCCATAAGAACTCTCAAACAGTTTGTATGTTCTGGGAAACACACAAACAGGCCAAAACCCTAATGGGCTTGGGCCAAAGAAACACGCAAACCCATAGGGTTTTGCGTGTTCCTGGCCATGCCTATATATATGGGTGTGTGTCCATGCGTGTTTCAACAAGAGTGTAGAGAGAGAAACGAGCAAAACCTAGAGAGAGAAACCCAAGAACACGCACGGGTAGATCTTGTGGGTGGTACTCGACTCACGCACGAACCGCAAACACACACCCGGTTTGGACGGCTCGTAGACTTAGATTACCACGTTGGTTGGTAAAGTTTGTCCGGAGAGCCATTTCACTATAGTAACCAAACACGAGTGTTTATATTCACGCAAAAGATATATATATATATATATATATATATATATATCTAAAAGATATATATATATATATATATATAGTATATATATATATCATAAAAGGTAGATATAGAAACCGTGGGTTATCTCGAGGAATTCCGCACCTCGACATATCCTTAAGTCAATCTCGGTTCGGTAAGACCCGGGGGACTTACAATAAGCCACTTACCTTAGGGATGTGGGGTTGTGTGTAGGCGGCTATAAGACCTTACATGGAGTCCTCACACCCGACATGATGGGTAAACCATAAGGTGGTCCATCGGCGTCGTTAAGGAAAGACAAAGTCAATCCAACTGAATAAACCGTTTATGCCTTTATGCAATGGTGTTTAGTTACTCCACCCGGAATAAACAAACATAACTATTCCATGGGAGGTATCAAGATTCCCAAACCACGTGACCACGTATGCCCTAGCTCCGACGAACTAGCACGGGTTAAGCTTAACACAAGACTTTACTTATTGCTCGAGACTTATTAACTTTATATTAGATTAGGCTACACTTTCACCTAAACTAATCACATGTTTCTTTCTTTACTTTATATTAGCTTAGGCTACACTTTCACCTAAGTTAATCACATATAACTTTCTTTTACTTTAGAGCCCTTAACGTGCACGTGAACATGGCAATCCTAATCAAAAGTCTAGTGACTAGGTGATCAAGCCATGCATACAAACATATAACATAAGCACATCATCATTTCATGATCGCATAACATTATCATATCAACATTTCATTTCATAAGACATACATCTTACCTTAGCAACCTGCAAATGCAAACCATACAGCATAAATGGTAAGCCACATATCCCGTATCAACCTCCCATAATCACCCTTTAACTTACTTTTAAGCATATATAAATATTCGGGAAGTTTAACTTATGAAAACGGGTTTTGTTGTACCATCAGGTGACAAAAGATGTTATCTTACCTCGCTGAAGAGCACAACAAGTGATAACGTAAGTTACCGAGCTTTGCAAGTATTCCCGACTACCTATAATC
>CM067172.1:5165741-5190391 GCA_034093135.1 Erigeron breviscapus | reverse complement strand
TCCGCGTAAAATTCGAAATGTTCACAGCATGGAATCGGGGTGCAGCATATAGGGCCCGGGGGGGGGGCGGGGGGGGGGGGGGGCGGGCACGAACCCCCCGAAAATTTGTTTTTGCGAAAAATGTATGGGTACATTATGTTTCGTGAAGTAAAAATTCCGATATATCTCGGTCTGTTTACCCCGCATTTAAATTTTATAGCGTAGGAAAAAAAAATTAATATCCCGAACCGCCCCAACTCAAAAGTCAATTCCTCGTAATCAGTGTTCAGACTTGTAAGGTCTAGAACACTGACAAAGCTCCAGTCATAGATCTGGTAAGACTTCCAGTGGACTCCGCCATTTGTCAGTCTTCTTTCTTCTAACTTCAGTCTTTGACTTCAGTGAGAATGTCTTCAGTAGAATCGATCTGGACTGGAGTGAAGTCCAGTGAGCTGAAATCTGGTGACTTCCAGATTTCCTATACAAGTAAGGCGCTCACTGGTCTTCAATTATTTCTGAACAAATCTTCAGTAAGGCTCCAGTCTTCAAGTCTGGAGTGGGTCCAGTAAACTGGACCTAACAAATTCCCCCTATTTGTTTTTGGTCATACAAGGTGCACTGAATTGATGTTGGATTCCTTTGGGACATACAGAAGACTTCCAATGTTTTATTCTTGAATTCAGTTCCGTTATCACTCCTGATTCTCTTAACACGAACTCCATAAATATTTTCAGTTTCGACAAAGAAATTTATCAAAATCTGTGGAGTTTCATCTTTCGATTGAAGAAAGAAATACCCATGAGAATCTCGAGTAATCATCAGTAACCACCAAACAATAATACATCCCACCTATACTTCTTACGTTCACAGGGCCAAACAGATCCATGTGAAGTAACTCAAATGGGTTGGCAATAGAATTTTCTTTCTTAGGTTTATGAGAAGACTTTTGCTGTTTACCTTTCAGACAAGGTACACATTTATCTTCCATTTCAAACCTTTTCATTGGAACACCTTCAACCAAACCATGTCTCACAATATGATTCATCTTTCGGAAATGAATATGTCCCATTCTTCTATGCCATAACAGTGATTCAGATTCATTTGCTTTACTCGATAAACAAACTGGCTCCTTCGAATTGTCAACACCTAACGTAAGGCCATAGATGTCTTTCTTCCTAGGAGCTTTCAGTAGGATCCAGTCTTCAGGAATAACATATCCCGGCTTTCAAAATAAGTGCTTCTTTCTCAGTAAAATGGACATGATTACCCTTGTCACAAATCTGAGAAACACTCATAAGATTATGAGATAGCTGCTCCACATAATTGACTTTCTCCAATGTAATTTTTCCATTGACAACATCACCTTGACCTGAGATATTGCCGCCCTTGGGACCAGCGAAACTAACATAAGAACCATTATTATCAACATAGTTGGACAAGAGATTCTTGTCCCCGGTCATGTGCCGAGAGCATCCACTATCAACATACCAAAGACTGATAGGCTTCCTTGGTTCTCCCTGCACATAAATCATAATAAGGTTAGTTTCTGTAGGGCACCCAAACCTTTTGAGGTTTAGGTTTACCGAACTCATCTTTCATGATTAATTCGGTCCAGTATCCATTGCTCTTTGGTGGAGCCTTGGATGATGATGGTGTCACCGATTTTCTTTTATTCAGGTGAAATGAAACGAGCCTTAGGAGGAGAATTCTTTGGTGAATGGACCAAACCTAGGCTGAGTTTCTAATCGATCAAAAAACTTAGAAACATTTTCATTTCTACGAGGGGGTGACCGATTCTGTTGAACATGCTTATTCCTAGGTGAATTACTCCTATGAGGTGTACGAGATCGACTCGGACTTCCACTTCCATGACTACTAGTAGTAGCATTTTGTGAATGACCCTGTCGTTTAGGAGTCTTAGATCGATTGCTAGGAACAAAATTGTCATGATCACTAGATGTAGGAGAAGAGTCACTATTATCATGACAACGTCTCTTTCTATTTGGACAGCAACTATATACATGACCTTGTTCATAGAATAAAAACATGATCTACTTGCCCTAAGCTTCATAATTTTCATTAAAATGACCTCTAACTTCCTTATAATCCATTCCTAAACCACCTTTATTTTTTGAATCTCGTGGTACAGGAGTTTGCAGTTGCATGGACCTAATAAGTTCAGAACCTCTAATTTGTTCAAGTCTGGTATTAAGCTTAACAATTTCTAGTTTAGCATCAACTAACTCTTTCTCCTTTTTAGAAAAATCTTCAGTTAGTTTAGCATATTGTTCATTTCCCACCTTTTCCATTAGGACAGACTCTCTAAGTTTTTCTTGTAAAGAAAGAATATCTTTGTCTGAAGCTCGAATTTTATCCTTATAAAGACTTTCTTGTTTAATTAAACCAGAATTTTTAGCAAAAAAATGAGTCGTTTTCTTTCTTAAAGGTAGAATTTTGAAGAGTCAAATCAGCTATAGTCTTGCTAAGACTAGACACCTCATGTTTCATTTCAGACACCATTTTGCAAACTTTAACGATTGAAAGTAAAGAACATGATACCTTTTGATCAGCAGCCTTACAATCTGCCATGTATGCAACAAAGTCTTCAGTTGTCATACCTTCAGGTATCACAAATTCCTTCATTTGATCTTCTATACTCTTCTCGGAATTTGCATCAATAACTTTTGATGGCTCAACCTTCTCTGCTGAGGACACTAAAGCTGTCATGGACTCACTCTCAGATCTAACTATCTCAGCAACCTTCTTAACATTCTGCTTAACAATCTCAGATGCTCTCTCTTCACTAGTATACACATCATAATCAATTTTTTCAACAACTTCATTTGCAACATGCGCATAATCTTCATATATTTCTACTAAATAGGCATGATTTGAAGTGTCCTCTGATTGTGTATCCCACTGATAAGTACCATCTGGATTTTGAACAACAATAGCCTTGGGCTCCAAAAGCTGAGGAGAACCTGACTGTTGAGGAGTAGCAGGTAATGTAATCATTGCTTGAGTCTTTTGATAATTGGGTGGAGTAATACCGCCTTGATTGTAGTTTTGTCTACCTGCAACGGTATTATCATTTCTCTTTTGACGTTGGCACTCTCTGGCAAAGTGACCAAATCCATCGCAATTGTAACATTTCACCTTGGATTTGTCAAAACCTTTAGTACCATTACCCAAAAATCTTCCAGTTCTCTGAGTGAATCTCTTGACTTTAATAGTTAACATTGCTAGCAGCCATTGTAGATCCATTTTTTCTAAATCATCAGGATCTATCTGATTGTAATCCTCATCAATCAATGCAGGGTCAGTAACCTTTCCATTTATATAAGCTTCATGAGCAGAACAGAAAGCAGAGTAGAGATTCATTCTACCCTCTGCAGAACTCATACTCATTGGCATGGAATGAAATGACTGAGGGTTGCTCTTGACGGTAGTAGTATTGTCATAAGCAACGTATCCTGCAAGTCCATCTAGATCAATTATGGGTGTAGTTTCTGATCCACTTAGAAATGCATTATTTCCTGAGCTAGTACTTGCCAAATGAACTGAAGTAGCATGATACAATGACGGATCTTGTGTAAAATCCGCATGAGTATCCTTGATCCTTCTCTTCATTTCCCTATTTTTCAGTTTTGAAACCACAGTCTCAAAATCCCATGAGCTATATTCTTTGTCATCTTGAAGATGATGAACATACTCAGTCCAAATTTTTGGTAGAGAATCCAAAAATTTATCCACTAGCTCTGAATCTGGATATGAAACTTCAAAATATGACAACTCTGTGGTCAAATGGTTGAATCGGGCTATAATCTCATCAAATGATTCCCCTTTCAAACCATTAAATGATTCATACTGACGCTTTAAAAGCTTTATGCGATTCTTCTTTAAAGTTACATCGCCTTCACAATATTTCTCTAAAGCATCCCACATTTCCTTTGAAGTTTTATATTTCTTAAACAGATGAACACTTTCTTGAGGCAATGCCATTGTTAAGGTTGAACGAGCCTTCCCTTCAATGACATACTTTTTCTTTTCCTCATCTAGCATATCAGTGTAGGTGTAGTTACCAATCACACCATTCTTTTCATAAGTTGGCCAGTCATATCCTTGTGTCACCATAAACCACATATCAATATCATTGAGACGCATATAGTCTTCAAAACGTCTCTTCCACATCCAATAGTTCTCCATACGAAAGAGTTTTGGAGGTGAATTACCACGACCGACTTCATGATCGTGCATAATCAACTGATTGATAAGTACGACATTTGGTGAGTTAGCAGCAGCAGGTACAGTAGTCATTTTGAGTCTTTTAAGATGAAAATCAAACAAAATAAGTTACTGTAGCAATACGAGTTCGTGCTAACGTGGCACGAAGAGGCAGAAGAAGAGTACACGAAGACTGCTTCGTGCTGACGTGGCACGAAGTGACACACGAAGGTCAGGTCGTGCTGACGTAAGCACACAATAGAAATCACCTCGTGCTTACGTAAGCACGAGGTCGCGCGAAGAAAACACGAATTCTTGAAAAAAAACTTGATTTCGAATTGAATTTGCAATCAATAGCAAATCACACGATCTTTAACCTTCTGGTAATCAACCTTAGGGCTCTGATACCACTTGTAAGTCCCTATTGTCGTATAGATCGTAAATAAGACGTGATTCGTTATGTCAAGAGTGCAGAATCCTCTTGAGATAACTAGATTGCTATTGCCTTTCGTCAATTAATAAGTAATTAATCAACCTAAGGTTACACACGAAGTGTAATTCGTGTAGGATTGTTTACGAGCAACAATTCGACGTATTATCACCAATTCGTTCTTAATTACGTGAATTAAGGTTTGTATTTATACTTGATGTGTTCTAATTCGTGTGGGCTTGGACCTAATACGAAGTCCATAAGCCTAATCCACCAAAACCCTTTCGAGCTCGTGCTGACGTCAGCACGAGGGCATTCCTACATGCTGATGACGTCAGCATGAGGAGTGTCCCTTTGGTCCTTTGTTTTGACTTGTACATGACATCCAGCCACCGTTTAAGTATTCTATGATACTTATAACCTTGGCTCTACATCGCTGTACCTGCAAAACAATAATATAACACACAAACATAACAATAAACATAAACACATCTCACATTGAAGTTCAAACGTAATCATTAAACACAAACATATGTCCTAACGACTTATTATTCAACGATTACATAAATATTCCTAAGAACAAAAACGTTAACCAAATATACGTTGCTACTGTCACACAAATCTGCATCTACAAAGAATTTAGGGATGCAAAATTAGCCTTAGTTTCTTTCTCCATCTTGTTTTTCAATGCATTATCATATTGCTCAAAAAACTGACGTAAGGTCGTTTTCAAATTAACATATCCATAAAAAAAACATTTATACTTTCACTTTTTGAGTGATAGACATCCTTGCCCAAAATATTACTTTCACAAATACAGGAACCCAATGTCTTCTATCATCAAACAAGGAACTTAACCATTCATTTTTGTCTAGATTGAAATCTTCAATCATTTTGAACCATCCATCTTCAAACTCTTGATGCTCTATAGACTCATACACAAGGATTTTCAAAGTTCTTTTAATAGCTTTATATTGACTATACCCATTTAGTTTTTCCGGGATCTTCTTTATAATATGCGAAAGGCAAAGTCGATGATGAGATTCAGGGAATACTTGTGCCACTCCCACTTTCATTGACCGGAATTGGTCTGTTATACTTGCTTTGGGTGAACGTCCATCCATGCATTCTAACCATGAGTTAAATAACCATGCATATGTTTTCCTCACCTGATAATAAACCACAGCCGAATAAAATATTGTCCATGGTGATTCACTCCTACAAAAGGAGCAAAAGGCATATCGTATTTGTTAGTCAAGTATGTGCTATCAAAAGGCACCACATCTCCAAATGACTCATAAGCATCCCTAGACCTTGCATTTACCTAAAAGACATCACACAAACGACCTTCATCGTCCATGTCAATCACGTAGAAAAAGTTTAAACTTCCTCTTTGCATACGAACAAAATAATCACGAAATGCTTCGGCATCCCCAGTCCCAAGTCTTAGTTGTCTTGATTTTGCAATGTAATTTCTAAAATCTCTTTCATCAAATGCTAAATTTTCATACCCTTAGAGCTTCAACTACTAATGAATGAAAATTCTTGCTCAATGGAATACCAGCAGAGTCATTTAACTCAAGTCTTCTCTTCGAGTACGAATCTAGTTTCTTATGAGATCTTTGAAATAGTGATTTTTTTGGACTTAAACATGATTATGTTCTAAAGAAACACGAGATCTGGTGCATTTTCCGTCACCATAGACAGTTATGCTAACTTTTGCCTCACAATCTGTTTTGCTCGACAATGTTCTAGTATTAGATTCGTTCCTACAAACATATGTACCTCCTTTAGAACACCCAAGTGCATAGTATTTTGTATTGCCCTCTCTTCTTGTACTCGATATTCGAACTCCAAATCCAGTTTGGTAGGCATACTTTTTAAAAAACACGTGTAGCTCATCTTCAGAATCAAAATTCATACCAACTTGTGGCAGTTCTTGTATTATATCATGAGTTTGCTGAATAGTTGGTCCAACCTCTTGAAAAATTTAGATATAAGTCATTAACAAATACACCAAAAAAAATAATCAATGGATCATGTTTAATATAGACTAAAACTGCTGGCATAGTACTATTTGGTGCATTGGTGAATTTTGGATGCTAGTCTTAGTTCTCCTTCTACATGCATGTGTCACTCTCTCTTGTTCACATGCTGCAATCTCTTGTTTTTATTCTTGTGGTATCCTCTCTTTGTTATGTAATATTGTTTACATGTTATTTTACAAATGAATTCCAATCAAACACCATGTAATTGCCAATCTAATACAGCTTGATGCTACCTAAAATTTTCGGTACACATCTCCATCACTAAAATCTGTGTTCCCCAATAATAACATAAAATTAAATATGTAATATATTTTATTAAATTAATTATATAAAAAAAATACGTAATATATACCTATGATTCACAAAAGAAGTTAGAAATGCCTCTTTGTCTGCAATAGAAAAACAAGATGTATTTTTAGGGCTTTTCAATTTTCAGCCTTTCATTACAATCATTGGCATTGACAATATACTGGAACAAGATATGTAAGGATATTAATATTAAAAGAGTTTAGGAAAATATTAAATGAAGCCCTTAGGGCTTCACTTAACGTACATAAAAAAGTTGTACTTTTCATATAAAACACCCCTGAATTTTATGGTAAGTGTACAACTATATAATGCACCTTAATGCAGTCCTAAGGCTTCGTTTAGCAAAACCCTAATAATTAACAGTAGTTTTTATCTCTAAAAGGGTAAATTAGGAATAGAAAAATAGCAAATGAAGCTAGCTCAACTGGCAGATGCATCCCTGGTTTTTCCCACAGGTCTTGGGTTCGACTCTTAAGAGTGACAAGTCTGTGGGTTTTTTCCCTGAATCACCTGTAACGGCTTATGGTCTACATCTCGTAGTCTAGAGTACGTGCAGAGCTTCACCATTATACGGTGAGGTGTTCCCTGATGTCGAATATCCGACTAACTGTTCAAAAAAAAGGAATAGAAAAATAGTTGGAATTTTAATTATTGAAAATTTAAAAATTATTGACAAATGGTTAGGCATAAAATGTAGGATGAATTATCATTTCTCTTTCCATTTAATTTTTCATATCCAAAAAAGCAAATGCAATCTTCACAACACATCCCAATAGGAATGAATGTCTTTCAAACCCAGCCCGAAGTTACTAATCCGTTCCCTGCACAACTTTATCACCAAACATGGCTTCATTGGTTATGAATCTCACAGTTCTCTACACTGGAACTCTAGAAGTTGTAAAACGGGCTGGTAAAGTAACAGCTTAGGTTCGAGTACCAGGCGCTACGGCGCTGAAGTAACCCATGCCATACTCCCAGGAAAAGCTCGAACGGCCTTCAACAAAAGGGTACCTGTACCCGAAACCGACACAGGTGGGTAGGTAGAGAATACCTAGGGGCGCGAGACAACTCTCTCTAAGGAACTCGGCAAAATAGCCCCGTAACTTCGGGAGAAGGGGTGCCTCCTCACAAAGGAGGTCGCAGTGACCAGGCCCGGGCGACTGTTTACCAAAAACACAGGTCTCCGCAAAGTCGTAAGACCATGTATGGGGGCTGACGCCTGCCCAGTGGGTCAAGATAGGTCAGGCATCCAAAATTTGTGAATTCTCCCGTATAAAATATGTTTGTCCAACTCCAATATGATTCAAAATTAATCGTAGTAGTTAATTAATGCATTAATAATATGTTGGACATCTTTCAACCACTTTGACCCGTTTCATATTATAAATACTTTCTGATTTACCTGTATGAACCATTACTAAACATAACCCACATCAGCCCATTCACAAATGAAGGGGTTACAACTCCTACATATAAGCTTCCTTGTCCTACTAAATTGACAATGTGGATTATCCATCAATCCAGGATTCCAGCTATGTTGCCCTTACACATATCACCTACACTTCCAGGTCTATGTTTCACAGTCAGTAGTATCAAATCCATATTTAGAACTTGTTAAGCTCCTTAACCCATCCGTTTGTTACTGCAACTAACTTGGAGTCCATATTTTCTCTTTACATTCACTCTCTAGTTCATAAGATGCAGATACCGATACCTCATTCCCATTAACAAATGTCTTTGACTCAAGAGATCCTTTTTATAAGCTTCCCGTAAAACCACAGTTTGTGTTCTGATCTTGTTTGAAACATAAAAGATTCCCGGATGGTGCACCAACCCCTTTTTAAACCTCGGTCCAAATCCCAAATAATCCCCTAAAGCCAATAAGTTTTCCTTCTCTGTCTTCTTCGATATAAAAAGATGCAGCAACTCGTGTAATACAGCCACTGTCCATTTCTCGGCTTGATCACTGTTGGGTGACAAGAAGAATGCATCTTCATATGGTGATATATAAGGCAGATTCTGCCATTCATGCACCCAAATTCTTACTTTCTTTTCTAAATCAAACCCTTTTGGTAAATTTATTGGAAACTTAATGGGCATTTGCCTTTTAACACCATAACTTTCCTCCATTGTTTTTCTCTGCAACACTGAGGTTGCCAGATTATCTCTCCACGAGACCAATTCTAGACCGAACACTACAGAGCCCGTTGAATTATTAGAGCCCGTTGAATTATTATCCATATTACAAATCTGAAAATATTCAGGAAATTCGGGAAGAAGTGCGAGGATAAAATCATGAGGCAAGCCAAGATCAAAACGCATCAAATTAATAATATCTAGAGGAAGCTTTTTTGCTCGTGTGAGCATTAACAGTTTTGTTAATCTCTCAGCCACGTCTTTACGGTAACTGGAAGAGTTCAAAATCTTTGATTCTTCATTGTGTACAGTTAGAGCTTGTGGAGTGAGTTTAACGTGAGGGTGGGAAAATGGTTTAGAGGGTTGGAAGATTTCAAATACAGAAGGGTACTTTTGGAAGAAATTTGTAGCGGTGATGGGGAGATCGAATATGGTTTTGTAAAAGGACGCAGTAGAAAGAGGGATGGCTTTAGAGGGTTGGGAGATGATTAGGTTCTTGAGAGAAAGTATTTGTTTGAGGTTTTTCTCCTTTTCAACAGCAAAGTCAAGGTAGGCATCTCGGACCCATTTAACTCTGGCATCGACAAAGGTACGGACAGGTTGCAGGTAAAAATGATGGTGAAGGTGGTTGTTTCGGATGACAAATCGATTAAGAAGTGTCATTGGGACTACATTTACCAGAATCTGCCAACAAGTTCAATGGCTTATATGAAATCTTCAAGACTACATGATCTACCTTCAAAATTCAAGGATTTTTCTGCAAATGTTGAGACATCCTTGTATAGTTGGCATGCTAATACATAAAACAAAAAAATCTGAACAAAGTTAAGCTAAAATGAAAGCCACACGGCAGAATTATTTGGAAACAGGTATGATACATATTAAATATAAACATAAAATTAATAACTATAAAAAACCTACACTATTGGATACCACAAACCAACAGACATAAAAGAAATCTTATTATAGGCACACAAGCAGTAACCATGCTACAATAAGCCCGTAAGACTTCCTTAGTTCCATGAATTCTAATTAATTGAAGGTGAAATCGAGAAACAATGACAAGCAAGTCAATCATAGGTTCGAGTCTGAAGTGGGGGCAAAGGGAAGAATAGTAAATAAGATCCGAGACAGTTTCAGGGTTAAACAAAAAAAAGAGTATTATTAGAGGTTACAATATAGAATGGTTGGGTCGTATTCATCGATTGCTTAATATGTCAACTTTGAAAAACAGGTCAGAATAGGTAACGTGTCAAATGATTCGGGTCAACCCTGACAACCCATACAGCCAAACACCATTTCTTCATCCTATTTTTATCTAAACCAAAAAGGTAACATTGAATAGAGTATGATGTATATACGAGTTACATACCAAAGATAAACTCAATGCAGATATTTACAAATATTCATGACTCAACTAAACACATAAATTGTTCCTGAAAAAATTTAAATGCTATATTTAGGTCTTACATAAATTTGGAAGAGCGAATCCAGCATTAGCAATGCTACCCAGTTAATTATTACAACCACATATTACAATGCTTATGTTTCAAAGAGCCAACTTTCTGAGCATATATTACTGATTGATTCCAACTCTCTACTAAAAGATGAAGCTTTTTAAAATCTCAAAATACCCCACTTACAAGCAAACTTATGCTCAAAATAACACAAATGAACGAACATAAACACAAATTTCAACCAATCTGTTAACATGAACAAGTCTCTTTCTTGTTTGTTTACGGCCCAAAATCTGTCTACATAAAGAAATATTTCAACCAATCTGTTAATCCATAAGTATGCATCCAAACTATTAAGCCAAATCCTATATCTGATCATGGTAATGCTACAATATTGAGTCTTATCCAAATAAATAAATAGGCTTCACAGACATTTCATCAAACAGTTAGTGGGCATATACTAACACACACACACAAAATTTTTATAAAATGGAAAAGATTTGAAGTGAAAGAATGCAAGTTTAATACTTTAATAGTTTCCCACTAAAAGAATCAAAAAGCCATTTCCAATAAAGTAGCAAACATCATTCTGGAGTTGTGTTATGAAAAAATATTATTGAATTACAATACTTACCTTGTTTAAGGAGACGTTCTCAAAAGATAATATGGGAAATCTTTAATCTTCTCTTATATATGTATATCTATATGGCTATATCTATATAGATAGATTATAGCGGTGGAGCTCAAACACCTTAAGTTGTATAGAGTGAAGCACACAAGAATTTAACAAAATTAAATTAATCTTGTTTGTGGTCCTCTGAGGCTCTCAGGCTCTGGTAGTTGGGAAAATAATTAAAATTTTTAATTTATGATCTATGATATATAGAATTTATTTAAAAAGTGATATTCGTACCGTAAAACTTGATAAATTCGTACCATTGTTATTGCATACATGTACAGTATACTTTGAAACATGTATAATGTGGTAAATGTATCAAAATATGTGGTACGATTATTAGTTCCCTAACTATAAATTTACTTTATCACAAATTGTTTATACATTTTTTTGTCCTTCTTTCTTGTTATTTTAAGCAATTCTTTTAAACATATCAAATATTTTTCTTCATCTATATGATTTCAACCAATTTTATTTCAAGTCTGAAAAAAAAAAAATACAAACCAACAAAATCCTAATGTTATTTTGAAAATCGCCACATATTTTATCTCCATCTATATATATAAACAACTTTTTTTATATTTAATATCGTTTTCAAGATTCACATATATACAATATAAAAAACTTAATTTTAATCTTTAAATCCTTATAAAGCAAACAGTCTTTTTCCCCTTTGAAAAGTCAAAAATATCCCCAGATTTATTAAAATATTGAAAAAATCAATTTTTGTTTTTGGCAAGACTCGAACATGGGATATATGGCTTTTAAAATACCAATCTTACCACTCCACTAACTATTAATGGTTTGATAAATTTCCTTTCATTAAATATATGACCTTACTTTCTTTTGGATATAAATTAAGTATATTCACCAAATATACCTATAATAACCTTAATTAAATTAATTATAACATACATCTTTTAACCCTTAAAACTGTTGGAAGAAATTAGGGTTTGAGAGAAGAAAGAAATGATTTCACACACAAATTGTGTTATTTCATATATCAATTGAGTATTTATACAACTGGAATGCTAATCCGACCAAAATAACCGTCATTGACTAATTTTGACTTCCAACGTATACTAAACAGAATATTCAAATAGTTTCATAATACCCCCTTGAACTATGACACTTAACCAATTTGACCCAAACTATATTATTCATATATCAATACTCTCCCCTTTTAAAGCATTTTTGTCCTCAAAAAGGAAATGAAGGAAAGCGGATCTTCAGATCATCAAGATACTCCCAAGAGTCTTCAGAAACTGGCAGACCTTCCCAATGAACCAAAATCTTCATAGCCATTTTAGAACCACGTTTCACAACTTGACGATCAATCACTGCACGAGGCTGCAATATAAATCTGGGACTTGTAGGTAGAGGAGCAGTTAACACTGGAGGACCATGAGCTGGTTTAAGCAGAGAGACATGAAAAGTGTGATGTATTTTAGCACTTTCAGGTAGATCCAGCTTATAAGCCACCTGTCCCACCTTTTGTAAAATGAGGAATGGACCAAAATATTTAGGTGACAGCTTCCTATTATGGTGATTCTTCAAGGAGTGCTGAGCAAAAGGGTGCAACTTCACATAGACCCAATCACCTTCTTTGAAAATTCTATCACTTCTGCCCTTGTCTGCAGCCTGTTTCATACGATTTCTGGCAGCCTCCAAATTCTGCTTCAGCTTCCTAATCATAGCCTCTCTATCTATGTGTATATCTTCCACTGCAGCTAGAGCAGTATCCCCAGGTATATAAGGGATATGCAAATTGGGTTTAACACCAAACAAAGCCTCATGAGGAGTCATTTGGATAGAAGAATGCCAGGTTGTGTTATACCACCACTGAGCCAATGGAATCCACTTAGTCCACTCTAAGGGAGCATCCATACACATGGCCCTAAGTATCCTTCTAAGCATCTATTCAAGACTTCAGTTTGACCATCAGATTGAGGGTGATAAGCAGAAGACATAGCCAATTTAATCCCTTGCAATCTCATAAACTCCTTCCAAAAACTACTCAAGAAAACAGGGTCCCTGTCTGACACAATGGTAGTTGGACTACCATGTAATTTGAACACATTATCCATGAAAACCCTTGCCACAGTAGATGCAGTATATGGATGACTTACTAACAAGAAATGCCCAAATTTAGAGGGTCTGTCCACCACTACAAAGATGGTATCCTTCCCCTGCACCATTGGAAGCCCACTAACAAAATCCATGGATTTGTCACTGAAAATAGTAGCAGGAATGGGAAGAGGCTGTAAAAGGCCAGGAGAAGCTACTGGCTCATATTTTGCCCTCTGACAAGTACCACACTCCTTCACAAACCTTTTCACATCTTTATGGCAGCCTTTCCAATAAAACAAATCCTTAATTTTCATCAATGTAGGAATCACACCTGAATGACCACCAACTGAAAAAGAGTGAAATAAAGTGATAATATCCTTCCTTAAACCCAAATCCTTGCCAATAACAATTTTATTTTTCCTTTTCAGTAATCCATTTTCCCAAGTTCTATTTGACACGATCTGGCTTTGTTGCAACTTAGCAATCATTCTTGCCACCTCTATATCTTGTTGCCAAGATACCTTGATTCTATCCAGCAACAAAGGATCCAAAGCACTAATACTCATCTGTAACAAGGTCATGAGATGCAGTCTAGATAAACCATCAGCCACTACATTGTCCACCCCTTTTTTGTAATATATTTCAAAATCATACCCCATAAGCTAAGCCAACCATTTCTGTTGCAAGGGAGTAACTATTTTCTGTTCCAATAAATGTTTGAGGCTTTGATGATCAGTTTTAATGATGAAGTGTTTAGTGATCAAATAATGATGCCAATGTTTCACAGCCATGAGGATGGCTAACAACTCCTTCTCATACACTGAATAAGATTGATGTCTTACTGAAAGTGCTTTACTTATGAATGCTAATGGGTGGTGTTCTTGCATCAACACAGCTCCAAAACCCTTACCAGAAGCATCAGTCTCCAAAATGAATGGCTTATTAAAATCTGGGAGCTTCAAAACTGGAGGTTTCATCAATGCATCCTTTAATTGCTCAAATGCTAATTGGGACCCAGCATGCCAACTAAAATTGTCTTTCCTTAACAAATCAGTTAAAGGTTTCGCAATTAAGCCAAAATTTTTGATAAACCTTCTGTAATAACCAGCCAACCCTAAAAACCCTCTCAATTGCTTAACTATCTTAGGGGTAGGCCACTCCTTAATAGCTGAATTTTCTTTGGGTCAGTTGCAACCCCTTCTCTTGTAATTATATGCCCCAAATATTCAACTTTTTCCCCAGCAAAATCACATTTTGATTTTTTTGCCTTCAAATCATTATCCCTCATTATCTTGAGACACATATAAGATCTTCCATGTGTTGTTCCCAGGAAGCACTATACACCAGAATATCATCAAAAAACACTAAAGTGCATTTCCTTAATAATGGCTTAAAGGTTGAGTTCATCAATGACTGAAAGGTAGCTGGTGCATTAGTCAGGCCAAATGGCAGCACCATGAACTCATAATGCCCTGCATGTGTTTTGAAAGCTGTTTTGTATATGTCTGGCTCAAACATCCTGATCTGGTGATAACCAGGCCTCAAATCCAATTTAGAAAAAACCACTGCTCCCTGAAGTTCATCCAATAACTCCTCAATCAAAGGAATTGGATAAACATCCTTGATTGTGGCCTCATTCAATTTTCTGTAATCAATGCACATCCTCCAGGACCCATCCTTCTTCTTAACTAACACCACTGGAGCAGCAAAAGGACTTGTGCTATGTCTAATAATTCCAGACTCCAACAGTTCTTGTGTCATTTTCTCAATTATGTCTTTTTGAGCCTTGGGATATCTATAGGGTTTTAAATTGAGATTAACTTCTTCATTTTTGAGCTTAATTCTATGGTCACAACTCCTAGGTGGTGGCAACCCTTGGGGCAACTCAAACACATCTCCAAATTCTCCCAATAATTCTTCTAACTTCTGTCCTACCTCACAATCCTTTAAGACATGATGATATATTTTTGTATGCACAACAGAATCTTGCAGTGTAAACAACTCAGCCTGCACTACTTGATCCTCCCCTGTATCAAATTACTAATTCTCTCCATTGAACATAAACTGATGCCCTGCTGATGCACTCCCTTAAGTTCAATATTCTGCCCCTTGATAGTAAACTTCATAGTGAGTTGCTTAAAATTCCATATAATATCATTCAAGGTTTCTAACCACTACACTCCTAGCACTATGTCATAATTTGTTAATTCAATAAGGAGCATATATGCATCAAACCAATGCCCCTGCATCAACCATTCAAAAGCCCTACAAGATGTGGCACAAGCCATATTATTGTCATCAGCAATTTTCACTCTCACATTTGGAATTTCCAGGATTCTACACCTTAATTTCTCAGCCAAACCATTATTCATGAAATTGTGGGTAGATCCACTATCCACCAAAATATGTAACTTCCTATTTCCAATACTACCAACAACTTGCATAGTTGAGTAAGAAGGGATTCCCATAAGTGCATTCAGTGATATTTGTGGCTCAACTTGCACTAATTGCCCCTCATTCATCTCCACAATATCTCCTACAGCCTGCTCCCCTGCTTCTTCTCCCTCATCTTCCACTTCCACCAAAAACAGTTGTTTTTTCCCTTTACACACTCTATTATGGCCAGGAACAAACTTTTCATTGCAATAAAAGCACTCTCCCTTATTCCTCTTATCATCCATAAACCTATTAGTGACTTTAGTAGGTACTATAGCATTTGAAGGTACAGAAGTCACAGGAGTGGCTAATAATGGTTGTTTGGCAATATTAGTCCACTGATTACTGGCTCTACTACCTCCTCCCTTAAAACCTGAGCTACTAGCATATGAATGAGGCTTACTAAGGGATTTATTACAAGTATTCTGCATCTTAGCTAAGGCATAAGTATCTCTTAGAGTTTTAGGTTTAAACATACGAATAGGACATTTAATTCCAGGTTTTAAACCCTCAATGAACAAGCTAACAGTATATTCCTCAGAGAGACTAACCTTAGTAAGTAGAGCATCAAAATTATCACAATACTCCTCTAATTCACCTGTCTGAGTCAATGCCTTCAATTCTCCCATAGCATCCTCCATCATTGTGGTAGAAACCTAGCAGCGATTGCTCTGGCATAATCATTCCACCTTATCTCCTCCATAACCTTCTGACCAGCATTCCTATAATCCAGATGCCACTTGCAAAGCTCTATCATCCATATGAATAGCTGCATATCTGACTTTCCTAGATTCAATAGTCTCATCAATTTTGAAGAAATGATCGCATTTATACAGCTATTGATCCACATTATGTAACACCCGACATTTAAAATCATGGGTTTTCAAAAATTTCCACCTAACGGTGTTAAAAGATGCGGAAGAAAACTTTAAAAGTTCAAAACCGATAAAAACAGTTCGGTTCCTACATTTATTGGTGTTACATGCCATACCATCAGAATGTCTAAATGAAAACCCAACGGTTGCCCAACACAAAACAACCGTCTACATAGTACTTCATATAATCTGCATAATATCAAAATGTAAATAAAGTCTAATGAGGTGTAGGATCTATGGGTAGCTAAAGTCTTCATCAAGCATTCTACCCAATTCCTCACTTTTCATTCTACGTCTTCCTCAGCTTTGCTAAACCTGAGGGAGCAACACACATTCAAAAGACAAGTGTTAGCTAACGAATTAGCTAAGTAAGATAATACTAAAGTTATAAAGCGTTGTCCAATTAAAACATTTCTACTTTGTTGACAAAACATTAAGGCACAACCCACATAACACACACACATACAACATGTATATCAACTTAGGATGAATCACCCTAATTGTGCCTATCCTTCTGTTATTACACACATAATCACACGTATCTTCGTTATCTGCATATAAGTGTGCCCTGCATCACACCCGACTAGATGATCAACCAAAAGGCTACTCATCATACGTCGTTAAGGAATGGCAAGCCAATCCCAGAGTAATCCGTATATGGAGGTGGGTCAGACCCCTCGTATTACTCGCCCTGCGTTAAATGACCATGTTGCAAGGAGCCACCCAAGCAACCTACGTTCACGTACTCGCCGGGCTAGGGCAAGTACGGGTTAAGCTTAACACTTCCCTGCATTATAATTTACGAGCTCGGTTTCACACATTATTAGTTTAGGCATCACACAACCTAAACAAATCCACACATTCTAGTTTAGGCATCACACAACCTAAACATTTTCACACATTACCTTCATTACGTTTGGGCCCTTAAACGTGCACGTGACATGGCAACTTAGCAAGTCTAGTGTTCTAGATGAGCAAGCCATTAATACATGCACACAACAACATAAACTACGTCATACTGTATTTCAAGATTCTACATGCTACTTCATATAAAAACACTACATTATCCTTCAGACCATAACACATACTACATTATACTTCATTTCATAACATGTACTACATTACATGTCATGAGGGACTGCATTTCAGGTCTCATATGGCAACTACATAACCCATATTATGTCCCGTGTAACCCCATATACCCATAAACAAGATAAGTTACCAATTGGGAAGTTTTAATTATGAAACCATTCTTTTCGTTGAACCCTCAGCGTGTCAAAAGTAGTGTATCTTACCTCGAAGTAGCACGCAATAAGGATAGCTAAGTTACCGAACAAAGCAACAACCCTTGTCTACCTATAACAAACATAGGACGAATCAACGAGTGTAAACGATGCTATACGACCTACGTCTATATATATATATATATATATAATAGTCTTTGCTGACTTTAGCTGTTGTAGACTACTTTACTTTATATATATATATATATATATATATATATATATATATATATATATATATATATATATATATATATATATATATATATATATATATATATATATATATATATATATATATATATATATATATATATATATATATATATATATATATATATATATATATATATATATATATATATATATATATATATATATATATATATATATATATATATATATATATATATATATATATATATATATATATATATATATATATATATATATATATATATATATATATATATATATATATATATATATATATATATATATATATATATATATATATATATATATATATATATATATATATATATATATATATATATATATATATATATATATATATATATATATATATATATATATATATATATATATATATATATATATATATATATATATATATATATATATATATATATATATATATATATATATATATATATATATATATATATATATATATATATATATATATATATATATATATATATATATATATATATATATATATATATATATATATATATATATATATATATATATATATATATATATATATATATATATATATATATATATATATATATATATATATATATATATATATATATATATATATATATATATATATATATATATATATATATATATATATATATATATATATATATATATATATATATATATATATATATATATATATATATATATATATATATATATATATATATATATATATATATATATATATATATATATATATATATATATATATATATATATATATATATATATATATATATATATATATATATATATATATATATATATATATATATATATATATATATATATATATATATATATATATATATATATATATATATATATATATATATATATATATATATATATATATATATATATATATATATATATATATATATATATATATATATATATATATATATATATATATATATATATATATATATATATATATATATATATATATATATATATATATATATATATATATATATATATATATATATATATATATATATATATATATATATATATATATATATATATATATATATATATATATATATATATATATATATATATATATATAAATATGATTCAATTGATACTATGAAATCATATATTGATTCATGGATTCATTACACACCTTATACAAATCATTTGACACCCGATTTGACCTAAATCGTCTCATAAACATAATTGAATCCAAACCGAAACTCCACCAAAACGACTCAAATCATAAACACTACTTTAATACTTCAAAATCCTTCATATTTAGACCATAATGATGCAATAAAACCTTTGATTAAAACATACATGATTTGCATCATTTAAACAATCGTTATTTCGACATCAATTGATCCTCTAACACCTAGATCTGATTTCAAATGACTCACATAATTGAAAAGATATAAAATTAGCGTTAATATACCTTTCCTACCTGTAGATCTCAAAAAGGATGCAATAAACTTGATCATACACACATGAATCACCCGTTTTGAAGGATTTTCGGCTTAGAATTTGATAGGGAATCATGGGGGGCGGCTAGGGCTTGAGAAGGAGGTTATTTTTCTGCATATTAACATCTAATGACTCCTTCCTAAACCTTAATCCCGTTTTTGACTTTCACCACATGTCAAATTTGGTCCCTAGGCTTCATAAGGTCATATTATTAGCCCAAAACACCTCTATGGACTATATACAACTTGATACACACTTTGAACACCTCTAAAAGGCATAAAACTACATCTTTAAACACATTACTACATCCGTCAGTCAGACATCCAAGTCTCCCACATAAACTACGTTAACCACACATAAGCATTAAATCTTCCATAGATTTAACAGACACGTTAGGTTGACTTAACGACTCTAGTCAACCGTTAAATAAAAAGTTTAGGATGTTACAATTACCTCCCCCTTAAGAGGATTCCGTCCCCGGAATCTCATCAGAAAGGAATAACTCCGGATACTTCCCCTTCATTACTGCTTCGGTTTCTCACGCTAAGTTTTCTCCATGATTATGCTTCCACTTGATCAACACAAGATCAATCAATTTCCTACGTAGCTTCTTTTGCTTCCTTTGAAGCTTCTTTGACTTTTGGTCAAGGATCTCAATCTGACCAACTACAAACACACGTTATCATCAATACTCATATCTCTCCACGGATGCACATTGGTTTCACCTCAAACAATACGTCATGTCATCGTATACTTGCATCTTAATCCATGTCTTATATCACATTAACATGGACTCACCACTTACACGTAACTTCATAGCAGCATATCACATTTTGGCATATCACACATAAATTTGTTTCACATATTCATTTTAGCACTAGCTTCACAATAAGCGCGATTATCCACATCTTACGTACTAACATTACATCTAGCACGATTTACTACATCTTACATATTACTTTAACATTAGGTACATTCATTACCTAATTAATCCCACGTCTACTTCAATGTTTGGTCTCACTAACATATATATCTCATTATGATTCATACGTGTATCTAGTGAACTAGACACACCATATTTAAGCGCCACACATAAGTCATTTCAACATACATATATTCCCATACTACATTCAGCGAATACTATTCATTCAGCAATTAAGCCTTTCGAACACGTACCCGTGCTAACTTGCTATCACATCTCTCATAATTCCTTTGAACAAAGGGTCGTCCCTCCATAACTTTCGATGCATAACATATCCCTCCATAATGGCTTATGGTTAAACCATATTACCCACTTTGCGCATAATAAGCTTCCCTTGTTCACCACAAAACCTTTAGACAATTTTGAGCTAACCAAAACACTTCTTTTACAATTCCAACTTTATGAACTATTGCCTTTATGATCTTTGATTATGCGCTTTTCCTTTCAATAACTTGCCAAATCATGAAATGACATCCAACATCTATAACATGATCATTGATGCATATGATCACAACAATAAATCTCAAGGCACCATCACACAATCATATGGTTTTACCAAGTTTTATACCCCATTCATTCTTCTTTCCATCAAACTAAGAGTGATAGGCATCACATGAGTTCACCATTTTTTCCTCACACTTGTCAAACATCTTTAAAAATCTCATATAATGGCCGTCTCGATTTAAAACATTCCACCATTTACTCTCACACTTTAAAAGCACTTCTTAATCACACATCTTTTCTTTCATGTCCAAGGTGACATGACCACTCACTTTCGTCTGGGGACCATTAACTCCTTGTATTGCCACCAAACTTTCGGTGTCTAGTCTTGGCTTTTAACCCATTCACACTTCAACATATAAAATTTACTACACCTTGTACCATAATAGGTCGTATCACACTTCAGGAGACATCCAAATGAACACATCATTACGGTTCATGAACTCCCTCAAGTACTACTCATTTCGTTCTTGGATACCTAAGTCTTACTTTTTGACTTATAGTTCCATGCTGGTTATTCATGAACTTTCAGAATCTACTCTCATAATACCAACATCTTCGTCTCTAGAAACATCACCCTTGACTTGGCTCGTTATATACAAGTGCTTACCATAACCTCATAGTCATGGAAGTAAACTTCAAATGGGACCTTGTCCTTTTCAATTCTACGCATCAGCTTCTACTTTAACTTTTACTCACTTTGGACGAATTTTAAAATCAGACCTCTACTTGTAGAAAATCGTAGTAACGTTCCTTACACGTCATGATGTTCTTCATCATACATAGAATAGATAGTAATGTCATCACCGAACGTAATGACTGAACGGTCTAGAGAAACTTTGAACTTATCCCTTAAGTTCGCAACATGGTAAGGACCCTTCGTTATCGTGCAGGTACTTCAAGAAACTCAATTGAGTCATAAAGAGCGTATACTTATCCCAAGCAGAACTTTCATCATCAACTTCATCGTATGGTAGTACAAATCGTAAATCCATCTTGTAGAAATAAATAGAGTCCACAATCGACATCGTTAACTTCTTTCTGTAAGTGAGGACAAAACGAAAGGTGTCTTTGAATAAAGGTAGCACTCATCACACATCAATAAAAGGTTCGACCTCACGATCGCAACGAAACCTAGAACATCAACAAAACATCTCGAAACTATGGGTGACCTCGACGTTAGAAGTACAATCTTTTCCTTACATAAGTAGATCATATAGGCGAGAAACATGATCAATTCGGAACTGAATGCTTCTGAAAACTTCTACTTCTTGTGATTTAAGAGACTGCAATTAAATCCATCATTTTTCTTCTTAACTTCTCTTAAGGGAAAACTCATTATCTTCAGAAGCAGCCATACATAAAATTCTGTGCAAACATAGGATCTCCATATCATCTTCACGTCACACCGGCGAAGGCAGTAAGCGATAGAACTGCTGGAAGGTTCACGTGTTAGTTCGCCATTCAATCCTGCAATATGAGAAAGAATCTCCACCTCGTCGTTTGTTCTTAGCGGCTTCCACCGTCATTCGAAGAACCTGAACTCCCGTCTTTGGAGCGGTTGCATTCTTTCCTTCGTTCTTCATCTGAGGGCAATCGGCAATAAGATGTCCTGTTTCATGACACTTGTAGTAACATTACTATCCTTATAATTAGCTGCAATGTGCCCCAATGAACCACACGTAAGGCACCCTTTGGTCTTGTCTGAACATTGACCTTCATGTGTAATCTTGCAAGTTGGGCACCACGTGCCACTCTTCTTCTTGTCCTTACTTCTATTCGAAATAGAACTACCTTTAAACTTCTTATTAGAACCCGAAGAACAATTAGATCTTCTCTTGAATCGCGACTTCTTATCATCGGCTTTCTCAACAACTTTTCAGATTTGAGGCCATCATTCAACCTCTTAAACTCCTTTATAGTTGTAGACAAGGTAGTGTGCTGCCTACATAAACCACGTTAATTAGCCGGGAGGCCATCACAATAAGCCTCAACTCTCAAGTTCCCACATACTCTTCCAAGAACTTCTCCTTAAATGTACCCCAAGGCATCACCGCTAGTACCTCAGGAGCTTTTGACACCGTAGTAGCCCTCTACCAATTACGGGCATTCTTCTTCAGCATTCGAGTTGCACACACAACCTTCATGTCATCAGGACAATAACATGAAGCAAGGACCACCTCAACGTCCGCTATCCATTCCATTGCACCAACTGCATTTTGTGTATCGTCAAAATCCTTAGCTCCGCAATTCGGAAAAAAACTATCGTATTTGAAGTTAGTGGTACGAGGAGCAACCACTACACAAGGCTACACCACGTTACCTCCACCATTCACTCCTGCAACAACATTTTCAGGAGCAACTTGCGACCTCACATTAGATGGCTCAGCTTCATTAAAGGGATTTAGAGTTATTCTCATCGGTTTGCTCATCCCGACTCAAGTTAGCTTCTCATTTCAGCATCACTTTCGACCCTTTCTCGAGACAATTCTTCTTCATTCGGATCAACACAGACTCAGTCACACAAACACACACATGTCGTGATACATTTACAATTACGTTCGCGACCGGAATTGTAACTGTATCCTTCCATACGTGTACTCGGTAACCCTTCCGTGCATCACCTACTTATCACCCTTCAAATATCCAGTAATAACTCTACTTGTCAACTTCAAGTCCATATCCCTTGAACTAGTAGACTCAACAACAATGTCTACCAATCACTTCATTCCTCACGTACCTTTAGACTTCATTTAACTTCATGTGCATTATAATCATCATGCCCATTTAACCGGCTATAACTTTTCATTGATCTTCACACATTTCCACACACACGAGACATCAACGTCATTAAAGTTGTTACACGATGTTTATTTTCGACACATAAAGGTTCACTACATAGAAACCTCTCCAACTTCATTACTTTGCACACCGGTCAACACAAGTATGGCTATACAAACACACTCGCGTCGTAATACGCTTGCAATTATGTTCCAGACCATAATTGTAATTGTATCCTTTCACATGCGTGTTCGTTACCACCATTGTGTATCGTCTCCTATTTTTCCATCAATTACAATTCACATAATTCTCAGCACACATACTACATCTCATACCTTTTGCGGTCCTTGTCACTAACCCCATGGGTTAGACAACGTCGATGGGATACCATTTCACCTAACTCTCCGCTTCATTCACCTCAGCTACTTCACACATAAGCTATATCACACGTTTATTAAATTCAGTTAGGGAAATGGTACATTACTTCGGGGACCGTCTATGGTAGCAATAGGATAACTAGCGATGGAGGAGCGAGAAACGGAAAAATAAAGGCTAAAACACATATCCACATATCAATAAACAAACATCAAATACCCTTAATCCTACACTCTCACTCAATCCCAACCCGTCCTAAAGTACTTCATCTCAAAGCTAGGCATACCTACTAAAGCCTAACTTGTCCTACATCGGTTTAAGTCCAATTCCTATGGCACACTTAGT
>CM067172.1:5138241-5160741 GCA_034093135.1 Erigeron breviscapus | reverse complement strand
CTCAATGGAGAAACACATTTGTGTGTTTTTTTTTATTGTCAGGGATTTTATTATGAATGTGATGATTAAACAAGAATTCTTAAGGAATTTATATAGGGAGAGTCTCTTAATCAAATTAGGAAATTAAAATCCCTAATAATTTTCATATGGAATTTTCGACCCCTTCCCTTTAATCAATTGGACTTTTAACTAACTAACTAAAATCCATTTAAATCATGACTTATTTTACTTACTTATTTATTTATTTCAAACATTCAGCTAGGATATTATATCAATTAATTAAACTAATAATCAGTTCTAAAAAATAATTCCCCTGTATCAATATACTATGTACAACTTATAGATGTTTAATGTGTATGAGCCTAATTGCTCAAAGATCCAATGAACATATAATTTGTCGGGTTTTCAGAAGTTCACAGAATTTCAATATCTTTTCTAACTATATCTAACATTAGAGAGCTTTAGAATTTTATATAGTAATATAGAAATATAGACGGTGCTAGTGTAAAAAATGTCTTTAATTTTAAATTTGATTATAAAAGAATGATTTAATTTAGTTGTTATTGTAAATATAATCGATGTAAAAATGGTAGTGAAGATATTTTAGAATAAAATGAGTTTAAGGTGTAAATTAATTCATTAAAGATAACTCGATAAATTTTTGCAACTTTTTTCAAAAGAAATTCAGGATAGAATGGTTATTTTACTCTCTTTTTTTATCTATTTTTAAAAATAAAGGGTGTTAGAATTTTTATATAAATAATATTAATGGTGGTAGTGTAAAAAAGTCTTTGATTTTAATTTCTAAGAACAATTTTGCTAATGTTGACATTGTTATTAGGTAGTTTTGATGTTTTTATTGTTTAAAGTGTCCATGATTGGTATATAGTAACTACCAAGTTTTTATTTTTTAGGTTTGATTTCATTCTCCAATTATATCATAAAAAAAGTTATTTTAATAATTATTATGGTGTAGAGATCTACCAATAAACTAAAACAGGATTGAATATTTTTGAAACGACATTGGCGTAATCCTTGATTAACACGTGTCCTTTTAATTTATTTTAAAAAATATTATTATTATATTGTT
This sequence comes from Erigeron breviscapus, assembly GCA_034093135.1. Classification (NCBI taxonomy): domain Eukaryota; kingdom Viridiplantae; phylum Streptophyta; class Magnoliopsida; order Asterales; family Asteraceae; genus Erigeron; species Erigeron breviscapus. The sequence continues at coordinate 5,159,651 of CM067172.1, read as the reverse complement.
TTTTAAAAATACATATGTGATATAATGATCTATATAAATTTTAAACTAGCATGGTGCCCTCCCTGAATATGAAAACTATATAATATAACGAAATAATGAATGCCTAGCCCTTAAAGAAAACAAAATAATAATGAATGCCCTATATGATCCACCTTTTATCTTATAAAGGCCCAGGTGGACCCAATTTCGGTCCATTTTGCCGGCTCTAATCGGTTTATTTTACTGTAAAACACTTTTTAATTCATGTCTCCAAATTTTATTTTATTTTTTTTATTTTTAGAAAAGTACAATTCTTCATTTCACAATTTTACCAAATTACATCGTAATAGCCGGTAGGCGGGCAACAAGTTGCGCCGCTACCCCTTTCTGAATTGCGAAACCTAATCTACTAAAAACAAACCCATGCCCCCCTGGAGTCGAGATATTGCTATGGATAACCCTTTGAACCCTAGACAAGAAACGAATTGCTTCCGGTGCCAAGGAACCAAAGGTATCAAAAGCTAGGGGAACAAATACATGTTGATTCTCTTCACACGCTTTGGCATGCTTATTGACTTTCTTCGCTTCAGCTCTTCTCATTGCTTGTTCAGCTACAAAACCATTATCCCTCAAACCAGCTAGAGGGGATACCCCTGTGAGGTCAACACATGCGTGTTTTCCCCCTACCCAACCAAATACGAGCAAATCTGCTGGTCGCAGAGTAGATCTCCCTTCCGCGGGGTTTGTAAGGAAGTTCACAGGGGCCTCCTTTTTGGACGCGATCCCGGCTCGCCTTAAAATGTCCCATAGAACGTCCCGCACCCAATCGTGTCTGTATTTAAACCCGGGCAGCTCCTTACAATGAACCGCATGTTCCCCATACTTATCCAGGCAGGCCTTGCGGCAGACAGGACATGTTTCGTCTTCAGGGTACATGGGAATCATCAACCGGTACTTGAGGATGGCCCTATACTCAACTGCAGACATGCATTGGCCCAAACCGTCAATCGGGATAACTGTCAGAAAATCCTGGGCATGAGGACCTTGCAAGCATTCAATAACCGCCTTCTGGCGGGGTGACAGACCAAAAACATCTCCCAGACCCCGTGCGATTTTGCTAAAAAGGGCATTCGCCAAAGTTTTTTGAGGCTTTGGGGGGCGGTGTCCTTATTAGAGAAACCGCCAAAATCAAAATCTGGGAGAGAGTCATTTAGGCATCCGAGGGCCTGCACATAGTCCGAGTCCAGGTCAACAACTCCACTATTCCTTAAGATGTGGTCTTGCAGCTTCCACGACTGAGCCCTAGACGCCACAAAGGCGTACATCACAACATCCCGAGCTGAAAGAAGGCCAAGCCCTCCTAGACGCATTGGCAGGGAGGCCAAACGCCACTGGAGGTCACCAAAGAACGGCCCCCCACACACCACTATGTCTTCAATTGCTTCTCGGAGGCCACTATCAAAACATAAAACCGCATCTTCCATCATAGGGGGTTGGCACGTCCGTAACCCAAAAAGCAACTTGGCGACTCCCATGCAGGACCTAAGCAGGAGGAGTTCGCTTTGGGGGTCCCGAAGGCAAGGCAATAATTTCATAAGATCAACCGCGCCCGAAGCTCTCCGACCCGCCAACTCCTTGATAAAGCAAGGATCACGACTAACAGCCCCGCCGAGGAGCTTCACCCCTCGCTCCGGTCTTCCAATCCCATCGGGGAACAACCCATCCCTGACTTTCACCCCATTACAAGTCGGCCAAAAAACCTCTGTTTTCTTTATATTAAGTTGGAGCCCCAAAGATGGCCCTTCCACACTAATAATGTCAAGGGCTTTGGCAACTTCAGCAGCATCACCAATAATCGTCCCATCGTCCAAGTACCAAGCATGAAAAGGGAGGTTACAGTTTTTCTGTACCCGAAGGACAAGGGGGTGCAAGGCAAGGGCGAAAAGGAGGGGCCCAAGGGGATCTCCCTGCTGAACTCCAGTAGTGGCCCCTATACAATCACTACCAATATACAACCTAGCTGGCTGGGCATAGAGAAACTGAACCCACAGGTAGATAGACGGGCAACGCTTATGTACCTCATGAAGAAGCGCGGTGCGGTCAACCAGGTTGAAGGCGTTGCAAAAGTCCACTGTAAGCAAAGCTAGGGAACCATCGGCGTGAAAGGAGTTAAGGAACCTGTTCGCGCTATGAAGCACCGCCTCTGCCCCGTTGGGAGTCCCCACTCCGAATTGAAAGTCCCCTAAGTACTGAGTCATTTCCTTCCCAACCTTCTTCATAGCCACTTTAGAAACCAACCTCCGCCAGATCGCCCCCACAGCAATAGGCCGAATTCCATTATCCGGCTTTAATAAAGGGGTAAGAGGGGCCGAGGCAATAAACTCCGCAAGAACCCTAGGACACAACCCCCTAAGCCACAGGTTAACGACCCCAGTAATAGCTGAGAGCAACCCCGTCGAAGACACTGATCCCTCACCACAAAGAGCGTCCAACAAGTGTTGAGCCCGCAACCCATCCCTCCCACAGGAAGTCCCTTTAGGGAATGATCGGATACATCTGAGCACACTTTCCTCGTCCACTGATAAAGCAAGCTGGGTAGCAGGGCTAGAAGGCAAGGACGGGGGCGGCACCACAGGATGTTTATCAACAAGGGCTTTCATGGTAGCATCCCCGAGGGGGGCCACCCCACTTGAACACAAAACTTTGACAGCGGCTGTGAAATGACCATCCTTGACTTTCCGAAGGCATTGCTTAATGTTGGGGCCCCTTTCAGAATCCTCATCCCCTGTAACGTCTCCCCTAGAAAAAACACCTTCTCCCGAATTAGCAAAAAGAGAAGTAACCAATTCAGCAAACCCAGATCCATCTTTCCACACCGCAAGGGCTTGTTGGATGCTACTACACTGTAAAGATTTTCTATTGCCAGATCTACGCTCCTGCCTAGTGGACGGTTTGACCACCCGCAAAAAACAACGCGGTAGCAAAAGAAGTTTGACCCAATTTTCAACAGAGCCTGGTGAAGCTATCACTCTGCGTAGAGCACAAGTTAAGGCCTGAGTAAACGCCAGACGACAGCTTGGGGGAATACATTTAACAGTTTGAATGGGAAGGGAGAAAACCCGTTCCAGGAGAAATACATCCCCAACCACCCCTCCGGAGGGACAAAGACTCTTGTCCACAACCGTCTGACTAGGTTTCTGGATTCCAACAATGAAATCTCCAATATCACCTGAATCAACAGAAAAGGAAAAGACACCATCAGCGTGTTTACACCCCCTGCTGAGAGCATGTACCACCATACATCTCCCACACAACCATTTATCACCCTCCCGAAGGGTTCCCCAACATCTACAAAAAGGTTCAAGTATTTGGAAATAGCCTCCTTCAACAAACCCCTCCGATTATCCGTTTTTAAATGAGTAGTTTGCATGTGATCAATGAGGCGGAAAAAACCCGAGGACCCGGGTCTACCGTCTTTACACTCGTGAAAATGTTTAAAAGGGCACACTCTTAGCCCACTGACAGAACCAGGGTCAGACCCTATAGATTTTACGACTCTTCCTTCCTTGGAGCGAGCCATGTAGACACCCACACCAAAAACCAAGCAATAGATCCGAACTAGATGTTCGTGCCACACCACCCGACCTAATTATTGTGTCACGTCGGAACAAGAAAAGGGGAAAAGGGAATCCGAAAACTTAAAGCAAAGAAAGTGATATCCGAAAACTAAAAGGAAGTAAAATATTCTAGGGGTAATTCAAATGTATGTGTTTTGGTGAGATGGATGAGGTTTTCGGACATTGAATTGCCAAATACCAACAGAAAAGTGAAACAATCTTAAAAGTGGGACTATTATATTAAGAATTGATGGAGAAAAAAAAAATTTTGGAGGAAATTAAGGTTTTCGGATGAGATTTTAAATTTTTGAAAGTAAGGTTTTCGGATGTATGTGTTTTGGTGGAGATTCTTGAAAGTGAAGTTTCATAGCTACTTTTTCAAATATTATTATTATTATTATTATTATTTTCACCTTCCTACATCCACTCCTTTTCTCACATCCTCCATCAGATCCATCTACCCAATTATACTAAATGATTTCAATAGCAATTATTATCAAAAAAACGAAAGGAAGAAGAGTAGATCCACAAAACAAACTATTCTGGATTTTTATTTTTTTTTCCTCTAGATCTGAGCCTCTCCTATTTCAAACAAAAAAAACACAACCAAATTTTCTGATGGAAATGGAAAACAAAGATTTGGGGTAAGACAGAAACGAGGTGGAGATGGCTTTCATTTTCATCTAATTGATGAAGATATATGACAAAAAAATTGAGGAATCTATGGGAAAAAAATTGTGGCTTGATAATGATTTTTATTCAAGATCTGAGTTGGGATTCTAGGGAATTTTGTAAATGAAATGGTTTAAATCTTCAAGTCTTAAACTTGTTTGATATAATTCGAACCAAAACTCAAATGAGTTTTCAAGTTCAAAATTAATACAAGTCTAGACCAAGACTAGAACCATTTTAGATTTTCAGAATCTGGAAATACGTGTTAATGAAACGACGTCGTGAAGGGTGGATTGGAAAAATAGATTTATCGGAGTGATGGGACAGTTATTGTTTGAAGATGGAAATATAATGATGGATGATGGAGTTTCTGATATAATGATGGACACGATAACTACTGCTACTTGATGAAAAGTGGATCATGGAATCATTATAATCATGGAATCTTGTCTTTCCATATATCTGATTTTTTAATTGATTTTTTGTTGTTGATGATTTGTGATAGTGTGAGAATGCATATTTGAATATATATATATAGGGTTGGGTATTGTAAAACAAATATTAAAGTAAAACAAATAATACAAGATCTTGACCATTAGATCATGGTTAAATTGATGTACGAAGATTCACGAAATAATTTATGCACGATAATTTTCATGATGCACGGTGATTTTCAGAGAACAGAATCCTATTGTTTTATTTGTTTTACTTTAATAATTATTTTATTTTATATATATATTGCCAAAAACACATGTGCAAGCTGTTACATTTTAAATGATAGATTGGTGTTATTATAATATATTATGCACTTTGGTTAGTTCAATATATAAAGTAAAAGAAAAGAAATGGAATATATATTGCCATATCAGCATATATAGTCAACACAAGTCAATAAGTACGGGCAACTTTGCCCCACAAATCTTTTATATATACTGTATAATAATTTAGTTGACATGAACATCAACACATTCACTGATCATTGTGCTCCGCCAAGTCGCCAACGATACGTTTGTTAACAGATGCAACGGAAAATGGAAACGATGAAGGCCAGCAGCCGGCCCGAGAGTTCAGCTTATCAGCTGTTGTTCAAAGGCCTAGCACTTATTCCTATCACTAGCTACATGTTAATAGCATTTGTAGTTTTTATGATATTTTTGTATAATCTATTTGAAGTGCATATTATAGATGACATGTTTAGTGGTTTTAAAGGTAATTATGTGTCTCTTACAATTGATTCATCTTCGGATTTATATCGAGAAGTTGTATCCAAATGCCACCTTCTGCATGGAAGGTTAATTAACTCTTGTTTTTTTTTTTTTTTGTATGTGTCGTTTAACTTGAGGCCCTGTATGATTTTGCGCGTCTTGGGGTAAACCTGACCCGTTTCTTGTTTCTGGTGCAGATATTTCTCGACGTTGTGGCTTTCTAGTCCACACCTTCAGACCGTATTGTTGAATCATTTGGCAAATACTCCTAAAATCATCTACAAAAGGTAATTTTTTTTTTATATTACAGAAACAATTAGACGTTGGGTCACGTTGTATATAGTTAACTTACTATTTACTGTATTTATATGGGTAGAGAGCTATTTCGTTGTTCAGATGGTGGGACGGTAGCTTTGGACTGGCTGATGAACTTTGATGGTAATGGGCCTTATATGTGATTAATGTAGTATTATAAGTACATTTTTAATTTCAGAAATCTGTAAGTTTCGAATTTCATATTGTTGCAGCAGTTTTCATCTGCTTACTAGAAAAAACTAGTATTTCATGCTTTCATTTGAATAATTAACTTTGTTTCTTTTTGATTTAGACACAAGATATCAAGTTAATGGAAGTAAACTGGTTTTTAAAGTGGTTCCCGTCGTTATAGTAGTTCCTGGTTTAACGGGCCATTCTGAGTCTCCGGTGAGTTTTTTGCATATCAAACATTTATAGCATAAGTTTCTTCATTTTTTAACTACATAGCAAAGTCTGACATTGTAACTTCCTAAGAAAACTGATAGCTTGATAACTGTTTTACATGTTTTCTTCACTAAAATGAGTAATATATATGCCAGTATATAAAACACATTGCATACAAGATGGCGCAAAATGGATGGAATGTTGTCGTAAACAATCATCGGGGACTTGGAGGCGTACCACTCACTGTAAGTATATATTACTCCCTCTGTTCCACAAGAATCACAATGTATCCTTCCATATATTTGATGTTTGAATATTTAAGGAAGTATTTGGTATATAGTACGTAAAACTATGTTGGTAAAAGTAGTTTTTATTTCAACACTTTTTTAGGAGTTATTCTATTTGTTTGCACAGGCTGATCGCGTCTACACTGCCGGATGGACAGATGATTTACGTGAAGTTGTAAGTCACCTTCGCCGTAGCCAACCTGATACTCCTCTTTTTGCTATTGGAACTAGCATCGGTGCCAATATTCTGGTAAAATGTTATATGTGCATCTGAGTATTTTGTTTTCATCATTCACCCAATATTTAATGCTTATGATGTTTGATCGTGCAGGTTAAATATCTTGGAGAGGATGGGGTTGATGTCCCATTTGTTGGGGCTGCAGCCATAAGTAACCCGTGGGACCTTTTGGTTAGTATCTTATGACTTTCCAAGGTAGTTAAACGTTAGGGAATTACTTATATTGTTACTTATGATCGGTCTTGCAGATGGGTGACAGATTTATGGCGAGAAGGGTTGTGCAAAGATTTTATAATAGAGTTTTAGCAAATGATTGTAGAAATGTTGCCAAACTGTACATCTCAACTCTCCATATCTTTCGTTTTGAATGTTTACAAAATCCAATAGTATATCTTGTGTCCAACATGGTAGTTGATTTCATTATTTGTTTTGCATTTTTGTAGGCACCCGGATGTCTATGCTCGTATTGGAGATTGGGAAGGCATTGAAAAGGTAGTTCACTTATCCAAAATGCTTTAGAGTTGTAGAGGTGAAAAAATGGACAAAATGGGTAATGGGTCCAATTGACTCTCAAATTAGGCAAATCATTGCATGACTCGTCTTGGTTTGACTAAAAAGACACTTATTCTCTTGAAAAAAAAGTACACTTTGGGCGACATTGGCTTGAAAAAAAAAGTGTACTTTAACTCTTATGTAATTTTTTTTTAAGGCTTTAACAGTACACTTTGGGCGACTTTCGAGCCATTTGACCCATTTCTTTTTAAGTTTATTTTTTAAAATTATTTACATGATAGAGATAAAATGTAACTCGAATCTACTTATTCATAAGTAATTGTATTCTAATCGATCAATAAAATTAGTTATCTCATACATCTAATGTGATTCATAATTCTGCATTAATTAATCCAATACATCTCCTTACAGGCACGTTCTATTGGAGACTTCAATAATGCTACTGCTCGAATTGCTGGAAATTTTGACGTATGGTCTTTTAGTAATCTAAGTAGTTATCTTAACAACATTCCTTACTCTTTACGTTTTCATTAATCAATGATGATGTGTCATATATCCAGACCCTTGATGCATTTCATAGATGGGCTAGCAGTGTCCGTCTGGTGATGAATGTAAAGGTGCCACTTCTCTGTATCAACGCCATAGATGACCCTGTCTGCACAGAAGAAGCCATTCCATTTGATGAGTGCCGGTATGACCACTTCAAACGCTTGTTTTTGTTGCTATTTACATTACCTTATATCATAGACCTAAGATGATTTTTGCTCGTCGGTATGCATCTTGCTAAAACTTTCTTGTTACATTATTAGTATTGGTAATCGAAAAGACCACTTAAAATGCCTACATTTTGTATCTTGTATCATTATTTTTGAGGAGATTACATGATACTAATGAATGACTTGATGTAATATTTTGAATGACAGCAAGAACAAAAATATTGTTCTCGCAACCACACAACATGGAGGACACCTCGGATTTTTCGAAGGGATGTCTGGGAAGAACTTATGGTAAAAATTTCTCATCTTATATCCTTTAGATTTTCTCACAAAGTGTATTTTTCAATAAAAGTTTCATTCTCTGTTGGTGCTACGGATCCTCAATTTTGGGATAGCCGTTCTTTAGTTAATAAGTCCTTTTCTGTTAATTTGTTACCATTTCAAACCAAAACGTTAATTCTCAATACTTTGATTCATTTTATTAGATATTAAAAAAAAAATTAGTACTATGAACTCTGGTTCCGCCACTGTACTATGGGACAAAAGGAGTATAATGGTTCTCAACACAACATTAATATGTTAACACAGGTGGGCGAGGGTCGTTGAAGAGTACTTGTCTGTTCTACATTCAAGCTCATTCATCAACAAAAACAAGGTACAAAGCCTCAACTTGTCACCGGCATCCATTTGATGGATAACTGTTAAGTAAAGGCCAGATATAAATTATTTATCCGTTTGTAACAGATGCAACAAAATTTCGAAGGGTTGCCTGCTGAGACTGTAGAATCCATGGATTTACATTCATGAGACTAACAAGAAATCAATCACTCTAGCTGGTATGCTCAATTGGGGTACTATGTATTTTTTTTTAATTTTTTTTATTGTATTAACTATCATGTCTTGTACTAAAGTTATTAAAGTGTCACCATTGATGCCTTTAAAGAATAATAGAATCAATCACATTAATTACTATGATAATAGATGTTTTTGACTCAATTGACACTTCCTATAGAGCTGAGAATGGATTTTAACCCGTGACTTATTTCTAGCAAAGTCCTTTACCCATGACTTATATTTCTAACAAAGTTCTTTGTGGTGGTTCACAAAGGACTTTTGGTTAAGAAATGATACTACTTGATCCGAAGACCAATAATATTTCGGCTCAGTTTTACTCGAACCATTTATATATATATGTTGTTTATTTTGGCATAATTTAGAGGTTTATTTTAGCTTCATTTAAATAGGCTCACACATCAATTTCTTTTAATCCAGGTCAGAGCAAGAAAAAAGAACTAGTTTCAAGAGCCATGAAAGCTAGGAAAAAATAATAATTCTGAAATGAAACTTGTGAGTTTAATTAAGACTTGGTAGTCGTTTATATATGCTATCTGTTAACCTTCAAGTGGTCATTTTAACATGTTGTAATAAGCAGACGAATGTAATGAATATTAATTGTGGTCTTGTTAGTTTGATCACACCTTGTTATTGCATTGGTAGCTTAGCGGTAAAAGATATATACTATAAAAATAGTAGAAATAGTTGTGGGATATTCAAATTCCAATTCACATCCTTCTAACTATGTATGTATTTGGTTTTCACTTAATTATTAGTTTAGAGTAGTCTTTTGCTGGTAAAAAAAAAAAAAGGAAAATAATTATAAGATGGTGACAAGTAATAAAATTAAGGGATATAATTAAAAAAAGAGTTAATGAAATTCACATCTCACCTTCTTATGGTTTTTTAAGGATTTTTTAAGCTAACTTCTAAATATCATTTCTCAATTGATATATGTGTCTAAATTGTCACAAGGCAAGTTGATAACATATTAAAATATTGAATAATAATTTGTTAGTCTAAGGCCAACTACCTAGAACTTGTCATCTTATGAATCAAATTATATATATATTGGCATTATTCAATCATTCTAACCTATCTCTATCATAATTCATGCTTATAAAATGTTTATTAAACAAAAATGCAAAAGAAAATTATTGACTACTTTGTTGGTTTTCAAGTGTTTCATTCTACCAAAACCAGTTTTAATACATCGGATTCATTGCTAGCTCTTGTCTTTATTCCACTGCTTCATGACAAAAACAATTTAGTTACATGCATTTAATAAATCTAGCTACTTTCTCTTTATTCCACTACTCCAATATTTTTTTTATTTTATTTTTAATACTCTAATATTCTATTATTGTAGACCAAAAGTGTCTCTTTACACTCGAATTAAAATATAACTATATCTTACGTCCTTCGACGAAATCAAATGTAAATATATATAACTACGGTTGTACACTTCAACTTTAAACTTATTGATAGTCAAACTTTATGTGCCTATGACACCTTGAAAACGTTGTTCTATAGTACCATAAAATTATCAAAAGAAAATAAAAAGGAAAATGGAAAACATAGCAATCTAACTAACACTGTCAACATATGCAAACTACCAACAAGTAGATGCATGCATATGTGACACAATATGCTATATTCTTCATATATATATATGGGCATATATTACCATAGGATCCAAACTTGATTTTTAGGTAAAAATGGAGACCAAAAACAGCATTAATGGTTCTCCATATCACCTGATTCTCAAAAGCCTAACACTCATTCCCATCACACACTACTTGTTAGTAGCATTTTTAGCTTTTATCATATTTGTGTACAATCTATTCGAAATGCATATTATAGATGACATTTTTAGCGGATTTGGAGGTAATCATGTATCTCTTACGTTTGAATCATCCTCGGAGTTATATCGAGATGTTGTATCCAAGTGTCACCTTCTCCATAAGAGGTTAATGCCCGCTTATTTTATTTTATTTTAACTGTAAATGTTAGTTGTTAGTAGTTAGTTTTTCTCTAAGTTTAAACGTTAATACCTAGATATGAACCCGGGACCTCTAGAGAGGTAAAGTCTATCACGTCCCTCTTGGACTACTAGCTAGACCAAGAGCTTATTGTCGGTTAATGCTCGCATTTATACGAGGGGTAGAGGTGCGGTTAGCCCTAGTTTCACGGGTACATCGCAACCACCTCATCGGTTTCTTTACGTATGAAACACGGGAGGTCAGATAAATTGATGGCCATCATTCAATATTCGACCGTTTGTTGCATTGATTATCCCCCCGACCATTTGATCGTTATTAGGGCCCTAAATGAACTGAACAGTTCATGAATTATTCGGCGGGAAGTTCGTTCATGTTCATTTGTTTAGTTAAATAAACGAACATGGACACAAATTTGTTTGTTTGAGATTTTTATGTTCGTGAACATCCGTTCATTTATGTTCGTGAACATGTCCATGAATATTCGTTCGTTAATGTTCGTAAATATTTATTCGTATATGTCCGATTGTTCGTTTATAATGCACAATATTTTTTTTATGTATATATATTATACTAAATGTGTTAATTAATGGTTAATTATCTTACATTAAAAACAATAATTAATTACAAACATTTCTTAAACAGTTAAACACAAGCCTCTTTTCAATTAGACGAGATGGGTACCCGCGCAATGCGGCGGCGGTGGCGGCAACGGGTGGTGATGGTGGCGGTGGTGGTAACGATGTGGTTATTAATCTAAAAGTAATTGATGTAAATGGTAGTGTAGTTATTTTATGGTTAAGAGATGTATCTTTTGTAAATAATTTTATTAAGAGTATTATAGAGATATTAGGTGGAAATATTTAAATTAATGAATAAAGGAGATAGATAGTTTGGATAAATATGGTTGGAAAATATTTTAGGGATATATTGGGTAGATTTAGTGTGTGAGTTAGGAATGTGTTGAAAATTAAGGGTATTTTGAGTATTTTAAAGGTAGAGAGTTAAAAAGAGGGGAGAGTAGTTTGTTTTATAATAGAGTATAGATAAAGATTTAATATTAAATCATAAATATATCTAGTAATATTAAATAATATTTTTATAATAATGAATTTGAATTCTAATACTTCTAAATATATGTTTATTCATTAGTGTTCGTTCGTTCGTGAACATTATCCGTTCATGAACACAAACGAACGAACATTAACAAGCCAAATTTCTTATTGAACGAACCCGCCGAACACAATTTTATGTTTGTTTATCCTTTCGTTAAATGTTCATTAAATTTTACGAACGAATATGAACAAAATCTCATTCGTGTTATTCGGTTTGTTTACAGCCCTAATCCTTATCCCTATCAATAAACAAAAAAGAGACCTTTTTGCATTACACATATATATACTTGATACTTCCATGTCATTACATGCAACAACCATCCCACAAACACTATATTCTCTAATATCTCTATATATCTTTAAAGGTTTTAGGTAAAATAAATAAGTATTAAAGTAAATCAAGTAAAACAATATGTTTCTTTTCATTGAAAATGATCGTGCATCAATATATATACTTGATACTTCCATGTCATTACATGCAACAACCATCCCACAAACACTATATTCTCTAATATCTCTATATATCTTTAAAGGTTTTAGGTAACAATTAATCCCTATCTTTAAAACCATTTTTCTAAAATGTATTCAAGTAAAACCAAAAAGGGTTCCACCCAAAACAAACTCGGTCTCAACTCTCAACCAACACGTCCGATTCAAGTTCCACTGCAAAACTTATATCAAAACCAATATTATTCGCAAGATTCCCAAGATCAATCAGTTTTGAAGCTTTGAAATAATTAAAAGACGATTCTAGATACAAAAAAAATTAAAAATATCTATAAGAACAGTTTGTACTGAAAAAGGCCTAAAAATTGTGAAAAAAAGTTTATCACACAATTTTTAAATATCATCTTTAAATTTACGGAGTATTTTTTTACATAAAGGGGATGTACTTTTTATCTTTATATATTGTATTATTATTTTTATATATTTACTATTTTAATTAAACAAGAAGAATTAAAAACACCTACCATGAAAGGTGAGACTTTTGCACTTCTTAAACACTCTTAAATTAAGCGGTCTGAATTCTGACTTATGGTTTTAACTGTGTAGATACTTTTCGACACCATGGATATCTGGTCCACATCTTCAGACTATATTACTAAATCTTTTGGTAAAGACTCCTAAGTTAAACTATGAAAGGTAAGAAGTTCGTCAAAATATATATATATATTTCATTTAATAATTTACCAAAAATTAATCACTATTGTATTTGTAGAGAGCTATTTCTTTATTCAGATGGTGGAACGGTAGCTTTGGACTGGCTAATGAATTTTGATGGTAATGACATTTCATTTTCTTACTTTTTAACCTTTTTTCTAGAGTAGTTGCATTAGTCCAATATTTATTTCTCGCTATGTCCCATGTGTCCACTTTGGTATAGACACAATTTTAGAAAATTTTCAACCAATAAAATGTCACATTACTTTTTCAAAATATTTTGACTCGTTAAAACTTGCAAGTATACACATATTGATAAAAATTATAATTTTAGTGTGGACATTATTATGGATTGAAATGAGTATAACAAAGTGTCTGTAAGATAGTTATCTGTAGCAGGTCAGCTTAACCTATTTGGTGGTCTTAGGCGTGACAAATTTTTGGGACCTGTTCTGAAGTTTCTAACAAAAGCCATCATCCTTTATCGAGCTTGAGACCGACAAAAATAAACTAAAATTGAATAAATTTACAACAATTATGAGGTGACCGTCGAGATTTCATATGGTTTCTTTCTCACCCAGGCCTCACAGTCTCGTTCCTTTTTAGTTCTAGCTCAAAACGTAAACATAAACCCAAAATTAAAGATACTCGAGCCAAAAGTTGAAAAATCTTGAGGCTCTTAACATGTGGATTCCTTAGGCGGCCGCCTGACCCTTTAGTAGTATTGAGTTGGCCTTGATCAGTAGCCACTTAGTCACAAATTACATGACTGAAAAGCTTAATTTAGATGACTAAACATTATATGTTTTTCTTAGCATCATATATGTGATTAATGTGGTATCAAACGATTATCTTTTTCGTGCTGTTATAGAGACAAACCTTCAAGTCAATGGAAATAATACGGATGCTAAAGTGGTTCCACTCGTGATAGTAGTTCCTGGCTTAACAAGCTATTCTGAATCTCCGGTTAGAGCTTCAGATCTTGAATGTTTATTACATTTACTTAAATGTTTTCATCACTCTTTTTCTAACTTATGGGGATATCTATATCTATGTTAGTACATAAAACACATTGCATACATGATGGCAAAACGTGGATGGAATGTCGTCATATACAATCACCGTGGGCTAGCAGGTGTACCACTCACTGTAAGTCATTACTACTTATCCATCACACAAGAATTGCATGTTCTAGGCCAAACATAGCAATTCCAGCTGAATTGAGTGAGTAACTAAACAAAAAAGTTGAACTAGTTTGTAAGAGTGTACATTTCAAATATATGTATTGAGGAACCTCGTTCGTTGCAACAGTCCGATTGCATCTATCATCCTGGATGGACAGAGGACTTACGTCAAGTAGTGAATCACATACATAATGGACAGCCTGAAACTCCTCTTTATGCTATTGGAACTAGCATTGGAGCCAATGTTTTGGTAAATTAATCTCCCCGTGCCTTTCTTTCTTAGTTTTGCACTTTACACGTACAGAAGTAATTGACATTAATATAAGTAGTTAAGTACCTATGTAAGCCTACACGTGGCAAAATGGGCAAGTTGGGTAACGGGTCCAAATGGTTTTGGACAACATGGAATCTTAGTGCAACATGGAATTTTCGCTCTTTTGTTTCCTTATTAAAATGTCCGTAGTCAAATATGAAAAAAAAAAGGAAAAAAAAGGGTAATTGGATGGGAACCCCCTGATCCTATGTACCATTTGGTATCCACTAATCCCCCAGCCAGGCTAGTGTCCAGGTGAATTTCAACCACTTAATAATCCCCTGATTATCTCAAGTTTGCCTTTGGCAAGACTCGAACCCAGGTTCCCCCTGGAAAGTGGTGGCTGGTGGCCACTGGGCTATTACCCAATATGATTAGAATGATAAATATAAATTTTAGATAACATTTAACTTTTTTGAATAAAATGATATTAGAGGTTTTATGATATAAAAAGGTTCTACACTTTAAGTGAATTTCGACACATATTACTTGTTTTCTTGGAAAGATGAATATATCGGTGTAATGGTCTTAATTTTACTCTTACAGAGTTACAGGTATGCTACTCTTTAAGCATTTGTTCATTTCACACATTTGTTGTTAACTTTCAGTAGATGAGATGCTTACCAGTGGTCCAGTATGATTTTATTATCTTTAACGATCGTGAATTCTGTAGGTAAAATATCTTGGTGAGGATGGGGTTGATGTCCCACTCGTGGGTGCTGCATCTATCTGCAATCCATGGGATCTTTTGGTAAGTTTCATTTATTTATAATGTGACTGTCTATATGACCAACGATAAATGAACTTATAGAAACAGGAGTGATATAAATAACCAAGTAAAACTGGACGTAGTAATTATAAACAATTTACTTGAATATAAGTGACTCAGAGTTAAATTTTATGATATGGGTCGTGCGGGTCAAATTAGTTGGAATTCGCCCAAAGTTTTATTCAAATGTATTCAACTTCTTTAATTGAAATTTAATGAGCAAATTAGGATATACTTTAATACTCCATAGTATAGTGTTTGCTTTTGCTATTTTTTTTAATTGTTGAAATAGTTTTATAATTATTACTTACTTGATTCTGTCAAGATTAAAAAATGGATACGAGTGTAGGCCAGTGCCAGTCAACCCGACATGCTTTGATTGTACATACTTTCCCTTACGCAGATGGGTGACAGATTCCTTGCCAGAGGGCTTAGGCAAAGATTCTACGATAAAGTTTTAGTGAACGGCTTACAGAACATTGCTACACAGTATGTCTTAACTTTTCCTCTTTTCCTTTTGAATCAAATTCAATTCAATGGCATGTTACTGTAAAAGTAATCAAAATCTTCTGTCCAGTGTGGTATTTGTTTCTGAGGTAGTTTATGTCGAATTTATGTAGGAACCAGGATGTATATGCTCGTGTTGGACATTGGGAAGGCACTGATAAGGTAATTTATGTGTATTGAATTTTTCAAGTTGATGTGGCAACATGGGTGGGTTGGGTAAGCGTTCAAATGGGAGTTATCATATGGGTCAGTGTGGGTTGAACCAAAAGTTTTTTACCCAAAAATGTTTATTAATAGTCAGTGTGTCAAATAGGAGTATAAGAAGTAGATTGTTGCTCGCTAATTTTCCAAAATTTTTTGATTAAGATCAGGATGTTTAATTAGTCAACTTTTGAGTCATTTGACCTGTTTCCTTATAGAAGTTTTTTTTATTATTAATCTTATGCGTTTAATCTTTAGAGATAAAACGAAACCCGAATTGACCCATTCATAAATAAGTCACACCTTTACTTGACAACTTCAGAGTAATGCATTCTATTCATATTTTCAAATAATGTAATCACTCATACATCCTTTGTACTTTCCAAATCACATCAATAGATTATCTGATACATCTCCTTACAGGCACAAACTGTTGGAGAGTTCAATAATTACAGTTCTCGACTTACTGGAGACTTTGAGGTATTTTGGTTCATTTTAACTATTTGTTTTGTCACAATAACGTTCCTTATTTACTCATTCTTTCTGCACCTCATTTACCAATGATACTTTACTGTTCCTTTAGACAGTTGATGCATACCATAGATGGGCTAGCAGTGCGCGTGTGGTCATGAATGTAAAGGTGCCACTTCTTTGCATCAATGCCATGGATGACCCTGTCTGCACAAATGAAGCTATTCCTTTTGACGAGTGCCGGTATAAAGAACTAAGTTTTCCTTATCCATTTAAACATATTTGACTTTTTGTATTGTTTTCTCTTCGTTACATGATCTAAAATGAATGACTTGATATAACCTAATTTCACAGAAAGAACAAAAATATTGTTCTAGCCACTACACAACATGGTGGACACATTGCATTCTTTGAAGGAATGGCTGGGAAGGATTTGTGGTAAGATTTTCTTCTGATATGTTTAAAATTTAAATATATTTACCTTTCCCTAATACCTTTTGTTAATCCCTCTTGATGAACAATGTAATTATTTCTAAAATATTGATTTTGGTCCATAAATTCACTTTACATCAAAATGCAAGTCCTTTAGGCAATTGGCTTGGTACTGAAACACTATATGTTGACACATTCACACATACGATACTCAAGATCACTCTGTATCTGCTATACAGGTGGGCAAAGGTGGTTGAAGAATACCTGTCTGTTCTGCATTCAAGTAAGGTCATTGCTGTACAACCAACTGGTACAACACCACTGAATGGACTCTAGTTTTCCTGTTTTGGATGTTGCATTGATCGTTGTAATATTATGGAATATTTTGAAATGGTGAGTCTGAGGCTAAGGTCGTCGTGTTGCAACTGCTGCTAGAAAGATCAACTACACCATTGTCCAACCATATCTATAAAGTGCTAACGATCCAAGTTTTATGTCGACTGGTGATAGCTGTTTGAACCTTATTGTTGTTGTAACTTCTTGATTTGTCTATCTACTTTACTTCACTTTTGCATTCAAAGAATCAATTCACATCTCAGTTACTTTGGCTCATGTTAATTATTGTGTATTGATCTTTATCTATATTTTCTAATGTATATACACAAAACATCCCCTCCCCGTCGTGATTATCAATCCTTAGTTATTAATCGTGCACATCTCAAACCCATAACCGAATTAATCAACTCATTCAGTGTCATTCTTCTTACATGTAATTCTAAAAAGACATGATCATCGTTTGCAAAGCTTCAAACATCAGTAGTTGATAGGGGAAGAAGTAATTTGGGAGAGAAGAAGTGATTTGTAAATTTGTGATATTGATTAAAATGGATTACAAGCCCTATATATGGCACGGCTAGTAACCGCTACCAACAACCATTCAAAATATTACACAAGACACCCCTCAACTATTAACACTTTATTATTTAAAGCTAAACTATAATATTTCTATAATATCTTGTATCAATAGCCTCCCCTTCAAAGATTTTTGCCCCCAAAAATCGAAATCTGGGAACCTGCATTTCATGTCTTCCAAATACTCCCAAGAAGCTTCAATGACAGGCAATGTATCCCAATGAACCAATATCTTGACAGCCATCTTATTGCCCCTCTTGAACATTTGTTTATCAATAACAGAACGTGGCTTCAAAGTGAATCTGGGACCTTCTGGTAAGGGAGCAGTCAACACCAATGGACCATGAGCTTTCTTCAAGAGTGAAACATGGAAAGTATTATGGATTTGAGCATTGGCTGGGAGGTCCAATTTGTAAGCAACCTGATCCACTTTCTGAAGGACTAGGTAGGGCCCAAAATACTTGGCAGATAATTTCCTGTTGTGGCGATTCTTGACGGATTGTTGAGCAAAAGGATGCAGCTTGACATACACATAATCTCCTGGCACAAACTCTTTATCACTTATATGGAGATCAGCCACCTGCTTCATACGATTCCTTGCAGTTTCCAAGTTACTCTTGAGTTTTTGAATCATTCCTTCCCTCTGCCTATGCAATTCCTCAACTACTGCTATAGCTGTATCATTAGGTACAAAAGGAATGTGGAGATCAGATTTTACACCATAAAGTGTTTCATGTGGTGTCATTTGAATGGCAGAATGCCATGTAGAATTGTACCACCACTGGGCCAAAGGTACCCACTTAACCCAATCTGTAGGAGAATCCATGCACATTGCTCTCAAATATGCTTCTAAGCATCTGTTAAGGACCTCAGTCTGGCCATCAGATTGAGGATGATAAGCAGAGGACATAGAAAGCTGAACACCCTGCAGTCTCATGAATTCAGTCCAAAAATGACTTAAGAAGATGGGTCCCTGTCAGACACTATGGCAGTTGGGTATCCATGCAATTTGAAGATATTATCAAGGAATGCTTTGGCCATTGTTGCAGCATTAAAGGGATGACTGAGAGTAATAAAATGGTCAAATTTGGTCAATCTATCAACCACTACCAGAATTGTATCTTTGCCTTGCACCTTAGGTAGACCTGAAATGAAGTCCATGGAAATGTCACTGAACATAGTTTGTGGAATTGGTAGAGGTTGCAACAATCCTGGATAAGGTATTGCTTCATATTTAGCTCTCTGACAGACATTGCATTCCCTAATGAAATTCTTTACATCCCTAGAACACCATTTCCAATAAAAAATATCCTTGATCTTATTCAAAGTAAGAGTTACTCCAAAATGACCACCCATAGGATAAGCATGAAACAAGGTTATAATATCAGTTCTCAATTGTAAATTTCTGCCAATAACCAATTTATTCTTCCTTTTGAAATACTGTCCATGTGAGGTCCCAAATACGAGATGGTTAAACCCAGAAGTGTAAAATACAACAAGTCTAATAATCACTAGAATGGACTAGTATTACTTGAATATAAATGCAAGTATATAAACAAAGTAATACAAGACTAAAAGCAGTAAAATAAAGGTGGAACACAATGTAATATTTTCAAGTGTATTTTATTTATGATGTTAAATAAAATACAAGGTTGTGCGGAATCAAGATAATACAAATATGTAAGTATCCTAACAACCTATGAATTACAAGTGATCTATATTTGCCAAATAAACTCTTTGGATCGAGATACTTAAAGTTGTGAAGTATCCCTGTTTAAGATCGAGAGTATTTAGACAAATTCACCTTTTATGCTAAAAGTAATTTTCTCAAAGAAATGACTTTGTATTTATAGGCAAACAATTTCACCAGTGAAATTGTGCCGTACAAATATGGTTGCATGCATTTAATGAACCGACAAGATCATTAAATGCATTGGTTAAGGTACAAGGATAAAGTCACATCAATATGACTTTATTCTTTTAACCAACCACCTTCACACACGTAGGTACTTTAGTAAAGAACAAGTGGAATATTCTTTGGAAAGTGTGTAAAGGCAAAAGTCAATTCCTCGATATCAGTGTTCAGACTTGTAAGGTCTAGAACACTGACAATCCTCCAGTGTTCAGATCTGGTAAGACTTCCAGTGGACTCCGCCATTTGTCAGTCTTCTTTATTCTGACTTCAGTCTTTGACTTCAGTGAGAACGTCTTCAGTAGAGTAGATCTGGACTGGGGTGAAGTCCAGTGAGCGAATCTGGAGAATACTCCAGATTCCTATACAAGTATTTTGCTCACTGGTCTTCCATTATTTCTGAACAAATCTTCAGAGGGACTCCAGATTCCAAGTCTGGAGTAGGTCCAGTAAAATACGTTTCTGGACAGATCTTCAGTAATGCTCCAGTAGTCGAGTCTGGAGCGAGTCCAGTAAATCTGGACCTAACAGTCCATCCCAAGTTTTGTTTGCCACTAATTCCCCTGCTTTAAGCTTATCAATGATGAATTTAGCATCTATATCATCTTCCCATGATTGTTTGATTCTATTCATCAAAGCAGGTTCCAAAGAACTCACACTCATTTCCAATAATGTATGTCCTGCAACTCTAGACAAACTGTCTGCCACCACATTCTCACACCCCTTCTTGTACACAATTTCAAAATCATATCCCATTAACTGAGATAACAATTTTGCTAAAGGTGTGAGATCCCTGTTCAATTGTGAGTCCCAAATACGAGATGGTTAAACCCAGAAGTGTAAAATACAACAAGTCTAATAATCACTAGAATGGACTAGTATTACTTGAATATAAATGCAAGTATATAAACAAAGTAATACAAGACTAAAAGCAGTAAAATAAAGGTGGAACACAATGTAATATTTTCAAGTGTATTTTATTTATGATGTTAAATAAAATACAAGGTTGTGCGGAATCAAGATAATACAAATATGTAAGTATCTTAACAACCTATGAATTACAAGTGATCTATATTTGCCAAATAAACTCTTTGGATCGAGATACTTAAAGTTGTGAAGTATCCCTGTTTAAGATCGAGAGTATTTAGACAAATTCACCTTTTATGCTAAAAGTAATTTTCTCAAAGAAATGACTTTGTATTTATAGGCAAACAATTTCACCAGTGAAATTGTGCCGTACAAATATGGTTGCATGCATTTAATGAACCGACAAGATCATTAAATGCATTGGTTAAGGTACAAGGATAAAGTCACATCAATATGACTTTATTCTTTTAACCAACCACCTTCACACACGTAGGTACTTTAGTAAAGAACAAGTGGAATGTTCTTTGGAAAGTGTGTAAAGGCAAAAGTCAATTCCTCGATATCAGTGTTCAGACTTGTAAGGTCTAGAACACTGACAATCCTCCAGTGTTCAGATCTGGTAAGACTTCCAGTGGACTCCGCCATTTGTCAGTCTTCTTTATTCTGACTTCAGTCTTTGACTTCAGTGAGAACGTCTTCAGTAGAGTAGATCTGGACTGGGGTGAAGTCCAGTGAGCGAATCTGGAGAATACTCCAGATTCCTATACAAGTATTTTGCTCACTGGTCTTCCATTATTTCTGAACAA
>CM067172.1:5074134-5137241 GCA_034093135.1 Erigeron breviscapus | reverse complement strand
ATTTAGGCATTTATATCACCACATAACGTATCCATATCACATATAAGCATAGAGTCCATGACCCTAAGTGTGCCTAATCAATTTCGACATTTCATCTCATCTCATTAAGTTGTGACTAGGTCACCGTTAAGTTGTAACCGAAGTTACCGTTAAGGAAAGACAATGTCGATCCATGAGTAGCACGTTATGTTCACGACATTAGGTGGGTCATCAGCCACCCGAACTACTCGCCACATATGACTTGTTGCAAGGAGCCACCCGAGCAACCATTTTAACGTACCCTCCCACATACGGGCACTACGTACTCTCCCACATGCGAGCACGACGTACTCTCCCACATACGAGCACGGTTTATACGTACCTATTACCACCGTCAGGCACGGGTTATGTATAACTCTTAACGTCTAATTAGCTCGAGCATTTACCACGTTTAGTTTAGGTTTCCACATTAATCCTAAACTAATCCACATCTATCATCTTTTCACGTTAGGGCCCTTAAAACGTGCACGTGTCATGGCAACCTAAAGAGGTCTAGTGTTCTAGATGAACAAGCCACATATACATGCACATATCATCATTACATCATATCATTAACCACCATTCATCATAACATATCATATCGTTGAACAGATCATCACATATCATATCATAAACGTATTTACGGGGAAGCATTTTAGGCATAGGCATTGTCATCTTTAATCCCCGAATACCTCCCATATCAACCCAACCACAATATAGGTTATACATTACCGTTATAGAGGTTATAGTTTATGAAACCATTTTTGTTGCACCCTCAGCGTGACAAAAGTAGTGTATCTTACCTGGTAGTAGAATGTGCGCGCAAACAAAGCTAACAGTGCTTAATAGTAATCCCCGACACCTATCGTACATTAATATATGAAATATAAGTCATTTGGGACCTTAAATGGACTTGCAAACGAATTTAGTTAACTATCCTCAACGAACTTAGGCCATCAAAAACGGACTTAGCTCACCCTTTTAAACGAATTTACAACCCAACGAAGTTTAACTTCGTTTGCCAAACGAAGATAATTTTGATCAAACGAATTTAGATCATTAGAAAACGAATTTAGCTTACTTTGGTGCAAAACGAATTTAAGCTTTCATAAAACGAATTTAGGCTTTACACTTCAAACGAAATTGGCTGCTTAAACCATCAAACGAACTTAAACTTCGTTTTACAAACGAATTTAGATCCCTCAAACGAACTTAAAGTTCGTTTTGAACCTTAGCTGAACCAGAAAACGAATTTCATCTTATTTTCGTCCAGAAATCATAAAACGACTTTGTTCTTCATTTTTCCAGAAATCAATCGACTTTGGCTTCACCCAAAACATGTTTTTGACATATATAAGCCTATTTTGATCATCAAGATCGATTATAAACTCGTTTAATTCCCTTTTGATCATTAATTTGCTTAACATATTATGAACCCTAATTTATTAAAACTCCTTTATAAAATCAGATTTAATCCTTTATAAAACATCATTAGATCTGAAAATATCGACAACAAATCATTGATTACCTGTACGAATGACAGCCAATCTGATTCAATGCAAAACACACGATTTGATTGACCAAAACTTGAAGATTATGCTTAAGAATTCAAGAGAGAATTGAAGGAACTTTTGTTTTTGTTTTAATTATGATTAATGGCTGCAAAATTAACCTAGATTAGGCTAATCCCAAGCCAAACCCGTTTTTAACTTTTCAACTTTGGCAAAATTGGTCCCTGGACTTCATATTGACTTTATTACGCTTAAAAACACCTATTGGGGATACATATAACACACTAAAGCACTTTCGCACACTACAAAGGCCTTTTACACATCATTTAGTCCACTTTATTGTCACTCATTAAAGGTAATTAAATCTCACATATAGGGCACATAACCATATAAACACACATTTTACCACATAACATATCACGGACTTAGAATTTGACCTAACGACGTTAGTCAACAGAAACGATTAAGTTTTGGGATGTTACATATATAAACGATTGGAAACCCTAAAGTGAGGAGTCCAGTTGATATTACACACACCAAAGGCGACTAAGTTCGTTTTCTATGCTATAGCAAACGAAGATAGATCATTTAAGGCTGATTATATTGAGATAATTAGCAATATATACGATAACTAATCAAACTAGTTATCTCGTGAGGATTCCGCACTCACGACATAACAATAGACGATCTCGAGAGCGATCAGTAGCTATCGAGGGACTCACACCTAATTCCTTCAATTCTATGAAACTTTCATAATAGATTTTCCGCTTAGGTTTGGTTTCTATGGACTCTTCCCCTAGTGACATATTCGTTTGATCATTGGGGTTTGGGTCACTATCTAATATTTCCATTCTAAGACATTCTCCCTTAACTAGTTCATCATCTTCATCCAGTTTAGACACTTTAATCCTATTTTGACCATTTGATAAAGTTATTTCACGTTTAAGGACATGGATGATAACATCCGCAGCATGCAGAAATGGTCGTCCTAAAATTAAGGGTCTCACTACTTCACTCACCGAATCAAGCACACCAAACTCAGTCCAAAATTCTAATTCCTTAACCCTGACATGGACTCGTTCGACAATCCCCTTGGGTTGTCGGTAAGTCTGATCGGCTAACAGAATGCTCATGTTAACGGGTTTTAGCAAACAAAGGGTAAGTTTCTCATAAATCACAGTAGGCATAACATTAATACTTGACCCTAAATCAGCTAATGCACATGAAAAATATTCATTATTAATAGTGCAAGGAATAAGAAAACTTCATGGATCTTCAGATGCTTGCGGTAGCTGTGTCCCGTCATCCGGTGCCTCCGGATCTTGAACTTCATCCCTACTGTCCGAGTCGTCCCCATCTTTGATTTTGCATTTTGAAGCGAATTGGGTCTCGACGTCTCCTTGAAAAACATCTGAAAACGAAGTTTCGCGCGAATTTGGGCTGACGGAGGTACCAGCGGCGCTGGGCCTGGGCCATGAGCGGCGTTGGGGCTCTCCAGCGGCGCTGGCATGCTCTGAGTGGCGCTGGATTGTGTCTGGGTGGCTGCCAGCGGCGCTGGCTTGTGTAGCCAGCGGCGCTGGTGGTACCTGGACAGATTCCAGTTTTGCGTTTTTGCTTGTTTCTTCTCCGTTTGGCTCCCGTATGACCTGTACCTGATCGGACACTTCACAAAAATCATTAGAAAGCTCAGTAGAGTCATTACCTTCGGTGAACACGGCGTTCACATTCTCGTTACGTCCCATAGGTGGTTGGTACTTTTGACTCGTGCTAGGGCTTCCTTGAGGGTTCGGTTTTGGATTGGCTTGTGCGTTGCTTGCAAGAAGACCATTTTCCTTCTTAGCACCTTGCTCCATCCATTTCTCCAACTTCCTTTCCAAACCCTTGATGGCGGATTGTTGATCTCTCACCACGGCATCCACTTTGTGGTCAAGGTTAGCAATCTTCTCATTTAAGAACCTTGTATACTTGTCCAAGGAGTCGTGTCTCTTGTCGTTCATCTCAATGTACCTCTCCATCATGTTGGTAAGCTTGACAATCAGATCCTCCTTGACTTCATTCTCCACTTTTGGTTGCTCGGGTTGACCATTACTCCTTTGCAACCTATTTTGAAAAGAACCAAAGTTGTTTCTAGCATAACTAGAATTAAAGTTAGAATTACCGGGGTTTCCTTGGAATAGTCCTCGTTGATAGCCTCCTCGGTATTGGTTCTGGACAAAAATTGACTTGCTCGGTAGCCTCCTCTTCACAATCCTCGGTATAGTGCATTCATCCACAATTGTTGCACCCGTGTGCAATCACCTTGAGGTCTTTGTCCATAATGTCCAACCTATCTTCAAAAGTAGAAAAACGGTTAGATAAAGCTTTAAGTTCATGAATTACCTCATTGTTGGAGATGCTCTCGATGCTAGCTACAGTCCTTCCCGTCCTCCTTTCTCGATCTCTATCATCCATATCTCGAGCTAAGCTAGCTTGCACCATATGCTCCATCATTTTGTACGCGTCATTGGTAGACTTGTACAAAAAGTTACCACCGCCGGCTAGGTCTAAATCCTTTTGGGAACTCTTGGTTAAACCATAGAAGAAAATCTCCATGATCTCGTCCTTATCTAGTCCATTCCCGTGACAGTTTCTGATCATTTCCCTAAGCCTTTTCCATGCATCAACTAGTGATTCACCCTCGTCTTGCCTGAAAGCCTTGATGTCTCGTAGCATTTTCCTAGCTAAACTCGGGGGAAAGAATCGCGAGACGAACTGTTCGCGAAGTTGATTCCATGTAGTGATGGTACCTTCATCGAGCTCATCGAACCAAGCATGTGCCTCTCCCGTGAGAGACGACGGAAATAAGCTAAGCTTCACATCGTCATCGGTGACGTCTCCTCCGTATTTGAACATTTTACACAAACTTGTGAACTGCTTACATGCTTATGGGGGTCGGATTTGGCTCGGCCGTCATATTGGTTGTCTTGGATTAACTTAAGGTGATGGCCTTTGACTGAAAACGAATCTCCTAAGTTGGGTGGAACTATAGCCGATCCCGGTGTCATTGCTATGGCTCTTGTTCTTTCCATCACCGGTCGGTCAAAGTCGTCCATTTCGGATCTTGGTGAGCTAGGTGGGGTTTGTGGTTTCGGTGAGTTTGATGAGGCTGCTTCTAACTGTTGTATCTTAAACCTATCGGGTGATGATGCCCTACTGTTCTTGTTTCTCGAGTAAGTCTCCAGCTTGATTACCTAAGTAAAACTGCAAAACTCCAAGAAAAACGTCAAACGCACCAATATAAAGATGAAATGAAAAACTAAATTAAACTACTTAAAATGAAAATGAAAATACTACTAAACCCTAACTTTGACCTAAACCTAATTTGATCTAATTTAACTACTAAACCCTAATTTGACTTAAACCTAAGTACTGAAAAGTAACTACTTCGTGCCGAAACACAAAGTAGGATCGAACTACACTACTAAACTAAGAATGCGTCGCGTCCCCGGCAGCGGTGCCAAAACACTTGATGGTAGTTTTTGTTTAGTGTTTAAATTTATAAAAATGTTGTACAAGTAATTATCTCAAAACACACACACCTTAACGGACAGGGGACCCGATCAGATGTAGTATAGTTTAGTGATAAGTACAGGATCGTTCGCAGGGACGTGTTGCTTTACCTAATCTAGTAATACGTGTAATTCTAGCGGTTGTGGGGTTGTCACGATTTCCTATTAAAACTAATGCAAATAAAAAGTAAATAGAAGCCGCAACCGCTTATTCAGCGAGAGGCTTAGTCTGAAAATAGTTTGAAAAAGCAAATAACAGTAATTAAATTAAAATACTTGTTTGGCATCTCAGATCTCATGATACGACCAGATATCATTCTATCTACTTGCTAGACTGTTGGAAACTTCATCACGGCTCAGATTCTCGTTAGATTCACTTTGCCTAAGTAACTAGTGCTGTCCCTAGACTCACACTACTCTATAAACAAATTCTCGTTAGATTCATTGTTTAAGCATTAATGAACTAAAGTTTGTGTTACTAATTCATCTTTAAGTTACCCGGCTCTTAAGCCATGACCAGATAGTAATTCTCTCCGGTGACCACAGTGCTCGTTTTCAAGTCACTGGATCGCGTCTGACATTGTTAAGCATCATGTTCTATTCATCCTAATTACTACGGTTCTGGATCCCTCGGTTACAAGTGAATCACCTTTTACAACTAGTTAAAGACCGACTAGTGTTTTCCATCCTTATGTATTAATCCTAGTGTATGATTATAGACCGATCATCAGAATTAAACTAATACATGCAGATATAGAACCGATAATAATATGAAGAACTAGTAAAACATGGATCTACGATAAACAGTAAAACACACTCTAACAGATCTAACAAATAAAGTAAAATAAATAAACGTCTACATGATCACATCGATCCAAACAAGTATTCAGCCTACTAGCCTGACATTATTAAAGGAATAACAAAGTCTGAAAAGATGAAAGATATTGTTTACCAACTAAAAGTAAAATAAAAGAGTAGATCTAGGTTGAGGATGAAGATCGGAAGGTGTTAGAAGCTCCAAAACCTCCTTGGAATCTGCAAAGTCGACCTAGGGTTTGATGTGGCGGCTAGGGCTGCTGAATCGGCTCTCTCTTAGGGTTTTGAGGGCTGCTTCGGCTTAAATAGGGTTTAAAGTCGGTTGCTGAACTGGGCCGCCCAGCGGCGCTGGTTGGGCTCCAGCGGCGCTGAGCATGGGCCAGCGGCGCTGGCAAGGTGCCAGCGGCGCTGGCAGCTCCTGCTGCTTCTCGTTTTGCTTTGTTCGGCTCCCGAATCACCTCCTTGTGTCTTGTAACTTCATAGGCTTCCATCTTGAGTCACTTGATGTCATTTACCCTCACTCGCATCTTCCGTGAACCTACGTAAACATAGAATCCATTAAGTACCGATAGTTCCGGAATATTAACTCAATTAGATATCGAAATGAAGCCTTTCGATAGGGGTTTTTATCACAAAATGAACGCCCATCACATACTACAAACCACAGAGTTTAATTACATAAAGAGTTTAACTTCTGGTTACAAACTTACCATTCCAAATCTTAACCTTGGCATGTTGGATGATTACTATTATCAGCTCAATAAAATCATGGGCAGTAATAAAGTCACTAAATTGGACAGCATAGTCATCCCACATGGTGCATTTGAGAACATTACAACTACAATATCAAAGAAAATAACAATCAATACATGCAAGTCAAACAACATTAAGGCTATTGAATAGCTGACCACATAGTTGACCAGAAGGGTGGTGTGTGTACTTGAGACGTCTAACCACCAAATTCAGGGGGGCATTTTTGGGTGTGTGGTGCATACATGTAAAAGTTGCATTAACCTAAAGCATTGGCTACAAGGGGTGTATACATATCAATCTGTTTAGACTAAACTAAATCATTATGAAAAAGTTGGAAAGTAATTGTAAAGCCATGTCAATCATTACAAATATGTGTATATTATATGCATTCAAAACAAAAATAAGTTGAGAAATTTAAAGCAACAAAATCGGTTGAGGGTTAAGTATATCATTCAATACAAGTTTTCATTCAATACTAACAACCAACATTGAAGATGAAACAAAACAGATTAAATGCAAGTGTTTGGCCAAAAACTGTTACAATAAAAACAGATTAAATGCAAGTGTGTCTCCAAAAACAGATTCGGAAAGTATGACAAATTTAATGCAAGTGTTTTTCCAACCAAAAATTCAATACTAACAAAAAGAATGTTTCACATTGAATGACTGACTTTGTATGAAAGAAAACAAATGATTATCAAACATAAAGAACATGAAAACTTTAAAGCCAAATATTTTCAAGTAGTGAATCATCAAAAACGAATATATAAAGGATGAGTACATGTACTTACTCATAGTCTTGGATGTCGAAGTTGATTCTCTTACTTTCTTTCGGTTTAGTCTTAAAGATATCCAAATTTCCACACCATGCCACCCTACCCATGACATCTACCATAACAACAAAGAACAACAAATATCAGATTATTTTGTGTAACATAAAAAATAAAAGCAATAAACAAAATAACCTTATGTACTAACCAACTGATCGTGCAACACTACCCTTGCCTTTAAGGATGTCAGTAAAACTCAAGAACCTGAAACCATATGGATGGCCAGATCATGTTGGAACAGGGACAACCTCAGTACAACGATAAAAGTTTATCTTGACCTTATTCTCAGTGACAGGATACAAGTCTTTTTGCTCCCCAACACCAAACTTACTAATAACATAAACACCATCTTCCTGAAGTAGGTCTTCAAAGTTAGGAATCAAATCATTTAGAACACAAGCTTGAATTTTGTCCCCCTGAAACATAAGAAATTGAATAAGCACATAAAGAAAAAGTGAAGAGATTGAAGGCAGAAAACAAAATGACCTGTACAAAAAACATATAGAATCAGTGTACATGTTACCTTTTCATCAATGAAAATCATATCTAGCCTATAACTTTGCTTCCATTTTTTGATGAGACGAACTTTCATGTTCCACATATCTTTGGAAGAAGAAAGATCTGGAATGAAACTAAGAGTCTTATCCATGATAAAGTTGAGTAGTAAGTGAAGAAAAGGATAAGGAAAATATGTGGTGTGATGGTGGCTAGGGGTGTGGGTATGTATATATAGCAAAAGTTTGAGCGGGAGAAAACCTATAGATATACACATATAATATGTATGCATCTACTCACAAAGTTTTTGTGTGTGAGGTAAAATTGAAATTCAAACAAAATTAAGAGAAAAGGGGATTACTATGAACGAGGTTACATGTGAGCGGGAAAGGATTAGCATTAATGGAGATGTGATATCACCATAAACTTTGGCCATGCTTTTTGTACAATTTTGTTGAAGAATGAGGTTGCAGGCGGCTAAAGCATGGGAAAAGGGGATGCAATTAAATGTACATCAACTCCACACACATCCTCATACACCAAGTACATATATATATATTTTCAATATATATAATCTGCCATAGTACACACACAAACATGGTTTGCAAGTTGCAACACACAAACAATGACCCATATCTCTATAACCACTCACAATCAAAAACCTAGAAACCTACATATACACACATACATATCTTCATCATATCCTACTAACCTATATACACACTCACAATGAAAAAGGTACAAAGCTATATACACACATACATATATGATTTAAAATACCAAAAAACAGTACTTTATATCTGTTATGTGCATATATACGGATCAAATACACACACTGAATACACTCACACACCGATTTCATCATCAATGAGGTAAGAAATCCAATGTGGCTAGGGTGAGCTTCCAACACATCAAATTTTGTGATGAAATCACAAAAGCTCCTCTAGTAGGAGAGGGTGATGTGTACATCCTGTAAAAAGCTATAATTCTCAAAATAAACCTCCTTATAAAAAAAGAAAAACAAAAGTCAACTATTATAGTCAACAAATGTGATCGCAGCCAAGTGGGCCGTTGGACACAAATATATGGGTGACATACACTCACTCATTGGAGAAAATGGAGACCAGGTCCAGCAGTGATGGCTATGAGTTGTTGCTCAAAGGCCTTGCCCTCACTCCTATCTCTTACTACTTTTTATTAGCATTTATTTGAGTTAATTGCAGGATTCGTCCCTGTGGTTTACACACTTTCGTGGATTACATCCCTCCCTGAAATATTTAGTCAAATACACCCAAACTATCAAGATTAGTTGCGCTTTACGTCCCTCTCCATATTTCAGGGAGGGATGTAATCCACGAAAGTGTGTAAACCACAGGGACGAAAAGCGCAACTAATCTTGATAGTTTGGGTGTATTTGACTAAATATTTCAGGGAGGGATGTAATCCACGAAAGTGTGTAAACCACAGGGACGAATCCTGCAATTAACTCTTTATACTTTTTATCATATTTCTGTACAAACTATTAGAAATTCATATTATACAGGACATTTTTACCGGATTTAAAGGTCATTATGTATCTCTTACATTTGATCCATCCTCGGATTTATACCGAAATGTTGTATCCAAGTGCCACCTCCTGCACGAAAGGTTCACTCACGTTCGTTTTCTTTCTGTTTTTAGTATTATTTTTTTAGAACTATATATACGTACTAGTGTGCGCGCATGGTATATTTTTTAGACCATGCACGTACACAGTACTTGCACATCCTCGAAAACGGCCCTGTATATCTTTTGGTTTTCATCTGTGTGTAGATACTTCTCAACTGTGTGGATATCTGGTCCGCATCTTCAGACTATATTGCTGAATCTTTTAGTAAAGACACATAAGTTGAACTACAAAAAGGTAAAAGTTAAGCATGTCACAATCATATTCCTGATACATAAAAAATAAACTGATATTACAAATGAGGCGGAGCTAGTAGGTGGGCTAGAGGGTACTCGCCCCCCCAACTAACACAATTTATTTTGTACGTTTTCATTTTAAAAGTTAAATCAACATGATTTTTTGCAATCAGCTCCTCTCAATCAAGCAATCGGGCTCTTATTATAAAATCTTGGCTCCGCCTCTAATTTTTAATTACTATAGTAACCTTACTATGTATTTGTACGCACAGGGAACTATTTCGTTGCTCTGATGGCGGAACTTTAGCTTTGGACTGGCTGATGAACCGTGATGGTTATGACCTTTCTTTTCCTTGTAGTTAGCCTTCTTGTAAAATAGTCACATAACCATTAATATAGTATAATTGGTCTTGGGTTGGTTGATTTCATTTTATATACCATATTTAATTTGATAATAATATAAAAACCAAATGAGACTAATGTTATTTGTCGTTTATAGTTCTTCTCGTTCGTTTTTTGAATATAAATGTTGTGTCAAGGCTTCTTCGACTGCTATCTGTTTTTGACTCACTATGCAACTTTTAGTATCTTGATTGTTTGGAAAAAAGGGGCAACCAACCATCTGGAAGCCCTCACCAACCGGTCTCATGGCCAAGTTGGTTGAGATCAATCACGTGCTAATGGGTAATACACCACAACGGTAAACTTTCAAATGTCGAAATAACCTTTGCTTGGCAGCACTTTCCCAGCCCGTATAAACCAATGACGATACTATCAGATAGGGAATACTAAATGCAATCAAAATCTACCCCTAAATGAGTAAGGAAATTAGCAATCAAGCACACACGCAAACACAAAGCTTTTAGCGTTTAAAATCCCTGCTTAAAATCCACTATTACCAACAAGAAAGCAATACTAACGGATCTTCTTTAGATGTGCTAGAGGCATAAAATAATCATCAATGACCTTCACTTTTATGCTGCATATCCCCCCACTACTAGGTTTTCATCGATGATTGTTTGAATTATCCAAGTTTTGGCTATCAGCCTATCAATACCTTATATGTCATAAGTATTGTAGAAGTGGCAGCTTTGATTTTGCATGTCCAACCAATGCACTTTACTAGTGATTCGGATTTCTCTCAAGTGATTCTTTTTGTTTGGTCTTACTGTAGAGACAAGTTATAAAGTCAATGAAGGTAATACGGCTGCTAAAGCGATTCCTCTCATGATAGTGGTACCTGGCTTAACTAGTGATTCGGATTCTCCAGTGAGTTATCTGCACATTGAATGCTTATTACATTAACTTTTGCCTACATAAAAAATATGATAATTAAAATACATAAGATAGGTTTTAGTGGTATAGTTGTTGCTAATGTCTCCTTCACTTCTTTTCTAAACCGAGTGATATCTATCATAGTATATAAAACACATTGCATATACGATGGCAAAGCGTGGATGGAATGTTGTCATATACAATCATCGGGGGCTTGCAGGCATACCACTAACTGTAAGAATTTACTACTCTCTGCCACTGCCACAATCCCTTTATATTGCTGTAAATAATCTTTGCTATCAAGTTGAACATGTTTGTAAAGTAATTTATATGCCAAATATACTTTTTTTCTTAAGAGCATTGTTGTATGGTTTCACAGTCTAATTGCATCTATACTCCTGGATGGACAGAGGATATACGTGAAGTCGTTAATTATCTTCATCATAGACGACCTGAAACTCCACTTTTTGCAATTGGGACTAGCCTCGGTGCCAATATTTTGGTAAATTATTTTACGAGCATGCATCCATGTATGTTTTGCATCTTCAATATCATTCATTGACATCCATCTTGTTAATATAATTTTAGTCGTTAACAACAATGTTCCAAACCTTTCCCTCTTAAGAGTTGCACCAGAAATGCGTATGAATAGTTAAAAATCACTTAAGCTAACCAAAGAGGTGGCTCAAGGTCATGAGTCACAACATTTGAAAAGACGGATAAGCTCAGTACATCTTGGGCTAACTCGAAACGTTTCTCGTCCCAAGTTTAATTTCAGTCTATTAACAACTAGGGTGTCAAATATGATTACAAGAGTTCTATTTTTTTTGCAAATACGACGTTTTCTGCACTAAAAGTAGTACACTTTTAGTGAGTTTCTACCACATTTACTTCTTTTATTCCGATTAGTTAACTTTTTCATATGTTAGAATATAATACATATCCCAACTTGACCCAATGACCCATTCACAAGTAAATAACTTGAAATTGCAACCTCTAATTTTGGCTCGCGTGAATGGGCATGCTGGGGTTTAGGGTCAAGTAAAAAATGTGTACGTTTTATAATTTTGAATGTCTTGGAAAAGGTCATTATACTTCTATGATGGTCTTAATTTAATTCTAGTTATAAAGAAGAATGAAAACTCCAGAGGGTCTTATGTATCACACTGGTGACTGGTCCAAGATAAAAATCCTTGAAACCTAAACCCATCTTTGCAATCGGGTCTCGTACTCATCTACATTGGACTGTAACTGTACCCTCTATTAAACACTAATAAGTATGTTGTCTTAAGGAAAATTTAAAGAAAATAAATTCCTGCTGTACATTCGTTGTCAACTTCCAGTAGACGAGAATATGAGATAGGTACTTTACCTGTGGAGGAGTATGATTATAGAATATTTAACCATTACTTGTAGGTAAAATATCTCGGTGAAGATGGAGTTAATGTTCCACTTGTTGGGGCTGCATCTATCTGTAATCCTTGGGATCTTTTGGTTAGTCTTTAATTAATTGGCATTCAGTAAATTACCTGCAGAAAAAAGGAACTTGTAGAAATGCTAATGATGATAGAAATGATCACACAAATGTTGAGGCAGTAATTTCAGTTTACACTAAAATATGTCAACTACAGTTAGATTTTTTTATCTCTAACGGGTTGGGTAGGTCAAAAAATTAAAACAGATCAAATCTACAGGACGGGACTTTTTGAGTTTTATTTTTATAATTTGAGAAACTATCCATCACCGGGCATCGAATGAGTGCAGTGCAAGCTTTGATAATATAACTTTAGTAATGATATTTATTATAGAAAATGTTTGCGGGTCAGCTAACCAATTCCAGCATGTTTTGACTGTTAATGCACTCTCTTATGCAGATGGGCGACAGATTCTTAGCCAGAAGGTTTATGCAGATATTCTACGATAGAGTTTTAGTAAACGGTTTACAGAATATTGCAAAGCAGTATGGCTTCACTCTTCATCTTCTTCGTTTTAAATTAAATCAACTTTAACAGTATTTATGCTTACTGAAAGCAGTAATCGGTATCTGCTGTCCATGATTGGTAGTAAAGCTTTTAAGAAATTTGTTTGGATTTTTGTCTGTTGTAGGAACCCGGTTGTCTATGCTCATATTGGAGATTGGGAAGGCATGAATAAGGTAACCATGTATATTTTATTTTTTTTGAGATATTTACAAGATATAAAATATATCTTGAAATTATATATATAGTAATTTACATAGAAATAAAAGGCAAACGGGCAACAAGCTGCGCCGCCACTCCTTTTTGTATAGCAAAACTAAGACGTTTAAAAACTACATTCATCGATCGTGGCGTCATGACATTACTATGCATGACCCGTTGGACCCTTCCAAGTAGCTCGACGACCTCAGGTGCAAGAAATCCAAAGGTATCAAATGCAAAGGGTATAAATACGTGTTGGTTGTCAAGACACGTCTTCTCGTGTTTGGCCACTTTGCATGAGGCAGCTTTTAAAGCGGCAAGACCGGCTGTGAAGCTGCACCCTAAGCCCACAAGAGGAGAGACTCCTGTTAAATCCACACATGCATGTTTTCCCCCAGTCCAACCAAAGACCAAAATGTCAGCAGGTCTGAGAGTAGATCTCCCTTCCAACGGGTCAGTCAAGAAATTCACTGGCGCTTCCTTCTTAGCAGAAATCTCAGCCTGCCTAAAAATGTCAAAGAGAACATCCCTAACCAAATCGTGTCTGTATTTGAACCCCGGGAGCTCTTTATAGTGAAGCGCATGCTCCCCAAAGGAATCCAAACAAGCTTTCCGACAAATAGGGCATATCTCATCAATAGGAAATAAGGGGATCATGAGACGGTATTTTAGTATAGTGCGATACTCTACCGGTGACATACGTTGTCCTAACCCATCTATAGGTACAACAAGGAGATAATCTTGAGCATGTGGTGCCTGTAGACACTTAAAAATGGCTTTTTGTCTGATTGTCAAGTCAAAGTGTACCTCCATATCTTGGACAGTTTTACTAAAAAGGGCACTCGCCAATACATGTTGGGATTTAGGGGGGACGGTGTCCTTGTTAGTGAAACCGTCAACATCAAAGCTGGGAATCGTATCACGAAGACCAGCCAAGGCACAAGCATAATCAGAATCCATACCGCATATACCACTGTCTCGTAAGATGTGATCCTGTAGTACCCAAGATTGGGCCCTTGATGTCACAAATGCATAAGATGAAACCTCAACTGCCGAATATAACCCTAAACCCCCAGACCTAATAGGTAAGGAAGCCAATCTCCATTGGAGGTCCCCAAAAAAAGGACCACCACAAACAACAATGTCTGCAATAGCGCCACACAGTCCCATGTCAAATAAACGCGCTGCCTCCTCCACATGAACAGGTTGACAGGTCCTCAGGCCAAAATAAAGTTTGGCAATACCCATACATGATCGTAGTAATAGAAGCTCACTCTGTGGGTCGCGAAGCTGTGGGAGGAGGCGCATCAAATCAACAACATTAGCAGCTCTCTTCTTTGCTAGCCCACTAATAAAACCCGCATCTCTACTAACAGCCCCTCCCAGAAGTTTCACCCCCAATGACGGCCTCCCAATAGCATCAGGGAATAAGCTCTTCCGAGACTTCCTACCATCACAAGAGGGCCAAAATAGCTCGGTTTTCTTAATATTCAGTTCAAGCCCCAAGGATGGGCCTGTTGTTCTAATTATATCCAACACTTTAGCAACCTCCTCAGATTCCCCAATAACAGTCCCATCATCAAGATACCAAGCATGAAGAAGAAGTTTGCACTTATCTCTAATCTGATGCACTAGAGGGTGCAAAACAAGGGCGAAAAGAAGTGGTCCTAGAGGGTCTCCTTGTTGAACCCCCGTGGAAGACCAAATATGTTCATCTCCAATATACAATCTTGCTGGCAACCTATATAGGAATTCAACCCACAAGGAAATGGAAGGGCACCTCAACCTGACCTCATGAAGTAAAGCTGATCTATCAACCAAATTAAAGGCATTAGTAAAATCCACCGCGAGCATAGCAAGTGAACCATCAGTGTGACGCTCACCCAATACTCTGTTAACACTATGTAATATAGCCTCTGCCCCACCCGACACCCCGACCCCAAACTGAAAGTCATTGAGGTACATTGGTCACTTCTTTACTAACCCCCTTCATCGCAACCTTGGAAACCAAACGCCTCCATATGGTACCAACTGCTATAGGACGTATCCCATTGTCGGGTTTCAAAAGAGGAGTCAAAGGAGCAGACGCAACAAACTCTGCCAAGCTTGATGGACATCTTCCCCCTAACCATAAGTTAACCACACTAGTGATAGCCTGTAAAAGATCAGTGGCAACAACAGACCCTTCTCCACATAAAGCATCCAAAATGTGTTGCGCCCTTAACCCATCCTTCCCACATGAAGTGCCCTTCGGAAAGGATTTAATGCAACCAAGGATACCATCAACCATTACAACCAAGGGAGGCTCATAATATAAAATGTTTGGCAAATGTGGCGATGACATGCTTGGATGTTTAGCTTTTAATGCCTTCAAGGTGTCACCATTGTGAGGAGCAACACCAGATGAGCATAACACTTTTACCTTAGTAGTAAAGTGACCATCCGCGACCTTTCGAAGACATTGTCTAACATTGGTGCTGGTAGCAGTTCTTTCCTTATTAATATCAGCGCCTCTTGGACCCGAAGTCCCCAAATCAGAACCTCGTAAAATATTACCAACTAGCGTGGCAATACCATCTTCGTTCCCCCACATGGCTAAAGAACTCATAATAGAACGATGTTGTAGAGTCTTTCTATTTCCAGACCTACTTTCTTGCCTACATTTAGGTCTAAACACCTGCAAAGTGCAACGGGGAAGAATTAACAACCTTACCCAAGCTTCAACAGAATCTGGTTGGGTAGCCACCTTGTAGAGAGTTGTTTTCAGCGCTTGTGAGAATGCCAAACGACAACTATGTGGGATGCTTTTGACGGTCACGATGGGTGCTTTAAAGACACGATCAACAAGAGCCACATCAAAAGCAAACGAATCATGAACTTTGGGCTCGGCCAGTGAGATACAAGGTTTCGTGATACCAATAATGTGCCCACCTATGTCATCGTTGATAAAACGAACAAGCCCATCCGGGTGGTGACAGGCACGACTCAAGGCATGTATAGTCATACACTCCCCGCACAACCATTGACCAAAGACCTTCATAGTTTCTTCCACGGCTGTAAACAACCCTAGGTCCATGGAGATAGCCTCGCGCAACACCTTTTTACGTTCATCACTTGAAAGGTGCAACCTTTTGATATGAGAAATTAACCGACATATCCCTTTTCTCCCTACCTCACCATCCGGGCAACAATGAAACATGCGAAAGGGGCATGGCCAAGTGTCGTCCGAAGATGAAGAAGAGGAAGCCATAGAACTCCCAAAAATAGACACGTCTTAAGTTAAAACGCGAAACTTTTAGCAACAACGCCCTAGAAATAAAGGTGACATTTCAACAAATAGTTGGCGTGCACCCCATATTTAACAAAGGTTAATAGTTTGTATGGATGGACTTTTAGGTCATTGATAGTTTGCTAAGAAAATTTTATATATATTGGTTGAGGTTTTTTATCAAACACTTGGTGGGCATGTTTAAGGATTGAATTTTTTGAAGTAAGTTGGAAAGAGATTTTGATGATTGAAGTGAGTTTGGTTATTGGGAAAAGGTTTTTGTGAAATTAGTGAAAGGATTTTGGTTACATTTAAACTAAAAGAAAGGAAAAATAGAAAGGAAGAAACGATTTGAAAAGGATTTTGGTTACATTTTATCAATGAACAAGAAATGAAGATAGAAATGATTGATTATAAATGAAGATGATTTCTGATTTTGGTTACATTTTAGATGTGTTTAGTGATTTTAGTGATGATGGTTGGATGTATGAAAATTTTATGGAGATGAAGAAAATTACACGGAGATGGAGATGGAACATACATATAGAAATGCATGAAGACCCAAGCACATGAGAGAGGGAGAGAGGGTTTTGTATTTCATGGTCATTTTATGAGTGAATCAAACATTCAATTATTTTGCAATTCATGCTTTTGTCTTTCGAACATAAATGTCGGAAATGGAGGAACTTATAACGAATATGCATGCCCCGGGTATTCTAAAACCATGGACTTATAATTTTGCGTAACCTTCCCACATGCTTTCAGTATCATTTTGAAAATACAAACGGGTTGGGTAATGGGCCAAAAGTGTTGGTACAAGTCAGGATGGGTAAACCCGAAACACTTTTTTTCCAAAGAAAGCTTTCTTAATAGTTAGTGTATCTGTCACAATCATAAAGGTTTTGTTACTTCAATAGTAATGTAACTTTTGAATAGAAGCATTCAAGCTATTTAATACATTACCAATGGGAAATGATAATCGTATCACATTTTTTGATCAATTTACAACTACTGTGCATCATATACTTGTACTGTCTGTCATATTACTTGTACAGTGTGGTATACTAATAAAAATAAATGGTACAAATATGGGTTCCCCTTACCAATACACTTAGGGCAACTTTCGATCCATTTCCTTTTAACCTTTTTAACTTGTGTATATTATCATCACACCTGTTAAAAATAAATTATAAACTAAATCGACCCTTTCATTAAGAAAAGGTTGAAGTCGCCACCTCTACTTCTAAGAAATGCATTGTATATCTTCTAAAAAGATAATTTCTCATACGTTTTTTGTAGTTAACCAAGTCTGTGTCAATTGCTTCTCAAATACATCTCCTTGCATGCACGTTGTGTTGGAGAGTTCAACAACTACAGTTCTCGATTTATTGGAAATTTTGAGGTACTTTAATTTTGTAACGAATATATTCGAGCTTAATTGATGAATTAATGGTGGAATTAGGGTTTTGTGTGTGAAATTAGTGTGTGCGGATGAGAGGAGAGAGAAAATATCTTAAGTGTATGTATATTTCTCAAAGGGTTAATTACAAATGTAGTTACAAGAGGTATTTATACTAATTACGTTAAGATTCATTTTACCCCTTGTACTTTAGAACGAATTAAAATTTAACACCATTTTTATTTCTACAAATTCATTTTGATATAAAATTTTCTTGACTGCATTCCATGTTTCTTCACTGGTCTTGCTCTCTTCCACTAATGATGACGTGCCGTATTTTCAGAGCCTTGATGCATATTACAGATGGGCTGGGCTAGCAGTGCCCGTCTGGTCACAAAAATAAAGGTGCCACTTCTCTGCATCAACGCCATAGATGACCCTGTCTGCACTGATGAAGCTATTCCATATGATGAATACCAGTATGAAAATTTAAGTTTTTTTATATTCTTGTCATACATAAGCTAATGGGCAACCCAGTTCGACAATAAGCCTAAGTTTCCACAAAACGTTTTTCTACAGCTACATGATTCATTATGAATGACCTAATGTAATTTTATGACAGCGATAACAAAAATGTTGTTCTGGCAACCACACAACATGGAGGCCACCTCGCGTTCATTGAAGGAATATCTGGGAAGAATTTATGGTAACTTTCTCTTGTGATATCTTTATTGTGAACCATTAAATTGTTAATATTATACACACGATGATAATCAAGATCGCTCTGTATCTACTATTATATAGGTGGGCAAGGGTAGTTGAAGAATACATCTCGGTTTTACACTCAAGAAGCTTACTCGTGAACAAATAACATGTACACAAATACCGAATGACCTGTACTTGTCTTGTTTTAGAACAACTATCTATCATTTCAGTCAGATAATGATGTATACCTCCTTATATGACTTTCGTTCTTATAAAGCAAGTCCCCTTGCCCTCACACTTTAATTTCTAATCATTTGCAGGTTGACCAAAATAAGAACATGTTCAGGATTAACGAACGGAAATGAAAATTGAAATTTCTGCAATCAAGATTGATATGATCATGGCTACTAACAAAGTCAGAATATAAACCAAAAACCAGACTTGTTGGTGCACGTCTTTCGGTGACAAAAGCATTCTAGATGTGATATGTATTTTGTATTCAAGTCTTGTAATTTATATTGGAAATTACCGTCTGTTAATGGAATTACCTTTACATATGTTATCATCATATTGGGATCTTTATATATGTTTTATATGTCGGTTTATTATTTATGTTTTGCAGGTACTTAACATGGATGTAAACAACACATATAAAGGGTAATTTGAGTGTTCCGAGAAACAAGCAAAATAATGGAAGCACTCAAATGGTTTGAGTGTTCTTGGGAACAAGCAAAATGGGTTTGGTCAAAAGAACACTTAAACAGTTTGAGAGTTCTTGGGACAAGCAAATTGGCTTGATCAGAAGAACACTCAAACTAATATGCGTGTTCTTAAGAACACGCATATGGCCAAACCCTAGAGTAGTGGGCCTAAGTGAAACACGCAAATCTAGTGGGCTTTGCGTGTTCCCATCCCAGCTCTATAAATAAAGTGTGTGTTTGCGTGACAAGGGAGACGAGTTGGAAAGGGAAACGAGCAAAACTTGAGAGAGAAACTACTAGAGCTAAGGGGCAAGGGTGTAGTCGGCAAAAAACATCGGCAAGGAGCATCGGCAAGAATCGGCAAATCGGTTCCCTACACCCTTCACTTTGGCAAAAATCGGCAAGGACCATCGGCAACTCCAATCGGCCAAGAATAGCCGATGCATGTGAACGTTGGGGGTGTTGGAAAAGGTGATTTTGGCCGTTTCTTCCTTTTTTATACACATATATATACATACCATATGTATACACACAACACCGGAAAAAAATCACCTTCGCCGGAATTTTGTTGGTGAGTTTTCCGGCCATCCTCACCATTGAAGAGCTCACATATATATATACACACACCTGTATCTTTGGTTTACTTTCTTTGTTTTCCGACGACCCCTCTTTTTTCCACCTCTTTTTTCCAGCGATGCTACCTCCGGTGAGTTTTTCTGGTAAGCCATTTGGGTTTCCGATTGTACACCCACGATATTCAAATCCGAATGGGAGGATGACGTGGATGTCAAAACCGACTATGATATATATATTGCCATTGTTGTGATGTGGATTACAAAGAAAGATATGTACAAAGAAGAGATAGAGATAGTAGACTGTGTGGGGGGGTTTGTGGGTGGGTGAACGTATATAGAAAGAACCGATCGGCTTGTATTTTCCCACTACACCCTCTAATTTGGCTATTTTTGGCTAAAATTGGCTTCTTTTTTGTTTGGCCATGTGTCCACTTGTGATTGGGTGTAATCTTGCCAAAATTTGGCAACATCGGCACTACACCCTTGCCCATAAGAACACACAAATCTAGTAGATCTTGTTGTATATGTCAAGGGGTGACATATCTTGGGTGGGGGTCGGCGAGCTGCCACTGCTGCTAGAAAGATCAACTAGACTATCGTCAACCATATCTGTGAAGTTGTAAATACATATATACACGATAAGACTTTCAAATTGTCTAGTGATTGCTTCTTAAAGCTGTCTATAATTGTCCTTTGGCTTCTTGATTTGTGTTTTTACTTCTTATATTATGGCATTCAAATTATCTAGTGATTGCTTCTTAAAGCTGTCTATAATTGTCCTTTGGCTTCTTGATTTGTGTTTTTACTTCTTATGTTATGGCACAAC
Source organism: Erigeron breviscapus (assembly GCA_034093135.1). NCBI lineage: Eukaryota > Viridiplantae > Streptophyta > Magnoliopsida > Asterales > Asteraceae > Erigeron > Erigeron breviscapus. The sequence continues at coordinate 5,116,439 of CM067172.1, read as the reverse complement.
AGAATCTCTTCTGATCTCAGTTATCTTGTTTGATCTTGAATGACTACTACAATTTCCTAATATATCAAGGATTAGATTTGATACTTAGAACTTTCTTATTTCATTGGGGTCTATTAAGCTTTCAGCATTGATTAAACTTAAATTTGAAACCAACAACTTATAAGCACAAATTCGGGTTAAACTAAATTTTAAGATGTAGAGATAGTTATTGAACTAAAGAATTGAGTCCAGATTCTGGGTTGAGTTTTGAAATACCAAAAATTGAAAATAGTCTTCTACAAAGGGCTAAGTATTTTGTCAAAAACCAAAAACAAACTCTCTGAATTAACCCATGGTTTTTTTGGGTGGGTTGGGTTGGGGGGGTGGGGTTAAAAACCGGGGGGTATACCGTCTGAAACAACACTTAATTGGTGGTTTTCGAGCTGTTAAAAAATGTACCAAGTGTCCTGAACATGTTAAAGAAGAGATGAAGGGGTATATGTTGAAAAAAAGCCAAGGCAAAACATGATTTGATTCACCTCCCATGTAAGTTTTATTTTTTTTCATATCCACATTTAGTAAATGGGGTTGTTGATCATGTATAATAGCTATCCAAATTTTGGTTTCATATATTTTGATGAATGTAAAAAACATTTAATTGGGCTTTAAATTGGACCCATTATTTATGTCATCTGGTTACCTAAATAAAATTATCCTGTCTGAATTGTTTATTATCTTGTATTTCAGCTCGCAACATGGATCCAAAGACTTTGATGACGATGATTGAAAAGGGAGCCTCGCGATGGTTGTATAAATCTATGTAATTAGAGATAGCGATTGATGGTGAATGTGGAGTCGACTACCTTCATAAAATGGTTATTCTTCAATCGATTGTTATTTGTAATACATGTTAATTGGTTCTTTGTGATGTGTTTTTAATTGGTTATTTTGGTGTATATACTTAACACGCAATTCAAAGAACTAATTAAACATGTATTACAAATTTCAATCGAATGAAGACTAACCATTTTATGACATGTAGTCGACTCTACATTCATCATCAACCGCTATCTCTAATGACATAGATTTATACAACCATCACGTGGCTCCCTTTACAAACATCGTCATCAAAGTCTTTGGATCTATGTTGTGACCTAAATTGAAAGATAATCAACAATTCAAACACGGATGGAGATAATTTCATTTAGGTAACTAGATGACATAAATAATGGGACAAATTTCAAGCCCAATTAAATTATTTTTACATTCATCAAAATATATGAAACCAAAATTTGGATAGTTATCATATATAATCAACAACCTCATTTAATAAATGTGGATATGCAATATATAAAACTTACATGGCGGGTGAATGAAATCATGTTTTGCCTTGGCTTTTTTCAACATATACTTCTTCAGCTCTTGTTTCACATATTCGGGACACTTGAGACATTTTTTAACGGGTCTAAAACCACCAATTAAGTGTGGTTTCAGCAAAATACCCCCCTTTTTATTACTTTGTCACAAAAACCGCAAATGAAATAGTCTTTGTTTGTTGGGCGAGGGGTGCCATATTTACTATTCGGGTCAGTCAGTTCAGCTTGACCATCATCATTGTCCATTTATGCAACTAAACAAGCAAACATGAACATGAAGTCATTAACATTCAAACAGATGAACTTACAAATAATTTTAACATTTAATCACAAAATAAAACAATTAGCATTAAAGAGTTAACAACATTGGTTAAATTTCAATATTTAATCACAAAAAAAAAAGTCTACAAGATTAAAGGATAAAGAATAAAAAATTTCCACATTTAAAAAGAAGCAGTAACAGCAAGATCTTTCATAATGGCCCTGAAAATTGCAAACTCAAAAATTAAAAGCTTGTGTTGTGTATTAACTAGGAAGACCAGAGTCACGAAACAGGTGTTGTGTATATGTAGATGTTAATGTTAATTAATTAATTATACTTTAATCTACCAATATACTAAAATAGGATTGAAATATTTTCTCATGTTATTTTTTGATCTTTTTTATATCTATCAAGTTTCCTACTAGATACCAAATACAATTTATATGAATCCATAAATAAATTAAATAGGATTAAGATAATCTATATTTATTAACTCATTGTATTGTATTTTATGTTTCCTATTTAATTTCTTATCAAGTTTTCTATTTTTATGTCTTTTGATGTCGACATAAGAACTAGAAAAATCCAAAGCTTTTATTGTATTGATTGTCCACATCTTTTCATTGCTTTTTGTTTTTCAATGTTTGCTTTTTTAACACTCAAAATTGTAGAATTATAACTTGTACACTACACATAACAAATTGAACTTAGTTTTTTTACATTTCAATTATTTTTTTAAGGTCCAATAATATCCGTTCAAAACTCTTTCATAACTTGTATATTATGCAAGTTTTTACCTACAAAAAATAGATTACAAATATCACAAGTATAAAATATATAGCCTGTCAAACATATTGTCATATTAAAAAGATGCTGCAAGTTTGTCGTCCAAAAAAAAAATGATAATGCAATAAAACATATTTTTGAAACTATGAAGAGCAAATTACCAAGATAACGAAGATGAAGAGCAAATTACCTCTGAATAAGCTAGCTACCAAACAACACTACTTGAGATGGGTTTCTAAAATCAGTGTTTTATTGATTTTCTAGGATGTTTTCTTCTTGATTTATTACTTGAGAGTTGAGACCGGTTTGATCTTGGTCTCTTGGAGAGAGATATATTGAGTGTTTTCTCGTTCTTCATTATGGTGAGAGGATAAGGGTAATCTATGCTTAAAGATAAGATGAGGATTTTTAACTATCGATTAAGAGAATTGATATTCGTACCAATGGTTTTGATTAATTTACCACGCTGTACAAATAATATAACAGACTGTACAAATATATAATACATGGATGTGGTAAATTCATTAAAAGATGTGGTACTAATATCACCTCCCATCGGTTAATGGCAACATTGCATGGATCCTATGTGGGGCATGAGGTGGCCGATCCTATGTGACAAATTTTTAGCTCATGGATGGTTGAGTATTAATAGCCTAATAGGGACCACTACATGTGCCAAATTTTACCCCGTTCGAATTTTGTCTCGTCATATCTTTTCTATTTTTTAATTTTGTTTTTGATTTTTTTCATGATTTTTTTTTAAAAATTTTTTTCTTTCACAAAATAATAATATGTATTGGGCATTATAAAATTTGAAAGTGATTGTTGTATTATCTTTAGATAAATATATTTTTTGATATGTCAAAGTTTTTTACAAAAATATGAAACGACACAACATTAGTAATAGAAAGTATCTATGATGAATTAGTTTTGATTTGTTTTTCACTAAGCAATTCTAATTCATCCCTAGTCTAGCCTCTTTGAGGGTTATTTTACTCTTTTTATTTAATGATTTTCAGTAAACATTTTAACAAATATATTTAAGATTGTATGTATGTAGTATTGACCTTCAAAATAAAGATCCTGTAACAATATGTATAAACTGACATTGCCCAACGGGTACCCCCTGGATGTATGTTTATTTATGCATTTAATAAGTAGTATAATTATGTATATATTAGTTTTTTTGAAAGATGTATAGGTAGTCCTTCTATGAGGGCTACTTGTGGGTATACCCAGGTTCAAGTCTGAGGGCAGGGTTTACCCCTATTAATCGTCGTGCCTTCGGGCGGATTAGTAGGGGGTTTTCCCCCATTGGGTATTTGAAATAGACATTTCTACTTCGAGAGAGCTCTCTAACGCGGACCCGGTTAAGACAACGTATGCTAGAGTCTAGACCTCACGATGTCGAATCATGACACAAAGTTTTTCGGCGAAATTCACATTTAAAAAAAAAAATGTATCCAGACGTCTAAAAAACTAATTTGATACATTTTCGTGTCTTTTTGTAACTTGTGATCGTGTAGTTTTCTTGAGTGTCATCCGTTCAGTAAACTGTAATATCAACGTGCCTCACCACACATTTGTTAGTTGCACGTATAACAATTGTACCTGTAATTTATTACTGTCCCTGTTTGACTTTTTTCTTTTAACTACTGTATATTTATAAATAAAAAACTTCAACAAGATGGCGAAAAATACACAAACGAGGAGCGTAAGCCCACCAGGCCAAAAAAGTCAAACCCCGACCAGACAGCATTAGCGGCGACGTCGCCGCTAATACTGCGGGCCCCCATGTCAGTAACGGCTAATCTGGCAAAATATTAGCGGGCCCCCGTCAGTAACAGAGTATTAACGGCGACGTCGCCGCTAATGCCCCTGATCGGGTTGACCTTTTCCTGGTCGTGTTACCCTATGCCTACACAAATTACATTTAGTTGTTTTAAAACACATGAGTCAATGGGATACGAAATAAGAGTCGGTCAAGATCGTTTTTGTGAAGATCGCTCTTACAAACTTCTTTAGCTAGCTGAGGCGCCAACTGGTTTGTACCTTTTTTGGGGTTTTTACCAATCAGATTTAGATCTTTCAATAACGAATAAACAAAACGTACCTCACTTCCAAAATCCTTCCTACAATATTTATACCCAAATGAGATCGACTTCAATTCCATATATCCTGATCTTTATATAAAGCAGCAAACACTTATGATGCACACATCAAACAAGTATATAAGAATCAGTATATATATAGACATTTATATTCAAATTCAAATCTCTGATTATTTTGAGTATAAAAGAATCAATGTACATTAGCTCGTGAAAGCGAATTATAGAACTTGAAACAAGCTTCATCACTTGGATTGTTAAGTTCTAATTGGATAACCCGTATTTCGGAGAGACTAGGCTTTCGACGCATATAGCTTCTGCAACCAAGTCCTCCCATTCCAGAGAATACGAAGTCGAGGCTAGATATTTACAAAGACTTTTTTCTTCAACGTCGTATGTCAACATTAGATTATTTCGTAAGATCCAAATTGTGCCATCCTTGTGAAAAAAAGGAGGTTGATCAATTTCCGGAATATCATGGAGTGAAATCTTAGTCCAAGATTCTTTAACCCCGTACTCATTCATCAACCAAACCTCGTCTGCCAATTTTTTCGGGACAAATATACAAAGCTTTCCACCAAGATCAACAAGTTGGCAGTAATCATAATCAGAATCCGCGAAGATATTATCGGGTAATGGCACTTGACTAATACTCTCATCTGCTAAACTAAAAGCAACAATTTCTGGGAAGTAATCATCACCATCATAACCATTGTCGTAATTAACTACCCAATGAATATTCCCATTAGCAAAAGCAAAACTACTCATGAATTTCGGGTAAACAGAATTGTAAGGAAAATCAATCACATGCTTCCAAGTTTGAGTTCTAAGACTATAAACATGCAGAGCAGGCACATGATGATCATCATGAGTAGGTGTAGGCGACGATGAGCAACTTGGTTCATCGACAACGACTCTAACAGCCTTGTAATCATCGTTTACTATATCATAACCGAATCCATGTAAGAAGCATTGTTTGAAGTAATAATGACCACAGTCCGAATGATCAAAACAGCATTCCCAAGGTTGCAGTTCCACATAATCCTTAGTAGTTGGGTTAAGTACCACGAGGCGGTGCAGCCACATATATGTTACAGACAACAAAACAAGGCCATTGCAACATCCTATGACATCCAAACTAAACTCAGAATTTTCAGAATCAAAAGGCCCACATTCCTTTGGTTCTTCTTCTTCTATACGATGAAACGGGAGTAAATAGAGTGAACCACCAACTGAAGAGGAGGGCATGAAGATGAGGTGATTTTGGTTGAGGGTGTTCTGATGTGTTTTTATGAATGCGGGTTGTGTAAGTAGAGATAGCCATTCTTTTGAAACGCTCCTGAATCGACCTATGGATTTTGATGGAAGAAGATACAGGATCTCCGTGATCATCTCTTGTGGAAGAGTATTTATTACGACGCTGCGTTTACATGCCATATCAATTTTTGGCTTAATTCGACGATGAACAATAATGCGAGATATATTTAGATTTAAATATATATATATATAACAATATGAGTAGCGGAGGGAGGGATCAATGAGCCAATTGCGATAAAAAAAATTCTCATAACCGACCTTTGATATTATAACTTCACAAAAACATGGTTCCTTTTTTTTCTTCTTTTGTTTCCTTTTGATAGTTTAACTAGATTTATATTGAATTTCTTTTAATTAACTATATGATGAAAAATAAAAAAAGATTTCTAAGTTGAAGGTTATAAAATTTAATAATTATAAATTAATATTTAGCGAAGTTAAAAATGTAAATTATTTATAAAAAACAAAAAATATAAAGATGAGAATTTTTTACAAATACTAATATAAATAGTAGTAATATATTTTATAATGATAATTAAGATTTTTGTAAGAAGTGTTCTCAAATAACTTACTTTTAAAATGTTAGGTAGAAGTGTAGAACCATAGGCTTCTTCTATATTACTGTCTTGTCAAAGTTCTTGCACACTCGACATATGAGCTTAAGAAACAGAAATGTAGATATATATGCTCATGGCCATGGCTATTAATAAAGTCAGAATATAAACCAGGAACCAAGACTAAAAACGAGTCTTGGTCAAATACCATTCTTATAGATAGATAGAAAACAACTGAAGTGATTCACAAAATTTTGGGTTTCACGGGAATAATTAACTTCTATATAAGATGTAGACAAAAATGTGAAAACCGAGAGGCTAATAACAGCTTAACAATCTGAAGCTCCAGTTGCAGTAGCAGATCACAAGAAAAACCTTCTTCTGCTGGTGTCCATTTCCGGCTATGGTGAACAAAAAAGGTCCAAAGGTCACATCAAATGCATGGACAAGAACCAAATGCAATTTACATAATAAAATAGTAATAATTGAAAAGGGTAGATAAAGAAGGTAGTTGATACCTTGTGAACCCACTCATACTCCCCTCCCTTTGTATCAAAGGTCCCATGCTGTAAACTTATTAACTTTAGGGTGAAACGAGGGCCACATTCCTGTAGAAATATCAAAAAAATTAGCCCAATGCTTTGCCGTTGAAAACATGTATCCAATCAATGTTCAGTTAAATTTTCTTTTCGCTGATTTGGAGATTTCATTGACGCGACAAGTCGCAGAGGTTAATTAATAACTTAAGATGTTACTAGAAGTGACGATTTCAACACAATTACTTTTATGGGTCAATTCCAGTAATAATTTACCTCTAGAACTCTAGAAGGGAGAAATGCATGACAAAAATGTAAGTAAAATATTAAACTTGTCAAAAGTTAAGTACTGTTCAATACAAGAACCTTCCTACACTTTATTTAATAACTAAATGATCATAGGCATATATTAACTTTTGTGATTATACTTAACGAACTAATTATCTATGCATAAGTATAAGTTGGACAAGGAGTGTGAAAGTTAACCCTACGTGTTTCAAAAATAATATTTTAGTTTAACCTGCCAACCAAATCTTGCAACTTCTAGTTATATCGACTCTGGCTATCATATCGACTCTGGCTATAAAAGAAAACAAGAAATACCTGCAGACGAGCAATTACATCCTTTGTCAAAGTCTTCTTCTCCTCCCCGTTATCCTTGTTATTGTCATTTGCAGCTTTTTTGTCTCCTTTATTTTCAAAAATGTACCTACACAACAGACATATCCTTTTGTTAAACACTTCCCCCAAAAATAGTTTTTTAGAATATATGATCATAGCTTGTGTACCGATGATGACGGAAGAATATAAAATCTCGTTGATTGTGAAAAGTGACAACTCGTCGACCTTTAAGTTCAGCTTCTTGTGGAAAGAGTGATTCTATTAACCTACAAGAAACGGGTATTAAGAGATTAAGATGAGGACACCAAATATAAAAGCCTTGCAATAGAGAGAATGGATTTCTACCTTCCAACACGATGACCTAGGCGTGTCGTAAAGTTGTTCAGCACTAGCTCGGGTTTATGACCGGTAGGGTTTCCATGTTTCTGCAATAACATGTAACAAAAATTACAAACTTGTCCAAATATATCAATACCTTCCCAATCAAACGAACCAAAGAAATCATCATCATACCACCATCCTGAATGTAGGAATATCTTTATATTGGTTTCAAACCATGATGCAATTGTGCATATTGCAGGACACTTTTAAATGCCCTTGTACACCCAAGCTAACCACTTGTCTACCCCTAATCTTTCAATAGTTATGTATCAAGCATTAAAGTCAACATAATCTTAATACTAACAGGTTCCCACTCACTATGCACGTTCCTACAAGACTAAAGACAAAAAAGATCCATTCTCTACATTCAGGTGACATTGCATCTTACTAGCACATACTTGGCAGTCACTATGAAATGAACATCATACAAATTCCTTAATTATGAGCGTAAATAGTTAATTAGTTTTAGAAGAGCTCAAAGTTCACTCGTTCATCTACTGAGAGAAAACTATACTGCAGACTTTAAGGCTAGATTTGGTCCAGTGACTAGAGGCCATACCACATCTAAGGTTCATAGCATCTACAATTAACACCAATAGTAAAATATTGCACCCCATAGAAAACCAGACATGTTGGATATTTTGCATGCATTCTCACACAATGGTAACATAAAAGCATTTATTTTTCAGTCTCTACACAAGTGATTGAAACGTTAAGACAACGTCAGCAAATATTAGTTAACAATTAATAAGTTTTTACTATGCATGCAAAGTAAACAAATAATCAAAAGCCTTCGCTAACAATTATTAATGCTGGCTACCATTTAAAATAGTATAATTACAATAGTTCGGAAGCACATATATAACGCGTCTGTACTTAAGATGACTAGACTAAAAACATGCGACTTCGTAATATTTCATAAGAGAAACTTTTATGCTACCGGTCATATATATGTGAAACTGAAAAAAATGCCTTCTAACTCGCTTGATATTAGTCTCATTTGATAACTGTAATAATAAGCTTTTGGTATAAAAAAGTCTCCTGCTCCCAATAAAAAGCAATGACGACAGCTTTATCGAGTTCTTCCAATAATAATAACAGAAGTAAGAATCTCCACAAAAAATCTCACCAATATCTTGTGGGGGTGGAATTGATAGATGAGATTGATAAAATAATCCTTACTTAAGATAGGACAGACGGAAAAAGCAAGCATGGAATTTTGAGAAATAAGAGTAAAGGATTAGTCAAACCCTTCGACATCTAGACGGCAAAGTGGAATACATTAACATAGCATGCCCTACATATGTTAATATCCCTTATCATTGATAATCAATGCTAAAATGTATCAATTGAGAACTAATAAGCCCTTGCTCCTGAGTTCCATGTCTATATAGTTTTGATTTCCATCCACTTCGTGTCATAGTGAAAGTTGAACCAGGTAAAGAATCACACAATCATGTAAATTATATATCAAAGAAAAAGTAGTGCTTTATAAATAAGAACATTGTTTGAGAAAAAGGAGGAGGCTGTATATACATAAACTTCTGTACCTTGAGATCCTTGTGCAATACAAGATTTGTCAGCTTGAAATGAGCTGTAGGTCCATTGGGCAATCCAATAACCAAGAGAGCATCTGTAAATAGCCAATAAAGTCAACAAGGTTGGTAAGCATAATATTACAACAGTACCAAATCCCATCATACCTCTACCCGAGCCCCGGGGTTGGAAAGCATAATTTAGCAAAACCATGAAATAATTTAACAGAACAGTGAATGAGAGCTAGACGAGAAATAACCTGGTTCTCTACGGCTGGTGTGGACAACAATGACAGATGTATATTCTTTGTTGTTTGCATAATCCACAATCTGAAAAACGTTGCCAAATGTTTTGAAATCATGCATCTCCAATCGAAACGTTAGTGAAAGATAAAATGAGTCTACATCCATGATACTTACCTTCTTCAAATCGTATGTTCCTCTCTTATAGTACTCTGAATTGGGGATAATGGTGAGTAAATCTTTGATTAATGCCGGTCCCCTCTACAGTTAAGGAAGATTCCAGAGCATATTATTAGCATTAAGCAACATTTTAAAAATCCAAAAGAGCAGCGACAAAAGAAAAACATACCGTAGAATTAAAACGACAGGTGGTCATCAGTACTTTTGGCTCCCGGCCATATTTTAAAACTGCACTGAACTCATCAGCATCATTGCCAGCAAGAAGCTGAAAAAAACATACATGGGTAAAATCAAAATACATTCTGACCCAAAAAACTAATATAACCGATATCAATGATATGCCACACGTGGAAAGAGATAAAAAAAAATGAGATACCTCTTTATCGCCAGGCTTGCAAACAGTTTCATCGACTTCTCTAGTATTCTCAAGCGTTCGTGGAACCTTCCTCGGCGGAAGCTGCAAAAGTACACATTTACATTAACACAAGTCACATTACCATCAAAAACAAATCGTACAACACATTACAAAATTAGTGATATAAACTACCGCTTCTCCAAGCTCAAGAGCGCGGCTCTCCAACGCTTCACGAGCCTTGGCGATCTTTTTCTTCTCTAGTTTCTTTTCATGCTTAATCTTGGCATACACAGCCGCCCGTTTATCTTTGTTTTTGATCATGGATGGTAGCAACTGCGGCTTTACGCCAGCGTTATCACCATCGTCCATTCTCTTACCACGCTTTTTCGACGAATCATCGTCGTCAGAATGAACTTCACGAGCTTTCCGCTTATTACCCATTACCAACTATTAACAACACAATACAAACATTAACCTAAGTAACACTTCTTTCACTACACTAATACAAAAAAAAAATACAAATAACTATATATTATAACTATATATATATATATATATCAATTATATACAAAAACAGAAAATAAACATATGGGTATTAACAAAAATTCAAACTTTTAGCTAAATAAAATCTGAGGAGACTAACTTATATAACAATTATCAATCTTTATTATAAAAACACAATAAAGGAAAATTTAAAGTGTATATAGAAGATATAGATATATATATATACCTTGGTGAGATGTATTCTTGCGACGGAGATTTAGATTTTACTGTGGTTCACGGCTGCGATTTTAGGGTGATAGGGAAGGAAAGGACAGCGAAAGGTAAAGTGGGAAGGGTTTAATTAGGGTTTTGTTTACTACCCTGTAATTTACATTTAAATAGCACTAAGGTCCTTCTTGTTTAACTATTTACATATTTTGCCACTTTTTCTTTTTAAACAAGTGATGGGGGCGTTTCTTGAAAAGAATGTTATGGTTTGTAAGATATTGTTTGGAAGCAAATAACTTACGAAATTGTGGTGAAATTGTTCGAAAGCAAATAGCTCCCTGCCAACCTCGACCTCATCGACGAGGTGGTCGAAGGGCATGTCGACGGTGGGTTGGCAGAGGCCTAATGATCTATATTTCTCTTTCTCACTGTGGTCATGGAGAACACAAGTAGGATTGGACTTCAGATATAAAGTCTTTGAAGAATCTACATTACACAGTTGGAAAAAAAGTGATACTTGACAATATTATAACCTATCTAAAGATAATTTACGTGGACAATACTTTTTTTGTCCTTATCTGCACTTTTAAGTTAAAAACAATATTTATAAATAAAAAAAAACAAAAGTGAGCCTCGGTAGAGTGGTTTGTGTCTTCGTCTGTGGGGTGGGAGGTCACGCCCCCCTTCCGTGTTTTTATTTCGGGTTTTTTTGTTTTTGCACTTTGCTCCCTTCTTTTTTTCCTTATTCTTTTATGTTCCTTTTGTTTCTTTTTTATATTTATAGCCCCTAACTTATATAATTTGTGTTTTTTTTTTATCTTTTTAACATATATTTTTATACCTTTTTACACTTTACATTTTATTTTTTTATACTTTTTTAAAATTCTATATATTTTATTCAAATGTTATATATTTTGTTTTTTATCCTATTTCTTTTTTCTTTTTTTTCTGTTGCATTATATATTCGTTTTTATCTTTTAAACATTGGGTTTTTATATCTTTTTCACATGTAACATTTGATTTTTTTAATAACCTTTTCACTTAGTTTTCGTATTCTCTTTTGTTTTTTCTTTGCTTTTTTTTTGTATTTTTTGGTTTTAATCTTTTGTTTTTTTTAATATTTGGTTATCCTCGGCCAACAACCCGATATAACACTAGTTATGATTAAAAAGGATATTTTGGTTGTTTGGATGTTCAACAAATATTTCCGAAACATGAAAATTGTGGTGTGGATGGTGAATTTGTGCTTGTAAAAACTAGTGCGAAACTAAATGAATCCAAATTGATATTCGTTAAAGTACGACTTTTGAATCGATGTTTTACAAAAAAATTTATGATGATAGATGATATTTGAAAGTAATTTAGGAAAAACATGACTAATAATTTGGTGATGATATGTGAAAGATTAATAACGTATCTATTGTGTTTTGCAGTTATTGGGAAAAAAATCATCTTTTCCCCAAATAAATGTAAACTATAAGTTGGGTAATGTTTAAAAAAAAAAGTAAAGAAGGAAGAATGGATCCGAACGAATGCATGGGCAGGTGAAATGAGCCTTTTTTTTTAATCCCCTCGTCACAAGTTGGGTTTTGTTTTCTAATTTATCTTTTAACTACTCATTAAATGCTCAATTAATAAAGATAAATTGGACTGATTACCATAGTTGTTAAACTTTTACGATTTGAGTTGATTTATACCAAAAACGAGTCGACTCTCTAGGTGACTCGTTTTTGTCCAGACTCTTACGAGTCGTGGTGTGAACTTTGGCCGAGTCACGAGTCGCAAACTTATAACTATTGTAGTTTGATATAATATGATTATATATTATATTTATTGTACATTATTTTGTGTGTAAATGTAGTTTTGATCTTTTTATTGCGAATTTGAAGATAAATTGTAAGTTTATGATTCAAAACAAATGAATTTGTAATATTTTGGTAGATTTATTATGATTATAAACTTATATGGTGTTTGTAAAGAAATCACATGTATAAAATAATACTATATTATGTAGCATTTAAAATGTCTTGACTCTTACGAGTCGAATGACATTCCGAGTCACGAGTCAAAAAATCATGTTTTTGAGTCGAGTCAAAAGTTACGAGTCGACAACTATGCTGATTACCACCACGTCTGGACCCATCGTGGCTCTATCCACATGAGTCCAATGGCGACGACACCGGATCCATAGTGGAGGATGCCAAACAATTGGCGTGGTTGACCAACATGTTGCTAACGTGGTCGGCCGGCCTAGTAAGTGTCCTCTAACTAGGAAGAATCAAATGGGTGACTTTGCCAACAGAGTCATCACACTCTTTTTGGTGGTATTTTAGTGGCAGTAGCTTATTACATCATAAACACTTTTATTCATTACACAAAACTTGCATCCTCCATCCTTTAGTTCTAACCACCCTGCATCCTCCATCCTTTTAACCAGCCGTTTTGAGACTGCATTCCGTAAACAGAATTTGGCCACATAGTTCAGCAACTTTAGCAAACTCCAAAATCTTCAAACTTCGAAAAACAATCACAACTGAAACTTTCGTTTATGAGAGGATTCATCAGTCCTTTAGAAAGTTAATAACTGAGTTGGTCAAATCAACCCCTTGAACTCTTTTTTTTCCTTGAAGAAACATGGTGCCCATCAAGAACAAAAAGATAGGATTTTAGGATGTAGGATTTTAGTCATTATATTTATCCTTTTAAATCTCTCTTTTAACTATGTGTTATTATCCATCTAACTAACCATCAGTTTTAAATATCTCTTTTAACTATGTGTTATTATCCATCTAACTAACCATCAGTTTTAAAAGGATGAATTTACACGTATAGGATTAAAAAGAGAATTTGATGACTAATACATAAATGCACCGGCAACAATATATATATAAAATTAGCTGTTCCAAATAACTTGCAAATTAGCACTTCAAATAGGTCCCAAAACCAATACAATTTCTTACTTCGCACTCAAGTAGAACATAAGAGATCTACAACTACACATGAACCAATTTCCTTACATACAGAAAAGCCTAAACATGTGACGGCCACATACAGTACAAAACTGAGACCATAAAAAACCAGAACTACAGAACATCCCCACACAGCATGATGCTGATCTTTGTATAACATCTTTATGTTGTATGATGGTCAATAGATTGTGGTTTTTATTTAAAGAATAAAATAGAAAACTAGAGTCTAACTCTTTGTTATACTAACAACCTCAACAGATACAAAGCATAAAGGATTAGCCACCACGGGACATCTTGATTTTGGGCATGGCTTTCTTTAATTGCCGGGCCCGCTCCTTTGCTTCTTTCCTACGAACGGCCTCAGCATTAAGTTTTGACTCAGCCTCCTCCATCATCTTCCTCCTCTCTGTCTTCTTTCTCTGCAATGCTTCTTGTCTTGCATTCTGAAGTTCCTTGTAGACCTCCTGTGCAGCCTTTGTCCGTGCTGCTTCAGTTTTGGATCGGGCCTGTTTGCAACAATTTAAGTTACAAAACGTTACATTTGACAAGTTAGCGAGTTGCCATTTCTGTTATTTGGAGGTGGCAAAATGGTCTAGTCCAGTAACAGGTCAAAAAGGGTTCAAGTTGAAACGGGTCCTTTTCATAGTTGATAATTGGATACATGTCAGACTGGCTGGACTGTATCAGATTAGATATACAGTACTCTTCCATTTTAAATGCATCAACTATGATTAAAAAATCAAAAGTTTTACAACCATAAATTTACCTTTAAACAGACATTTTAGGTCATATATATTTAAAACAGCCTTCTACCCATTTACCTTTTGACTGGGCATTCTGATTGGACTTGTTTGAGATAAAATTTAACCCAAATCGACCTATTCAGTAGTAAAAGATTCAATATTGCCACCTCTAATGTTTGTGGATATCAAAAGATAAAATATAGAGCAACCTGTGAACTGAGTTTGTAATGGCCAATTAAGTCAATGTAATAAGGGACTAGCGCTACAAGCCGTGTCATATCAGCCATATGGTTAGCATCAGGAAGAGCAAACTTGAATACCAGCATCTTTCTGTGTGAGCTCTGCTGCTGATCTGAGAAATGCATTGATATGAGCCCTTTTCCGAACTCCTCATATGCTTTTTCACCAAATACCTGCAAATATTTTAACAGAGACTTATTATCAACGATCTACTTTCACTTGATTTTCATTGGTTTTTATAATAGCAAAAGAAACCTCGAGCTTATGTAAGTTAAATGAGCCCATTCAAATTAAGACTATAGAAGCCGTGCCAAATTGGCATCCAAAATAATATCTTACGCTCTGAATTAAAAGAGACTGTACGTCTGTACACAAAATCATGTACCTTTTGGGGCATCCAAATGGATCATGTTGGAGTTCAGTTTGACATATATGGTTACAGAAATTATATTATTTACATTACAATCTTATTGCTCAAATAATACGAGCTGTTCAACCTTTTTCCTTTTCCAAACTTTTTTCATTTATCCGCTTGTGCCAATAGAATATAACCCAAATAAAGTAATTGACCCATTCCAAGTAGATGGGTCAAAATCACCATCTTTTACTATCCATCAACAGATTGAAATATGGAGAGGGACTCACAAGACCTGCTTATAAGAGACCTTGAATGGTATAAGTATGTGCAGAGAATTTACAAGACCTAATATACTTGGAGAAGAAAACGACATATGTAATAGAATATAACCCAAATAAAGTAATTGACCCATTCCAAGTAGATGGGTCAAAATCACCATCTTTTACTATCCATCAACAGATTGAAATATGGAGAGGGACTCACAAGACCTGCTTATAAGAGACCTTGAATGGTATAAGTATGTGCAGAGAATTTACAAGACCTAATATACTTGGAGAAGAAAACGACATATGTAATAGAATATAACCCAAATAAAGTAATTGACCCATTCCAAGTAGATGGGTCAAAATCACCATCTTTTACTATCCATCAACAGATTGAAATATGGAGAGGGACTCACAAGACCTGCTTATAAGAGACCTTGAATGGCATAAGTATGTGCAGAGAATTTACAAGACCTAATATACTCGGAGAAGAAAACAACATATGTGTAACAAAGCAATCCCAGTGATCAGAATCTGCCCCAAAAAAAGCATGAAACAACTATAAATGAAGACTTCACTTGGCGTTGGCATATAATTAACTAACACCATTACAACTTGTGCTCCATGATATAAATAATTTGGGACTGAGTAACAAGTCATATATCATTAGAATAGCAAGAGTTTTCAATAAAGCTCGACAAAAACAGAGCACATGAATCTTATGGTCAGAACTCAAGATAATAAATCCTTGATAAAGATGCCACGTACTCTATCACACAAGTAAATCATTACCTAACAAAGTTCAAAGATTTCCATATACTCCTCTAACTTAAATCAGAAACTCGAAATTACAAACTACTACAGTTTTTCTAGCAAAACCCAATGGAAATTATCGTACTTTTTCATTGTATACGTATATATAACTTTCAACATCCCATAAAACCAGCTTAAACCCTACAAAACAAGATATTGCTATCCTAAAGCTATTCACAATTCACAATCTATAGATAACAACTGATAAAATGCAAATGTTACCTGATCAATCACAGACTCGTTGATTAAATCAGCAGCCACCTCTTTCAATTCCGACACAACCATCAACTCATCTGCGACCCACTTTCTCCCACTCGGCCCGGAACTAATCAAACTCCCAAACCTCTGCAAATCCCTCTCCTCCTTCTGCATACCCTTCACAACCTTCTTTTTCCCCAAAGCAAAAACAACATGATCCATTGCATCATCATTCATATAAACCTCAAACCTAATCTCGTCACTACACGGAAAAACCACATTCCAAATCCTAGTAATCAAATCGTGTCGGTTTTTTAAGTCCATCGTCGCCACTAACCCTTGGCAAAACCTACGCCCACTCGCGTAAAACTTAAACACATTTTGTCCTTCTTTTAACAACAAAGGCGAATCGTCGTTTTCGTCGTCTCCTACACCTAACAAGCTAAAATTCTTGTCGAAAATCGTGTTTCGTGTCGCGAATTTACTCGCCCATGATAATGCTAGTGTCTCATTTTTCTTTTTACCAATAAAAAAATTAATCACAAATAAGATCAAAAATGTTATACATATAATCTCTATTATATAAATCCTAACTTTTATAGTCAACGGTATATGTTCAAAAACGTTGACCGTTACATTACCAAAATTATCCGGTTCAGAAATGTTAGAATCGACCGGTTTAATAATTTCCGGTTCAGTGATTGGTTCCGGTTTGATAGGAAAGCCTTCGAATTCATCTTCATCCCAGTATTCAAACGACGTCGTTTCGGGATTAGGTTCAGGGTTAGGGTTTCGAGTGTGATCAGATTGGGGGTCCGGCGGGGGATGAACGGTGGAGAGGGTGGTGGAGGGAGGAGGACGGCGGGGGAGATCGGAGATCGAGAGATCGCCGGAATCTGGTTTCTCGTACTCGAAGCCTTCGAAGTGAGGGGCGGTGGCGGTGGCGGTGGCGGAGATGAAGATGGAGGTGATGGAAAGGAGAGTGATGAAATGGAAGAGAGTGTTAGCCATTAATTAATAATTGAATGGAGATTTAATCTGAATCTATGCTATCTTACATAGCCAAGTTTTATTTTTATTTTCTTTTATTTTACAAGTTATTTTCTACTTGATAATACTTTTTTTTTTTTTTTTTTTTTTTTTTTTTTTTTTTTTTTTTTTTTTTTTTTTTTTTTTTTTTTTTTTTTTTTTTTTTTTTTTTTTTTTTTTTTTTTTTTTTTTTTTTTTTTTTTTTTTTTTTTTTTTTTTTTTTTTTTTTTTTTTTTTTTTTTTTTTTTTTTTTTTTTTTTTTTTTTTTTTTTTTTTTTTTTTTTTTTTTTTTTTTTTTTTTTTTTTTTTTTTTTTTTTTTTTTTTTTTTTTTTTTTTTTTTTTTTTTTTTTTTTTTTTTTTTTTTTTTTTTTTTTTTTTTTTTTTTTTTTTTTTTTTTTTTTTTTTTTTTTTTTTTTTTTTTTTTTTTTTTTTTTTTTTTTTTTTTTTTTTTTTTTTTTTTTTTTTTTTTTTTTTTTTTTTTTTTTTTTTTTTTTTTTTTTTTTTTTTTTTTTTTTTTTTTTTTTTTTTTTTTTTTTTTTTTTTTTTTTTTTTTTTTTTTTTTTTTTTTTTTTTTTTTTTTTTTTTTTTTTTTTTTTTTTTTTTTTTTTTTTTTTTTTTTTTTTTTTTTTTTTTTTTTTTTTTTTTTTTTTTTTTTTTTTTTTTTTTTTTTTTTTTTTTTTTTTTTTTTTTTTTTTTTTTTTTTTTTTTTTTTTTTTTTTTTTTTTTTTTTTTTTTTTTTTTTTTTTTTTTTTTTTTTTTTTTTTTTTTTTTTTTTTTTTTTTTTTTTTTTTTTTTTTTTTTTTTTTTTTTTTTTTTTTTTTTTTTTTTTTTTTTTTTTTTTTTTTTTTTTTTTTTTTTTTTTTTTTTTTTTTTTTTTTTTTTTTTTTTTTTTTTTTTTTTTTTTTTTTTTTTTTTTTTTTTTTTTTTTTTTTTTTTTTTTTTTTTTTTTTTTTTTTTTTTTTTTTTTTTTTTTTTTTTTTTTTTTTTTTTTTTTTTTTTTTTTTTTTTTTTTTTTTTTTTTTTTTTTTTTTTTTTTTTTTTTTTTTTTTTTTTTTTTTTTTTTTTTTTTTTTTTTTTTTTTTTTTTTTTTTTTTTTTTTTTTTTTTTTTTTTTTTTTTTTTTTTTTTTTTTTTTTTTTTTTTTTTTTTTTTTTTTTTTTTTTTTTTTTTTTTTTTTTTTTTTTTTTTTTTTTTTTTTTTTTTTTTTTTTTTTTTTTTTTTTTTTTTTTTTTTTTTTTTTTTTTTTTTTTTTTTTTTTTTTTTTTTTTTTTTTTTTTTTTTTTTTTTTTTTTTTTTTTTTTTTTTTTTTTTTTTTTTTTTTTTTTTTTTTTTTTTTTTTTTTTTTTTTTTTTTTTTTTTTTTTTTTTTTTTTTTTTTTTTTTTTTTTTTTTTTTTTTTTTTTTTTTTTTTTTTTTTTTTTTTTTTTTTTTTTTTTTTTTTTTTTTTTTCTTTTATAATTTTATTCTTATAATTCTTTTTATTTTTTTTCTATATATTGATATGTATTTTAACCTCATCTATCAAATTTTTTGTTTTCGATAATGATGTTTTTGTTCACATATCTGGTATGTATGTATCACATCATATGTGCTGATATCAATTGCCATTTTGTTAGAAATGGGGATTATCATTATTCTTATTATTATTGGCAAAAGCGTTGAAAAGGTATTTGATGAAATCTTGAGTTAGTAATTGTTTTTTAATAAGGTTTTAGTTGGATATGATGTGATACATACATACCAGTTGCATATGATTAAGGAAAAGATTTCTACACGCACTTAATCCTCAAGGTCTTGTTATTTGTATATTGATTACTTTTAAATTTGTTAACTAAATATGGTTCAAATTATTGCTTTCAATTATAATTATAATTATATTAATGTACATGACCCCTCTGTGGCTGTGTGTCCGGCAATCGTTTTTTCAAGCCACCCCGGCAACCACCACCAACCATTATTTATCATCTTTATTGTGTTGGTAAGATTCTTAATTATACTTTTTAAGTGTATGAGAAATTTGTTTTTTAAGGTGTGTTTGAATGTGCTTTTACAATGTTATTTTATGCTTTCAAATACATGGGATATATATTGATTATAAATAGATGATAGTTACGTTATATAATAGTTTGGATCAAGAATGAATATAAGGTTAGACTAACTTCAACTTTAGGTGACTTAACAGTTTCGTCCAAGATGATAGTTAGGTGATTTTATGCTTTCGAAATGTTGATGGAGCTAACTAAGCTTTGATGCTACCATATATATCCATCATGTTTCTTTGGTTTTTTAGATTTTTATAGAAGCAATATCTGATTTTTAACGTTGCATTTTACTTTCAATGAAATATTATTGCTAGTGGTTAGCTGTTTTTTAGACTACGATTTGACTGATGGTCAGGATTTAAGGCTATTGTTCGGGCTTCTATTACGGTCATTTTCTTGCCAATCCCACACACCGCTTGACAAGTGGTCTGCGATCCATGAAGGTGAGGATAGATTATATAAAATGCATGTGATAGATTAGTAACAAATCTTCATTAAATGTTATTTTTAAAGCTGAGCTTGACTCAATGACTCTACTTTATTATTTGACTTTTTATAGTGGTAATATTCTATTACTTATTATGCATTTGACTGATGATATAGGTATTGTTTGGCTGCTTTTCGGGCTATTGTTTGGGTTATTTAGGTTCAAGGGCTTCTTTTGAGGCTGCTGCTAAGGTCACTTCTTGGGTCACTTTGTTGTTCTTCAGTATAGAGATCCGGTCACATGTTTGTGTGTTTGACAGGTTCATCCCCAATGCTCCTTTGATTTTGTTTTCCACATGATTGCTATTATTTTGGTAATAATTTTAGTTGGTGAACCCGTGTTATGCATTTGGCATGTTGAATAGAAAATTGATTACAACCACCACACTACGATATATTTGTGCTAAGATATGTCATTATACTGATATTACTACACCCTTTATATTTTATATTTTGATGTTTAAACCCTTACAACTTTTTCATAGGCTTTTGCAACTATGACTCCTTAACGAGGTGGCTAAATACTTTGATGGTAGCTCCACAAAAGATAATGGACATTATCAGATGCTTAGAGGAAGGCATGTTAAAAACTGCAACCATCAAGGTTTTACTTTAATTCACTCATTCGTCTAATTTTGTTCGGACATGTTTATACTCGAATACTTGGAGACCCTTCATTTTTCTTTAAATAGGTTTTTTTTTCCTGAAAAAGAATATAACTGTCTTTTATTTTATTTGTCTGTTTCGGGAAAAAAATACATGAATTTGTACACGCTAAATCCTGTTTACAAATTTTGATCAAAAGCTTCCGCTTTAGTAATCAAAATCAACAATATAAGCAACAAGGAAATACTTCTTTTCCTATGGGAACAATGATTTCAAATTCTGGCATGCCTCAAAATGGGAACAAAAGTATAATGGTTCCCATTAGGGTGCGCAAGGGTTCATTGCACCGAGGTTAAGCAACGCAGCTGACTCAATTAATTTGCTACTTTCATCATCATGATCTTCGACTAAGACTTCTACTTTTGATCCCGAGTATCTGATCCTTTTGATCCTTAAATATACAGATTAAAGTGAAAGTTAGAAATAGATCACACATGGATTACTTATCAGAGAAATATAGCTTAGTTTTGCTCTTGGCGTAGACATTGAATTTTGATATATTGATAAATGGGTAATGCATACCAAATTGATCTTTTGATATAATGAGTTTATTATGTTATGGTTTATCTTTAACATGTTAGGCATTTAAGACCAATAGTTTTATAAGAAAAGTGAAACATACATATATACAATACTTTTGTTGTCATGTTGCGCGTTACATTGTTGCCGCCGCATCGCGCGAACACCCATTTAGTACTAAATTAAATCCAATAACTATTTTCACATAAATCTCTAAATATATATAAAAGAGAAACCTTAATTCATAATTGGAGAAGTATGGACCCTTAGATGAAGTTCAACTTTTAATTAAAGCCATTAGATCAAATGATGATGTCATATACCTTATTTAACTTTTTTAGATTTAATTTTATTTTAATAAATTTAAATTATTATTATTTCCTTATTTAAGTTTGTAGACATTAATAATTAATGTTTTAATGATATAATTATGGAAACTAATATTTTTATATTTTACATCATTTTTTATCTTTGTTCCGCAACAATCTTTGTATTTGTTTATATATCAATAAATCAAATACATTAGAAAGGAAACAACGTGTCTCAATGCTACATACTTGATTATACATATATATATCTTATATAGTTTCTGTTAGGTCGGAAATCGACCAAGTATAATTTGTTCAGAAATAGCTTGAAGTTTAGTGAAGACGTCTGCACAGAATTCTGAGATGTCTCAGAATTCCTTCACTGAAGCTTCACTTCAGTTCAGATCAAGGCAAATCTGAAGCATTCATTCTGAAGTCAAAGACTGAAGTATGAAGAAGAGAATCATCTCAGAAGCGAGCAAAGAGTGATTCTACCAGATCGAAGACTGAAGCATCTCAGTATAAAGTATTAACAACACTTTACACTGATTACGAGGAAGACATTTTACTTTACATACCTTTACCCAGTTAATAGATTTATCTATTAATAAAAGGTACAAGGTAAAAGTATGGGTTTGGAACATAGTACTATAAGTCACATCAACTGACTTATATACTCTTCCTAGTATGAGCATGCAAGGAATTAGGTTTAATTCCTTAAATGCTCACAACCACATTTGTACGATCTTGTCCACATCATCATGGACTTGGTCTATAAATACAAAGTCTTCTCACAACTTGCAAACGGCTTGAAACTTTAGCATTGCAACTTGTGAGATATACTCTAAGTACACGTACACTTTCCAAACAATCCTGTTCCCAAGTTTGATGGGAACAGTGAAAACTTTCAAACATGGAAAGCTTGCATGCTAAAGTATATTGCTGGTGTTGAAAGACATTTGCCCGATATCTTAAAAGAAGGACCCTTTGTCCCCATGAATGCTTCTACTGTTGTCAGAAATACCGATGGGACTCCTAGGCAGTCACCTAAGGAGAAGGATCATTGGTCTGAGGAAGATCATAGACTTGTAGACCTTGACACCAAGTTACAAAATATGATTTTATATGCAGTTCCTGAAACCCTAATGCCCACTCTTGTTTTACTTGAAAACTCCAAATTAATGTGGGAGGAACTAATGACACAGTTTGAAGGCACAAATGAGACAATTGTCACAAGAAAAGTTGCTTTAAACAAAAGATATGAGTCTTTTTTTGCTGTCCCTGGGGAAACCTTAACTCAAACTTACATCAGATTCACAAATCTGGTAAATCAACTGAAAGCCCTGGGTGTAACCAAAGATAAAGAAATTTTGTTGGAAAAATTTTGTGACATTTTGCCTTCCAAATGGGAAAATTTAATCTTGGTCTTGAGACAAGGCAAAACTCTGCACAGTCACACTCTTGCTTCCCTTTATGGAGCCTTCAGATATACTGAAGAAAACAAAGCTGAGAGAGCTTTGGCTGAGCAAGATGCCAAAAACCATGTTTCTACCAGTTCTGGTATGGTTCAGTATTCTGAACCACATAATACTGCTCTACTATCTTCTGAGAGTGACATCTTTGACTCGATGAAGAAGATGGTTTCTGAAATGTTAAAAACTGGTGTCTCTGCTAATGTTACTCATGATTGTGATGAGAATGACAATGATGATCTGGTTGCCATGCTGGCTAAAACGTTCAATCGTTTTAAGGCCAAGTCAAATCGATCTGGCAAACCCTTTGCTTCCAGTGCTTCTATTGACAAGTCCAATCTTGAATGCTTTAAATGCGGCAAGAAAGGACATTTCATGAAGGAATGCAGATCTAGTCAACCATCATCATCACAATCTGCTCCTAACCATTCTATTTTTCAGAAATCTGATGACAGCTATAAGGCCAAATACAAGAAGTTAAAGGCACATATGGCTCTTCTGGCACAAGACAACTCAAGCAACAGTTGTATGATTGCCAAAACTGAAAAATGGGAAGATTCTGATGAATCATCTGATGATGAAGAAGAAGTAAGGGACATGTGTTTCATGGCACAAGAAGATCAAGGTCATTTGGTCAAATCCGATGTTGAATCTGGTCGCTGGGTGGATATTGTAATGAAAAAGGTCAGTAATTTTGGCTTTGAAAATAATGAGGAACACAAACTGGACCTTTTGGTTCTTTTAGAGGCTGACATCTCTTTTGTTGAGACAGTGCGTTCAGAAAGCCTAAAAATGTTTGAAAACAATGCTTCTGAACTGAACGCCAGTCATGCCAGACTAAAAGAACTGAAAGATGTTCAATTGGCTCTAAAAAGTTATCAGTCTATGGTTGCAACTTTGGAATTGGAAAAGGAAGAATTAAAATCCATCCTTGAAAAAGAACAAGCAATCATTAAATCTTGGATGAAAGCACCAAGGCCAGATGCTGCAATTAAAAATACTTTTGCATCACAAAGAGCAGCATATGAGTCTGGTGATCTTCATTTGGCATCTATAATCACTGATTTAGATGCACTTCCAAAGGAAATAAAACCTGAAATCATTTTTCCTAAAGTTGGCAAGCAGAAAACTGTAACTAATAAAGCTCAGGAACAATCTGAGGGCAAATCTGAAACAGCTCAGACAACTGTTTCAGAAAGCAAGGGTAAATCCAAAAAGCCATTCCCTCAGACTTCATCTAAGGTTCCTAAAGACCTAAAGAAGAAGAAAAATTTCTCCCCCACTGAGCCATCTACCTCAGATTCTGGTAAGGCTCAGATGTCTAATGAAGAATCAATTTTGTTAAGGTTAGAAAGTCAATTTCAACTATTGGCTAGACAAGTGCAGAGCTGTAATGCACGTTTAAAAAATGTTGAAACTCCTCCTCTTCAACCTAAACAAAACACAAAACCTTTTTCTAAGCAAACCAAGAAGAAATCTGAAAAGAAAAAGGTTGAAAACCCCATCAAACCAACTATTTTCTTGTCATCTGAAATAATGACTGAAATCCCCTTTGATCCTTCTGTTCCTTATGAACCAAAGAAATCTGAGACTGCTAAGGGAGAGTCTAGTGAACCCATCCAAAGATGGGTTCCCAAAAAGAACTAATCTTTGTTTGTGTGCAGGGAGACCGAAAGAAGAATATATGGTTTCTGGACAGTGCTGCTGGCCGAACCATGACTGGTTATCAGACCCTGCTAGAGGAATATAGGGTGCAAGAGGGGCCCTCAATAGTTTTTGGAAATGATGGTAATGGGAAAACTGAGGGATATGGTGTGGTGAATAATGGTCAAGTCAAATTCACACGTGTTGCATATGTGAACGGTTTGAAATATAACCTGATCAGTGTCAGTCAACTGTGTGATGATGGCTTCAAGGTTTTATTTGATATTTCACAAGGCACCATATTCAACAGGGATGGAAAGGTGGTACTGATTGCACCAAGGAAGGGAAACATTTATGTCATTGATATGAATCCTTCTACCTCTGAACAATGTTTCTATTCAAAGGCAGATGAAGACACAAACTGGCTGTGGCACAAGAGATTATCCCATCTGAATTTCAAAAACATTAATAAGTTGTCTAGAAAACAACTTGTTGATGGGATACCTTCTATGTCCTTCAACAAAGACAAGCCATGTCCAGGTTGTGAAATGGGTAAGCAGAAAAGAGCTTCATTCAAGACCAAGCAAAGCTTTAGTATAACTGAACCTCTTCACATGCTTCACATGGACCTTTTTGGACCAGTGAATGTTCAGACCAGAGCAGGAAAGAAGTACACCCTTGTCATCGTTGATGAATATACAAGATACTGCTGGGTGATTTTCCTCAGGTCCAAAAGTGAAGCTGCTGCTGAAATCATTGCTCTCATCAAACAAATTGAGCTCAAACACAAGCGAAAAGTTTGTCAGCTCAGAAGTGACAATGGCACTGAATTCAGAAATGCCACTCTGGAGTCCTTCTGCACTAAAACTGGCATATCTCAGAACTTCTCCTCAGCTCACACACCAGAGCAGAATGGTGTTGTTGAAAGAAAGAATCGTACGCTGATTGAAGCTGCTAGAAGTATGTTGAATGAATCTGGTCTTCCCAAGAATTTCTGGGCTGAAGCTGTTGCAACTGCATGCTACACTCAGAACAGATCTGTTTATGTCAAAAGACACAAGAAGACCCCCTATGAAGTACTCAGAAATAGAAAGCCTAATATTGGATACTTCCATGTATTTGGGTGTCCAGTATACATTCTGAATGATTCAAGTCAGCTTGGAAAATTTGATGCAAAAGCTGATGAAGGATACTTCCTAGGATATTCATCAAATCGCAAAGCCTTTAGAGTCTTTAACAAGAGACTTGAAAAGGTTGATGAGTCAATTCATGTTACCTTTGATGAATCCAATTCTGCAATCTTTAAAAATTCCATTCCTGTACCACCCTCAGAAAGTCCAATAAGTTTTGGTGATTCTGATCCTATTGCTGAAACTGATCAGTCACCTGAACCTGCTTCTGAACATCTCCGTTCAGAACCAACAATAAAAAAGCCTAGCAACATTCCATTTTATCCTCCAGTCAGTTTCAAACTACCTTCTGAACTGACTATTGGATCAGATGTACATGCTGCTTCTCCTCTGATATCAGGCTCCACTGAGCAACCTCATTCTGAAGAATTTCATGATGCAAGTCATGATCGGCAGGAAGAAGAAGAAGCTGAAGATGTATTTTCTGAAGCTCCTCCTGAAGTTACTCAGAGAAGTTCTTGCACTGATATCATTATTCATCCTGGTCAATACTCTAAATGGACTAAAGCACATCCAATCGAGCAAATTATTGGAGAGTCCAGTAGAGGGGTTCAGACCAGAAGAGCCACAAGCGATCAATGCTTAAACGTCAGCTTCTTATCTCTAATTGAACCCAAGAAGATTGACGAGGCTATGCAAGACCCAAGCTGGGTTGAAGCCATGCAAGATGAGCTCAACCAGTTTAAAAGAAACGATGTATGGGAACTCGTTCCTTGTCCCAGTAACCTGAAGAAGGAACCAATTGGGACAAGATGGGTCTTCAGAAACAAGATGGATGAAGATGGTCACATCATAAGAAACAAAGCAAGACTTGTTGCAAAAGGATATGCACAAGAAGAGGGAATAGATTTTGATGAAACTTTTGCACCAGTTGCTAGACTTGAAGCTATCAGAATATTCTTAGCTTTTGCAGCTCATCATCAATTTAAAGTCTATCAAATGGATGTCAAAAGTGCATTCCTGAATGGAGAACTAGAAGAAGTCGTTTATGTGTATCAACCACCAGGGTTCATCAATGAAGAAAAACCACATTGGGTGTACAGACTGAACAAAGCCTTATATGGTCTGAGACAAGCACCCAGAGCCTGGTATGATACTCTTACTAAACATCTTCTTAAAAATGGTTTTAAACGTGGTGCAATTGATAACACTTTGTTCATATTGCATGATAAAAGTGATATCCTTTTAGTACAAATTTATGTTGATGATATTGTGTTTGGTTCTACAAATGAGAAGATGTGTGAAAATTTTTCTAAAATCATGTCTTCTGAGTATGAAATGAGTATGATGGGTGAACTGACATATTTTCTGGGACTTCAAGTAAAACAAACTGAAGATGGTATTTTCATAAACCAGGAAAAATATGTCAGAGATTTATTAAAGAAATATCAATTTGATTCAGTCTCATCAAAAGATACTCCTATTTCTGCTCCATTAACTTTGGATTCTGATCCACATGGAAAACCAGTGGACCATACAAAATATCGTGGTATGGTTGGTTCACTGATGTATTTAACTGCAAGTAGACCAGACATAATGTTTGCAACATGCCTTTGTGCTAGATTTCAGTCTGATCCCAGAGAAGCACATGCAAATGCTGTTAAAAGGATCTTCAGATACCTTAAGGGTGTCCCCAGACTGGGTCTTTGGTATCCCAAAGGCTCTAGTCTAGATCTAATGGGTTATTCAGATTCTGATCATGCAGGTTGCAAGATAGACAGGAAAAGTACCACTGGTGGGTGTCATTTCCTTGGTGGCAAATTAGTAAGCTGGACCAGTAAGAAGCAGACTGCAGTATCACTATCCACTGCAGAAGCTGAGTATATTTCTGCAGCAAGTTGTTGTGCTCAGATTTTATGGATGAAAAACCAGCTGACTGATTATGGTGTTACTTACACAAAGACTCCAATCTTTTGTGATAACACTAGTGCCATTGCCATATCTCACAATCCTGTGATGCACTCGAAAACCAAGCACATCGACCTCAGGTATCATTTCATTCGTGATCATATTCTGAAAGGAGATATTGAATTGCACTTTATTCCCACTGATAAGCAACTCGCTGATGTTTTTACAAAACCTTTAGATGTCAAAACCTTTAAACATCTAGTCAGTGAATTGGGTATGTTAAATCCTTAGACTGGTAATCTTGTTATGAACGCCTCAGTGACACTGATCTGGTTCACCAGTCTGAGCGATCCATGTAATTTTTGCTCGCCTAGCTATCGAACGCCTTTGTGATACTATCTGGGCACTTATTAATTCATGGATCATCATTTCAGGGGGAATGTTAAATATTTTTCAAACGTTAAAATAAACCTTCATTTTTGAGGGGGAACCTTTTTGCTCAGAAAAATGTATTTAACTGAAGCACTTCAGAAAATCAAAAATATTTCAGTTGAATTTTATTAACTGAAGACTTCAGAAAATCAAAAATATTTCAGTTGAATTTTATTAACTGAGATGGTTCAGATCTTTTTGGAACTGACCATGCTCAGAATTTGTTTAGTCATCACTGAAATACATCAATCTTTTCAAGATATTTTTGATACTTGGTCAATTGTGTGTACACGTGACCTACTGCATACTATGTTTTCAACTTACGTTGGTCATGCTTATGTATCACACAAGTTGCGCCGTAAAAGAGAAAGAAATGAGTACTTTTTCTGAAAAAGTGTTGCAGGGTGGGGCCACTCAAACGTCTCTGCATTAAATGCTGACTTGACCCCAGAAATTGTTTTTAATTGGAAAATCATTTTATATTCCATCTTAAATTCAAATTCCTTTCTCATTCTTTCATTTACTTCGTTTTTCATTTACTTTCCAATCATCAATCTCTCTCTTATTCACTCTCAAGTTCCTTAACTCCTCATATTCCTTTCACTTTCATCTTTCGATTCTTAAAATGTCTAAATCATCATCTTCTTCGCAACATAAATCGCTCATAAATTTTGTATACACTCCATCAAATGATGTGAAAACATCTGCCACTTGGCCAAAGAATTTCACTCCGTCTCAAATCCGATTTAACATGAGCAATTTTTTGGCTCAATTAAATGTGAAATCCAAAACGCTAATGGGAAAAATCAATAATTTCTGGGAGCAATCCCCATTCCATTATGCGTTGACTGCTAATCCTCAGGCATTGTATCATCGATACTTGCTTGAATTCTGGTACACTGCTGTGGTGAGTAAAGATGAACAATCCATCTCCTTCACTCTCAATGAGGGCACCAAGAAGTGTGTTATCACTCTTGAGGGGTTCAGAAATTCCCTTCATCTGAACTACCTCGAACCTTCCCAGGTGTTTGCTAAAAGACTCAAAGGAGTCAATTTCAGGGAGGTTCTAGTCGCCACCGGTCATGGCGACATGGAGGATACTGATGGTAATTTGAAGACCTCCGGACACATATTTATGTCTGGATTTGGTAATTGCTGGAGGTTCTTCTGGACCCAGATTGTGGAAAGTCTTGGTGGCAACCATGGAGGGTTGGACCAACTTTCGTTACCCCAAGTTGAGATGGGGTATTATATTTGGAATGGGATACAGGCAGATTTTGCTGAGATTCTTTTCTCTCAGCTCATCACAAAATTAAAAGGAAAAAGAAGCCTGCATATCGCCTTTCCAA
This sequence comes from Erigeron breviscapus, assembly GCA_034093135.1. Classification (NCBI taxonomy): domain Eukaryota; kingdom Viridiplantae; phylum Streptophyta; class Magnoliopsida; order Asterales; family Asteraceae; genus Erigeron; species Erigeron breviscapus. The sequence goes on along the minus strand of CM067172.1, from coordinate 5,086,927 downwards.
GATTTCTAAGCTTGTGTTTTATGGATATACTTGGAGAAGCTTATAATGAAGCTGGACCTGAAGCTTCTGTACCTGAATATGGCAGAGATTTCTCAAAGGCATCTACTGCTGAAAATGAGCCTGAACTCTCCTCTGCAATGCTTCAGGTATTCAATAAAACTGTCTCAGCCACACTAGCTGGTTCAGAAAGGTCACTAAGTGGGCTACAAAAGAATGTAGGACCCGTTAGTCGACCTAAAGAAAAGTTGCCAATCGTTAAATCTGGTAACGATGCACCTGCTTCTGCAGATGTTGAACCAGAATCTGGTGAAGGTACTAGTGACCCAAACCAGGGCATATCTGACCAGATTGCAAAAGTGAATGCTTTCTGGGATGACGATGAGCTACCTCAGGAGAATCTTGATTCTCTTGCTGACTTTGAGTTTGACGAGGGATTATTGGAGGCGAATCAATCTGATTCTGAGCCAGCCACCATCCTCGCAAACGCCCCTCCTCCCCCAGAAATCCAACAAGAACAAGACAATGAGCCTTATGTTCCACCACCACCATCTCATCAAAATCCAATTTTTCCACCAGGCACTACTCCTGCATATGTCACCGATCCCACTTTCACTCCATCACTTCAATTTCTTCACCCCCAAATTCATAACATCCCACCGCCTATCAACTATGATGCCCCAATAGAGAAGGACTTGGATTCTGAGACAGAATCTGAGAGTCCAACCGATTTACAAATGAATAAAGTACTGAAAGGGCTTGGTAAACTACCATTTGTTGCTCCTGCTTCTGCTCAGCCCCCACCTCCTTTAAATATAGAAGCACAGTTAGAGAAAACACAAACCGAAGTCCAAAGCCTTATTCTTAGGGTCGAGGATTTAACCAAGTCTCTAACTGCCAATACTAGTTCAGTGGCTGATATGAAAGGTGCTCAGATGTTCCTTGGAACTGAGTTAACCAAGGTTGCTGGAAATGAAGGACTAGTAGTTGGGAAGCTGAATGAGTTGGTGATGACTTGCAACAAGGTGAGCTCTGCAATCAGAGAAGCCTTCAGGTTAACCAAGAGAGATGTGCAAGCTTCGGTAGTTGCCAACTTGACATCTAGTGTTGAGCTGTTGAAGCAAGAGTTTATGGCTGTTGGAAGTGAAGTTCATGAGTTGGTTCAGAAGCCAAGTGTCAATGAGAAAGAACTTGGGACTTCTATTAGTGCTGGTATTTTGGAGAATCTGAAGTCTGAGCTCACTCAGAACTTAACTGCTCAGATTTCAGACTCTATTTCTGAGAAGGTTTGTATGGAAGTTAGAATGATGATTGCTGAACTGACCAAAGACACAAATGACAAAGTGGACAAGGCTGTAAATGAAGTAAAAGATTCAGTGTCCAAGCTTGAAGGTTCAGTTCAGAATCAATCCAACCAGTTAGAAGAAATTCTAACTCTTCTGAAGAAAGAAACTGTTGTTGCTCCTCCTCCCCCTACTTCTTTCACTGAAGAAGATAGAAAGATGTTGAAAGACTTAAAAGATCAAGAAGCACTGAACCTTAATTCTTCATTCAGATTAAGGGCTCAGTTTGCTACAATGACAAAGGGTATTTGTGAATGCCTAGAACAACAAAGTTGGGAACCACTAAAGGCAATTAAAACTTCAGTTGACCTTTATGCTAAGATGCCTTTAGAGATTCCCAAAGGGGGAAGTGGTGTGCCTATTGGTTTGCTGGCTAGTACTCAAGAAATGATCGAAGCAACCAAGAAGCAAACTGAGGTACAATCTGGTAGCACCTCAGTTCAGGGGGAACAAGTTCAGAAACCTGAATCTGAAGCTGGAAAGAAAGATAAGGGAAAGGCCCAAGTGGTGTGCCTATTGGTTTGCTGGCTAGTACTCAAGAAATGATCGAAGCAACCAAGAAGCAAACTGAGGTACAATCTGGTAGCACCTCAGTTCAGGGGGAACAAGTTCAGAAACCTGAATCTGAAGCTGGAAAGAAAGATAAGGGAAAGGCCCAAGTGGTGGCAGAACCAACAAAGAAAAATGCTAAGGGTTCTGGTTTGGTTGTTGGTGAAAACGTTGATGAACAAGGCTACCCACTTCATGATCCAAATGCTGATAGCAAGAAATTAGAGACTTTGCAGAAGCAAGTCTCTAATCAATTTATTATGTGGGGAGAGAATAAGGAAAGAGAAAGGGTTCAACACCAGAAAATGGGAACCCTTGATCACATTGATGCTGCAGCTCTTGGTCTCTCACTAGAAAGATATCAGAAAATCAAAAATGATCCAAGAGTGCAGAAGGCTGTTGTCGAAATGCTCGAATATGAATATGGGGTAAACTACTCTCCCTTAGAACAAAAGCTGGACCATTTAACTTTCAAAATGTCCATTGAGGACTTGGTGAAAAATAGAGAAAAAGAAATGGCCATAAAGAAGAAAGAGATTCTGGCTGGAGTTCTGAAGGTAGAAAAAGAGTTGTCCAGACCACCCACAAAGCCCAGAACTGGAACAAGGATTGCAAAGAAAGATTCTCGTGATGTTGTCTTTACTTCACACAAACCAATATCTGATGATGCTGCTGAGATCCAAAGGAAACATGAAAAGGATCAGTATGATCATTATATGAACCATCGATCGCATCCAGCCAAAATCATTGATATGGAAGTTACAAAGGCTGATGGATTGAAGTTATTTGACTTGATTGTGAAAAGAGAAGGTAGGGCAGCTGAAGAATATAATCAAGTTTCAGTTCACGAATTTGGGATTTCAGAGCATAGGGAGATGATCCAGATTCTGAGGGGGAAACCAAAATCTGCCTTGACTGGTGCATGGTTAGCAAGAATACAACAAAAGATGCAAGCCAAGGTAGAAATTGAAAGCAGATTGTTTGGTAAAAAGGATCATTCTCCACTGAAGAGGAAACCTACTGAAGCACCTTCTGGTTCAAGGCATGCAAAGAAGTAGTTCCTTTTTCAGTTTATCATTTACTTGTAATATATTTACATTTGTAACATTCATTTCAGTTTGTATATATATGTTGCAACTTGTAACCAATAAGTAGATGATAAGTTTAAGTTAGAAAAACCAAGTAAAATTCTGAGACATCAATGATCTATAAGATGTACTTAAGAAAATTTTTACAACTTAAACAAAAAACTTGTATTTCAGACTTACAAACATGTATAGATAGAAGTCTGGAATGCATGCACTATTTCAGAACAAATAGGGGGAATTTGTTAGGTCGGAAATCGACCAAGTATAATTTGTTCAGAAATAGCTTGAAGTTTAGTGAAGACGTCTGCACAGAATTCTGAGATGTCTCAGAATTCCTTCACTGAAGCTTCACTTCAGTTCAGATCAAGGCAAATCTGAAGCATTCATTCTGAAGTCAAAGACTGAAGTATGAAGAAGAGAATCATCTCAGAAGCGAGCAAAGATTGATTTACCCACTATGCCCATTTATCCCTAAATAATCTCAACTACTCAGGAGGTTATTTGGCTATAAAGTCTCACATATACATCACGTATTATGCTTCTTTCTGCATTTTCAACAATCAATTTCAATTACAGATATACTTTATTCTCCATTTATATTTCTATATATCAAACCATCAAGGTTGATCAGGATCAGCATATATTAATTGTAATATGTTATATACATTTGAGTGGCTATAATTTATTTGCACACATTAGTCATGCTTGGTTATATACGTACTCATGCAAATAGCTATAAAATCTTTATCACTTTATGTAACATATTATATAACACAATTAAAACCCATTCATTATATATTTTTGTTTCGATGTGCCAAGATATCCATCAACTACATCTATTTTATATTTCAGATGATTTTCAATTTTGTTGCAGTTATATACATAATCCTATGTTAAAAATTACTCAATAATTAATAAATTAAAATATGTGTATAGTCATCTATATTGTACATCAGTCACAACCATCTTTTAAGATACTATGTTATGTTGTCGGCAATTCTTCTTATTATGAGGGTATTTTTGTTATTGTATACATATTTCATTCCATTCATCCCTCTATCTTTATTATACCAAACAACTTCCATTAATAATTCATTCCATTCCAATATGTCTACCAAATGCGCCAATGGAATGGTAATAACTCATTCAATTACTATGTTCATTCAATTACCTCGTTATTCCATTCAGTCCAACCAAACGTAACCAAAACAAATTTAACCATTCAACAGAAATTGTAAACGTTGTGTTCATTTTGACTTGCCCTTCTTAAAAGATTTCTTCTACGATGTGCTCTTAGCAAATATATATACTAGTGCTCAGGCCTGTTCAATGGACGGGTAGTCTCAATAATCAAACATTATAATCATCTTATCTATGTGATTAATCATCGTGAAGGCGACAAAATCCCTAGAACCAATACGACAACTTAATCAATACGAAAACTAAAGAAGAAAACATATGAAAATTAACTTCATATAAATATTGAATCTAGTTAACCTTTTTTTTTCAACTTTAGTTAAATAAAAAATTTGTAGTTTGTTATATCTAAACTTAAGACAACACAAACAACAATTTTAGACTATAATTACGAAAACTAAAGAAGAAACATATGAAAATTAACTCCATATAAATATTGAATCTAGTTAACCCCTTTTTTTCCAACTTTAGTTAAATAAAAAATTTGTAGTTTGTTATATCTAAACTTAAGACAAACACAAACAATAATTATTATTATAATAACAAAACACTAATAATAACAATAGTAATAATAATAATAATGATATAAGTTCATAATACATTGAATTTCATAAAAGTAATGATTCAAAATAATAAAAATCAAGTTACCTGGTAAAGGAGGAGGTCGGACGTTCTTATTGTGAATGCGTTTTATTATGTAGGTTTTGAAGAGATTTTTGTTAATATTTATACCACAATTAATTTAGAGAAGAGTCTTATTGTGAAAGTATTCGTAATTGATTTCCTATGAAATTATTATTTTTATTTATTTAAAGGATTATAAAGTATCTATTCTATAAATATAAAAATAATTGTTATTAAGGAATAAAGGATGGCCAAAAAAATATTAAAAATATATAGGATTAATTAGGAAGGAGAGTTTAGGCTAAGAAGGGATTAGGGGTGTCAAGTGTACCCCCAACCTGCTCTTTTAGTTATATTATAGATATTATAAAATTTTACATATAATTAACCATAAATACGAGTGAATAATAATCTAGTTTTGTATATAAACTGATAGATTTTTAAACAAATACACATAATAAAAATTTTGATCATATTAATTATATACTTTGTTCATTTTTTGACATCATATCTTTAGCTATGAATGAAAAGAAAAAGAAAGGAAAATGAAAATTTAAAAATAAAAATAAAAAATAACCAAATTCCATGATCACCATCCTTTAAATTGACCAAGCAACCACTCAAAAAAATCTTGTGGATTTGGTGGCCATATGATAACTTAATTAGAACCATAACATAAACCTTATATAGAAAAGCACAAACATGGTTTAAAGTTACATTTTCAACTTAATTCGTTAATTAACTAAACGAAAAGGTCAAAGTAGTTGACTAGTCAATTTCTTATTCCACTTTAACCTTCAAATAACAGCAAACACTAGAATATATCTTAACTCTCAACATCATTTGAAGTAAAAGCAAAGAAAACAAACCACACTCACCCATATCATCATAAACCAACACAACATCTCATTGCTCTTTCCATTTCCATCACAATGGAAACCGAAAACCGGCCACCACGTCAAGCCATCGACTATAGCTCCAATGTGGACACGTCTAGTGCTTTTCGTTCGGTGAAAGAAGCCGTGGAGGTCTTTGGTGAGAAGTTTCTCACTGGTGAAATATTCTTACCATCACCTAAACCACCTCTTTTGTTACCAAAACAAGAAACATTGTCATGGAAATCCACACATAGCTCTCAAACTTCATGGAAATCATGCTCATCGCCTCGAGAAGTTGAAGAAGAGCCGCCATCTTTGGTTGTTACTTCCTTGAAAAAGCTTGAGATGGAACTTGAGGAAACAAAGAAAGAGTTGAAGTTATTGAAAGATAGAGAGTCTGAAACCGAGGTGGCTTTGGCTTCTTTAAACGCTGAGCTCCATAAGAACATGTCAAAGATCGCGAAAGCTGAGGCAGCCGAGGCAGCTGAGAAAGCGGCGGCAATGATATCATTGTCGTCGCCTTTGGCTCCAATGACTACTACAGGTGGTGGTGGTGGAGGGAGGAAAGTGATAGAGAGAAAAGTAGTGAAGAAAAAACCGATAATTCCTCTTCTAGGAGACTTGTTTTCCAAGAATAAGAAGAAAGGGAAATCATCAAATGCTTCTCTATTGAATCCAATTTATACATCTTCTCAAATGCATTGGGTTTGAAAACTTGAAGTAACGTAGATATATATATGCATGGATCATATATGTATATGCATGGTCAGTTAATCTTGCTTTAATTTCGATTTGAAACATTTTATTTGTTTGGTGTAAGTGTGAATTCATTTGATTTTTAAGTGAATATTTCTGGATGTTAAAGACTTGAAACAGAAAGGAAGTGTATGATTATCTGTCAGGATTTTACTCTTTTGTACGAGTTACTTTGATGCATTTATATGGTATTAGCTATAGGAAATTAGCTAGGAATGACAATGAGACTATGAGATGATCTCCGATCCATACCCAAACCACTATAATATGTCTCAAACCCGACCTTTTAGCCATTAATTATCAAGATTTTTACTCTTTTTCCTTTTTTTTAAGTGTCATTTCACCATCTATGATTGATTGTCAACCTCCTATAGGCCACAATGACAGGGATAATATTTTTAAAAGTATTTTGCACCAACTATTGGTTCTAATCATCCACATCATAATTTAAAAAAGGTAAAAAGAGCTCGAAAACATTCAAAGTCGTTGCTTTGGGGCGGATCGAGCCGGAGATTATATTCCCTCCGTCGACACACTCAATACGAAACTATGGCGCTAAGAGGAAACAAATTAAATTTTTGTCAAAGAAAACATTCGGAGCTGTTTTAATTATTTTAATAGCCCAATTAAATTGGGCTTAACGTTATTGGATCTTCTTATATTTGACTCCGATTCCAACAAAAAATTCAAGTATTTCTGAGAAACCCTATGTCTCAAACCTCAAAAACATTTTGTTAATACCAAAATTTGAACTCAAAGACCTTGAAATCCTAAGTTCTTAATTCCCAAACTATCAATTAATGGTCGATGATATTTATCCCCAATTAACACGATGCTCGTACAACAAAAACCTACCTAGTTAGCCATCACTTTTAGTTTTAGAATCTACTAGAGTGAATGCCCGTGCGATGCACGGCCGGGTAAGATGATTCGTATGATGCGTTTACAGCAGCTTCTGGTCATGTATTGAGGTTTACGAACCACACCATCCCGATGAGTGTGAGTCGGTAGTTAATGAAGATGTAAATTTCGTTCAAAACCAACGTCAAGGCCAATATCAACCTCTTTTCCAACGTGGCGGAAATTTCCAAGGCCGATATCAAGGTAACTATTCTAACTCTTCTAATACTTATTCTAACAATCGTGGTGGAAATTTTCAAAATAGGTGGCAGAAGGATGACAATCATGGCGCGCCTAACCAACAACAACCACCATCACCTCCAAGGCGAGAAGAAGACGAGGGCGAAGGATCACCTCTCATGGCCATGATGACCAAGTTCCTTGACAAACAAGACAAACGAGAGGAGGCCCAAGAGAAAAGGAATATTTCAATGGAGAATTATTCTAAGCTTTTGAATGACAAGATCGGGGGCTTGCATGACAAGATTGATATAAGCAATCGCAACACCCATGCTTTGATTTCCAACTTGGAAAAGAGAATTGATAGAATGGGCACTCAACAAAGACAACCGGGTACTCTTCCAAGCAATACCCAACAAAACCCGAATCAAGACAAAGGCTCATGGAGGAGTGGGGATGACAAATACAAAGGTCCCCAACACCGGAACGAAACCATCAATGCCATAACTACGCGATCCGGCAAGGTAATTGTTCCTCCTAGTGATAACTCTTGTGCTTCTAACGTTTCTCCACAGGTCGAGCAATTGGATGAAAGATTGGATGACGAACTAGAGTTGGAGTCACCGCCGATGGAGAGCACTTCGGTTCCTAAAGCCACACCGATCAAGGAACCCGTGTTGAAACCCTACCAACCGAAGATTCTTTTTCCACAGAGATTGATGAAGGAAAAGATGAAGGAGCGAATGGATAAGTTTGTAAGTGATCTAAGGAAGTTGCATATCAATATCCCGTTTTTAGATGCTATTGTGCAGATGCCAGGGTATGCAAAATGTTTGAAGCAAATTTTGATGAACAAGAAAAAGTTGGCTGAGGTGGAGACTAAAATTTTGGAGAATGTTTGTTCGGCGGCAGTGGCGGGTAAGTTGCCCGAAAAAGCGTAAGGATCCAGGTAGTTTTACCGTTTCTTGCAAGATTGGTGATTTGACTGTGAGTAAGGCATTGACAGATTCAGGTGCTAGTATTGATTTAATGCCTTCATCTATTTATGCTAAACTGAACTTAGGAAAACCTAAACCCATCAACATGAAAATTCAATTGGCAGATAAATCCGTTATAAGACCTATGGGTATTTTAGAAGACGTGTTGGTCAAAGTGGGTGGTTTGGTCTTTCCTGTGGATTTTATCATTATTGATGTGGGTGAAGCATTAAACGTACCCCTTATTCTAGGAAGACCATTTCTTGCTACGGCCGATGCTACCATTGAGGTCGGGCGTGGTAAGCTTACATTGAGAACGGGGGATGAATCGGTAGAATTCTTGAACACTACTTCTTTCTCTTCACCTAATGTTGTTAATTCTATTGAGACTGTTTGTGTTAGTTCTAGTGATTCTCAGAATGATGAATGGTCGGAAGATGAAGTGGAGAAAAAGGGAAATGAGGGGAAGATAACACTAGTGATTAATTCCCGACCGACAAGTAGCCGAAGTGCCAAGATCCGTAAATTGTACGATCGTGTCAAGTCCGCGGTTTCTCATTGCAATGTGAAGTTGTCAAAAGAACTATGTTCGAATTTGTCAACCAAAGAGAAAGAGGAGTTGATGTTGGAGGTGGATGCTTTTGGTAGAGCAAATGATTGGATTCGGACGAAGATGAAAGATGATTGCTTCCCACCGATTAGGGATAGGACTCCCAACAACTTAAGTGTGGGGAGGGGGGTTAAAGGCCCCAACTTGGTTAATCTTTGAGGTTTGATCGAGTCAAGCTAATGACTCGTAAATAAATAAAGCGCTTCTCGGGAGGCAACCCGTGTGTTTTTATCATTTTTAGTTGTTTTCAGTAGTTTTGTCCTATTTTTATGTTTTTCGTTGAGATTCACAGGTGAGAAATGATTTTGGGTGAACCGGTATGTGCAAACGTGTGTTAAAAGGCCAAAATTCTGGAAAACTGCAGCATATCGCGGCGCGACCAGAACCTCTCGCGGCGCGAGATCGGGTGGATTTGGAGCCAAGTTGTCCAGGGGATTTTCTCGCGGCGCGAACCAGGCACCTCGCGACGCGAACGGCAATTTCAACGTGATCGCGCCGCGACCCAGGTATATCGCGACGCGATAGAGCTCGGCCAGGTAAGTTTTCCTTTTCTTTTAAAATTAAAAATAAATTAAAAAAAGGGGACTTATGAAAACAGAGCCACGATCTATCTATCTTCTCTCACTCTCTTTTCTTCTTCCTTTCTCACTTTCTCTCAAAACACACACACACAAATACACACACACACTCTTAGATTTGTGGTTTTGCACTCTTCTTCTTCCTCTCATTCACTTCTTCTCCATTCCATCATCATCATCATGTCAAGAGGGGTATGTGATTCTCAACTCTTTTCTTTTCTTTTCAATTTTATTTCAATTTAATTAGGATTTATTTATTTTCTTGAATTTTCTTTCAATTAATGTTTGTTAATTACTTAGATAAGTTAGTATTGTTGTTTATTGTCCTTAGAGGTGATTAATTTTGGAAGAATCTTAGAAAAACCTAATTAGGGTTCTTAATTTTTAATTTGGGGGTTTTTAAGATTTAGTCATCCTTAATTTATTTTAATTCAAATTAGTTAAAGCATTGTTAATTAGACATAAAACCCATTCAGAAAAAAAAAAAATTCAGAATCGCGGCGCGAGTGGGGGACCTCGCGTCGCGAGATTCTGCCCTGTTTTCCCGTTTTTGCCGTTTGTCTGTCTTAGCCTTTCGTGAGTGCCTCCATTTGTTTCCTCTGACTTATTTAGCACATTTTGAATGTTTTTGCAGAAACAACCTGTTGGACAAAAATACGAGGGGATGGGTGTGGCCGAATAACTACCAATTTGACTATGTAGATGATAGCTACACTCCACCAACCGCTCCTGCTAGCAAAACATTCAGGTTACTCAAAACACACACACATCCTTGGCTGCAATTCAGGGATGTCCCGAAGGCGGAACGCCAAGTGTTTTTGAATAGGTTAGCGGAAATCCAAGACTATGAGTTGATTCCCGCTCGTACAATGGACTGGCAGATAATTCGCGATGCACTCCTGGATGACTACTTTACAAACAGGTTTAGGACAGAATATACTGATGAGGAAACGGGTTGGGTAGCGAATATCGATATGTGGAAAAGGGTTTTTGAGCTGAACAAACCGGCTAAACTGGAATGGTGCCAGGAATTCTACTCATCTCTTAGAGTGGGATTTCTACCTGTTGAGGACATTAGTGAGGATCGGGTGATCCACTTTCGATTAGGTGGCAAGCAGCGCCATTGCACTATTCCCGAGTTTGGTTATCTTTGTGGCATGTTTGAGAAAAATGAGTTTAATGATGGTTTGGTTCATTCGTTTTTGGAGAATAGCATATTGGATATCTCCCATTTTGATGATGGGGTTAGTTTTCATGAGTATTGGAATAGGATTTCAGGGAAGCCTTCGTTTAGCTCGGGGGTGAGCAAAGTGTCGGACATTCGTCCAAGAAGTTGAGGCTTTTGCATAAACTGATTACATACTCTTTCATCCATCGGGGCAATGCAAATGACAAAGTCTGTAGCGATGATTTGTGGTTGCTCAGGCAGTTCCAAGACTTCACCCCCACCAGATATGGGTGTGCTCCTTATATCCTTGCTCGTCACATGCAGAAGCACCGGGAGCGTAGGTATTTATGTGGTCATTTCGTGACCTCGATCATGGAGAGGTTGGGCATGGCAAACACTAGTGAGGGGAGGAGAGTTTCGGATATTGAGCCTACCATTATCATTGATGCCACAGAGTTAAAGAAGGCAAGGTTGATGACTTCGGCGAGTGATTTGGGGGATGAAACGGAGGATGAGCAGGAGCCGCCGGCTCAGAGACAGAGGGTGGAACCGCCACCCCAGATGGAGCAGCAGCCTAACCCTTACCCGGCTTATGATTTTGCAGGTTGGGGAACCAAGCTTGATGAGATCCTGGGTAATCAGCGGGAGCTCAAGGACACTCAGGACATGATGATGGATGGACAGAGGACGATGTGGAGCCAAGTGAACCGCCTGGGCTTCCAAAACGAGTACTGGTCTCCCTACATCAACCATTGGATCCAACCGGAGTCTCCACCTCCACCACCGCCCACTCAGGCATTCAGTCCTCCCCCCATTTTCATGCCGGCCAGCACCACTTATGGATTTTTCTGTCCACATCCTGATCAGCAGCAGCAGCCCGGTTGGGCAGGCCCGAGTTCGAGCGCAGCAGGCACTAGTGGGACCACAGGGGGCGCTCAGGATATGCCCCAATTTGGGACATATAGACATACCACTGGTGAGCGCTATTCGGGGCCTGGTTTTGATTTCTACCGAGGCATATTTGGTGAGCCAGCAGATCCTGATGCTGGTGACGGTGTTCCCTCCTCTCATGACATGGAGGAGTATTGATCTATTCTATTTTCTTCTCTAATTTCTGAAACTTTTGAAACTTTGAACTTTATTTCTTTTCGATTTGGTTGTAATTCCGCCGTTTAGGCGATGAGACATTTGTAGTATTTTCTGTATTTTTATTATGAACTATGTAGTTGTTTTGGTATTTTGCTTTTGGTGATTGTCAGGTGATTATTTCAAGTTTGCAAGTTGAATTGTGAGAGAATGCCTTGGGAATTTTTGGAACAAACAAGCGGGTTTATGCTGGCAGTCAGTTCAGCACCACTTAAATTTTGGCTTCAACTTTGCATTGGTGAATTCTTGCTTTCACCCGGAGGTTTTTCATTGTTCCTTTCTACATTTTGCATTTTTCCCTTTTCCCATTGTTTGCCTTAGCTATTCGTCCATTGAGGACAAATGTACAACTTAAGTGTGGGGAGGGGGATGGTAAATTGGAAAAATGAAAAATTTTGAAGTTTCTTTCCTTTACTAGCATTTTGGTTATGTTTTTAAATTTTTGAGGCTATAGGTTTTGTGCAAGGACGAGAAATGAGGACTTTGAATTTTGCTAATCTAGGATAAAACTTGAGATTGTTTACCTTTAGCTTTCCTTTCCTAGTGCTTGTGGCATTTCATCGTTCCAAGGGGTCATAGGCTTGTTCCGAACTTCAAATAATCTAGGTTGCTTGCGAATTGTACCTTAATGATAAACCTAATATGAATAATAGCTTCACTAGATGATGTATTGGTAGGCACCGCTTGAGGTTTTCCATTTGAATTTTGCAACTTGTGTGCATGAAAAGCTCAAAATGTATTAAATATGCTTGTGGTAATTTGACTTAACATATGGTTGCACACCGGATGTCCGGTCCTTAAT